>CM036758.1:13762395-14174895 GCA_020796225.1 Arion vulgaris
TACAGGATGTTCAAGATAAAAGTATCCTTCCTATCAATGCAGCTAATCTGGCATATATTTATGAAACTGTGAAGGTTCAGTTATGACGTATTATAGGTCAAGGTTGTTGTGACGGTGTGTAATTGTAGTGCGTGAAGTTGCGCTGAACAAATGTGACGTAGGACGATCTAGTCAGAAGCGGTTTAAATAGTAAATATACACAACGCAATACGTAACTGGCAACTTTCGATTTGTCAAAGGGGCTGCTTTTATCTTGAACACGCTGTATAAACAGCCTTTGCCAAGAACGTTTGTTTTACGTCACATCTTCAGTACCATTTGGAGCTCTAGTGCTTGTCCTTCGGCGACGTGTCCGATTTCAACCAGCGTTGACTGAGTTCTCTCTCCGTCAGCCTTTGACTGTACCCATCCGAGCAAGGCAGCAGGTTGCTATTTTCTTATAGGGTAGCGACCCTTAGACGACCTGCCCTCCAGGGTTGTTGAGCGTCATCTGCCCAAGTTACCAGTCTTTTTTTGGACTACTTGCCTTTGTATGTCTATTTATGTTTGTTGGTGTATTCTTCATTTACGTTTATAGTTTCACTTCTGACGCTATCTACTGAACTTTTGCCGCACAGTAGAAAGGACTGAACTAAATCACTAAATATAAAGAGGTTCAAGTCCATGTACTGTCATCACTCAGTGTCCGTAGTACAAAATATATGAACAGAATATTTGGAATCGTTGCCGGAGCTACTCTTTCAAAGCACTGACAATGACTGCGTACCTATAAGAATGTTCTGAGTGCTTGGATATAGCTTCCAGCCTGTCTTTCTCTCTATATCTCTGTTTCTATTTCACTCTCTCTCTTTCTCTCTCTCTCTTTCTCTGTTTCTCTATCTTTCTCTTTCCCTCTTTCGATCTTTCTCTCTCTCTCTTTCTTTCTCTGTTTCTATCTCTCTTTCTATCTTTCTCTCTTTCTCTCTTTGTTTCCCTCTCTTTCTCTCCCTCCCTTTCTCCATATGTTTCTCTCTTTTATCTTTTTCTTGTTATCTTTCTCTTTCTCCATCTCTTTCCTTCTCTCTCTCTTTCTCTCTTTCTCTTTCTTTCTCTTTCTTTCTCTCTCTCTCTCTTTATTTATTTCTGTTTCTCTCTCTCTTTCTATCTCTCTCTTTGTTTCTCTCTCTTTCTCTACCTCTCTTTCTCCATATGTTTCTCTCTTTTATCTTTTTCTTATCTTTCTCTTTCTCCATCTCTTTCCTTCTCTCTCTCGCTCGCTTTCTCTCTCCCTTTCTCTCGCTTTCTCTCTCGCTTTCTCTCTCTCTCTTACTTTCTCTCTCTCTCTTACTTACTCTCTCTTTTGCTTTCTCTCTCTCTTTTGCTTTCTCTCTCGCTTTCTCTCTCTCTCTTACTTTCTCTCTCTCTTTTGCTTTCTCTCTCGCTTTCTCTGTCTCTCTATATCTCTTATCCCCTTACAATAGAAACGTAACAGCGTGACAGTATTGCATTAACATATCTCTTCCAAGATCGATAGTTTGTTTATCATGGAGACTATTGAGACAAGAATAAATCACAGTGACCTCTGATCAATATTGCAGGCGGTCAAGTGCCTAGTCTTATCAGATGATAAACTAGGGAAGTGTATGCATTTGGTGCGCACGTGAATAAAGAAAAAAACAATAGCAGTTAGAAAATCGATCAGATCAAGTCTAAAGTTCGCTGCCAGATAACAAATAATTAATTTGCAAAAATATTTTTCTTCAATAAGCCAGCATTGATTGGGTCTTACAGCTCAGTGCCCAGTTGTTGTATGTGCATGTATGTTGTTGTATGTGCATGTGAGTTGTATGTACATGTAAATTGTTGTATGTACATGTAAGTTGTTGTATGTGCATGTATGTTGTTGTATGTGCATGTATGTTGTTGTATGTGCATGTAAGTTGTATGTGCATGTAAGTTGTATGTGCATGTAAGTTGTTGTATGTGCATGTAAGTTGTTGTATGTGCATGTAAGTTGTATGTGCATGTAAGTTGTATGTGCATGTAAGTTGTATGTGCATGTAAGTTGTTGTATGTACATGTAAGTTGGTGTATGTGCATGTGAGCTGTTGTATGTGCATGTGAGCTGTTGTATGTGCGTGTAAGTTGTTGTATGTACATGTAAGTTGTTGTATGTGTATGTAAGTTATTGAATGTACATGTAAGTTGTTGTATGTGTATGTAAGTTATTGAATGTACATGTAAGTTGTTGTATGTGCATGTAAGTTGGTGTATGTGTATGTAAGTTATTGAATGTGCATGTAAGTTGTTGTATGTACATGTAAGTTGTTGTATGTACATGTAAGTTGTTGTATGTGCATGTAAGTTGCTGTATGTACATGTAAGTTGGTGTATGTACATGTAAGTTGTTGTATGTGCATGTGAGCTGTTGTATGTGCATGTAAGTTGTTGTATGTACATGTAAGTTGTTGTATGTGCATGTAAGTTGTTGTATGTGCATGTAAGTTGTTGTATGTGCATGTAAGTTGTTGTATGTGCATGTAAGTTGTTGTATGTGCATGTAAGTTGTTGTATGTGCATGTAAGTTGTTGATTTATTCGATACAATTTGGTCGGTTATACTTGTCGTTATGACAAAAATTATGAAATAAAGACCAATAATCTCGCCCTAAAAAGAGAGAAACACTCTCCTAACATGATCAACAAATAAACAGTGTACAAGTATTAAGAGCTTCGAAAAAACAAATAGACAAACACAGGATTCGAACCACTTACCCTCATTTCCTACGACACCCATCGCCTAGCCTAGCAATACGAGCGTCCTTACGCAAAACTCCCTAACATTATTCAACGCTTAGCACATCAATAGATGGTAGGGAACAGTACCACAACGACATGTACACAGCTGACACCCTCTAGTGTGTTGTGCTTGAGTTCTGGCACATAGAAATGTAGATGTCGCACGACTCATGCTTCTGTTATGTGCCGTCTCCGTCAGTTCTGGTTATTTGAAAGTAATATCTCTTACCTCCATTTCTACTAATATTTGCCTCGTTCATATTTTGTTCTATTAAGCTCATATGGATGCTTGCCCACTTTTGTGCGTCTCATCCTGATCTAGATTTAAACGTAATATATGACAGCAAAGTCGCATTCAGCATGTACAAGCAAGACATTAAGTAAAACTTTTCACAAACAGTTAGTTAAACTATATTTATATTATTGTTATACTAACAAATGTCAACATTGAAACAACACTAACATGACCTTGAAACTGTATGGATGAAACAACACTGACATGACCTTGAAACTGTATGGATGAAACAACACTGACATGACCTTGAAACTGTATGGATGAAACAATAATATTGAAAGAGATACAGTTATTTTTATGTCAGACCAGATATGTTGACCCCCAGATAACATATGGCCATCAGAGTTCAGATAAAAATTATCTGATAAACAGTCGAGAGGCAATAAACCAACAGCAACTTTTCGCAAGATATCATCAATAGTCTTATCAGAAAACAGTGAACAACAATCTTCCGTCCCAGAACAAGACACTGCAGACTCAACCACAATATGAACAGAATGAAGCCTGCTCAGACTGGACAGTGTCAATATCAAATTGAAACAAAGGTTCCAGAGTACATCCTACAGGTCTGTACATCCTACCTACGTCAACGAAACAAAACAAAGCATTATGAACAAAACGTATCAAGCAAGCTATAAGAAACCCACAAGAAACTCTGACTGGCATGCAGCTTCATACGAGGCAGAACATCTCATAGTTTACACTGAGCATATTAAACCGAACGCAAAGAAGAAGAAGAAGACCTCAACAGTTACGTTACCCTTACAATCCAGTATTATTAGATATAGACTAATCCACTATAAAAACAACATAACAATGCGAGAACAAGACTATCTTATGTTACAAATTAAATCATAAACTCACAGAATTGATCCAAATTGTAATAGATATTACAGTATTATAAAATCAGCACCCATAAAACGAGAAATTCCGATTTCTCGACTGGGCTAGTACGTCTTCTTTATTGTTGACCATACGCCCACCTGCCCAGGGTGTTCGTAGCGCGTTTGACGACGGGTGAAAAGCCCCCCGTGAGTGCGGTTCAATTCCACCGGCTGGCATAAAAGCCACAAGTTTTCCAGATTTATGGTGTTCGTAGCACCAAACCGAAGCGTTACGATGTCCATGGCACCGAGCCGAAGCGTTACGATGTCCATGGCACCGAGCCGAAGCGTTACGATGTCCATGGCACCGAGCCGAAGCGTTACGATGTCCATGGCACCGAACCGAAGCGTTACGATGTCCATGGCACCGAGCCGAAGCGTTACGATGTCCATGGCACCGAGCCGAAGCGTTACGATGTCCATGGCACCGAGCCGAAGCGTTACGATATCCATGGCACCGAGCCGAAGCGTTACGATGTCCATGGCACCGAGCCGAAGCGTTACGATGTCCATGGCACCGAGCCGAAGCGTTACGATGTCCATGGCACCGAGCCGAAGCGTTACGATGTCCATGGCACCGAGCCGAAGCGTTACGATGTCCATGGCACCGAGCCGAAGCGTTACGATGTCCATGGCACCGAGCCGAAGCGTTACGATGTCCATGGCACCGAGCCGAAGCGTTACGATGTCCATGGCACCGAGCCGAAGCGTTACGATGTCCATGGCACCGAACCGAAGCGTTACGATGTCTATGGCACCGAGCCGAAGAGCTGAAAACTCAAGTGCTTCTAGATCGGAAAAAAATTGTTGACCATATTGTAAGACATTCTGACAACTAAAAGCTAAAGTTTAATCATGTCTTTCCACTGCACCGTGTTACCGTCTGCTCTATTTGCTTGTCTTTAAGCTATACAGTTTGAAGACTTGTGTTCAAAACCTATGTTGATATTCATCTATTGTATTCTGTCATCATCCAGTTCGACAGCAGGTGATTTGCTGCTTTTTTCCGTTCGTCTTCTATAACTTCAAGCGTTGTCATGTGAATAATATGGTGCTTTTTGATTAATTTTTGCGTGAAGACTAGCTTTCCCTATCACAAGTGTCCATCGCCATTCAAGCGAGCCTTATTCCAACAGAGATACTCTTGTAAAGTATCAGGGTCTCTTGTAGTTCAAACATGTACACACTAAGAAAAATTGCCGTAGCTAGTCTCGAACCCCGTGGTTACTAATGCTGAGTGTTATCAACTTCGCTGTCGGCGACCCCCTAGACTGGTAATAAAATTGTATGCTCTTTTCTCTCCACTCTACGCTGTCATCATCCTGATAGACAGTCCGAAGACTGGAAATAAAAGCTAAGCTGCCTTATCTTTACCACAACCTGCCCCCACCTTGTCTCTCTTTAGGTCAGGGCGTCAGAACCCCGATGTGTGCATGACTGTGCAGAAAAGATTGTCCTCGAACGACCCTAGATCCATGTAATTTATCCTGCAGTATTTGTTTTACCTAACTATTTTTGTCAGATATTGTGACAAGCCAAGCTAGCCTACATTTTCTCATCTTCTTATGTACTTGTCTATATCATCAGATGTCGTTATGAAAGGGGGCGGGGCATACACGATACCGATAAACTGTATATTTTGTATTCATATATATATATATATATATATATATATATATATATATATATATATTCCTCTTGCACAATCTTACGTTACATAGGGACTGCAAGTAAGTTCTCAACACCGCTCTATCCTGAACAACTCGATCAATCTCTCCCATTGAATTTAATCCAATATTTTTTGACTCTCTCAGCAAAGTTCGTCTTAGGGTTTCCTCTCTTTCTTGAACTCTGTGCATACCATTTCACTGCCTGCTTTGCTATTCTTTGATAATTTCTTCACAAGGTATGTCCAACATATCTCCACCCTCTCCTTCTTATAACAGTTGTTGCTAGTAGTTGATCAGACATTTCTCTGATTTTATCACTTCTCCTGAACTCATTGTATTCGATAGATACTGTTGAAATCTAAACCAGACAGAATAGTTGAAATAAAGATAAAATCAATAATATAATGATGAAGGCAAAATATTGACAGACAGACATCAACAAAAAATGGAAAGAAATATTAAAAAGATAAACACATTAAATTAGTTCAAACGTAGACCATGTAGACCAAGGTTAAATTAGTTGCAAGGGAGATACCAGGATACGAAGTCGGCTGACTTAATGTTGACAACATCACTCAACGTATACAATTACTCAAAGAAAACAAACACAATATTTCCTCATATAACACATGGTATGAAATCAGGATCTGAAATATTTAGTTGATAACATTTCCAGAGAAAGCGTTTCAATGCTTTTGTACCGACTTGGAAATCTTACAAAGTCGACTAGACTGACTTAGTCAGCAAAAGATGGAAGAAATGTCTGTACCAAACAAATACGATGCTGATCCACTAATCTGAATGAAACATTTTCCTAGGCTTTACGGTTCAGTGCCTGGGATACTCCAGTAACGTGACATAGATAACATTTGAGTAGCAGTTTTAGAACAACATTGCAAACTACGACAAGAGTTTTCTAGTACTGAGAACAAAAATGTCAACTTGTACTTCATTAGAGATCTTACTTCACAATCAACAAGGTGGAGTCTGTGGTCAAGTTATCAAAATATTTGCCTTACTTTCTGAAAATTAAGTGATTGATAGGACCATCATCATTGCACTTCGGTGAGTAAACATGTGTGTTCCGATCTCTTTCTTATACAGGAAGATCTCAGCTGCAGTGCATGAATTTCGTAGCACTGGCGAGGGTCCCCGATGTAATTTTGAAGATGGTAAAGATATTTTTGTAGGTACTTTTATTTTTAATATTTTCTCATGAATTTTGCTCTGGCAGCTGCTTTCAAGCCTGCTCCTCTCGAGTTTTAGCTGTCAAGGGTTTTTCAAACGTTCACACTTAAATCATATTTTACATAACACAAAACTAAACATATTTAGAAAGTTACAAGCAAAGTGTCAAGCTTTTACATAACACAAAACTAAACATATTAAGAAAGTTACAAGCAAAGTGTCAAGCGTCTGGTCGAATGGATTAGAGCGCGGCTCCCATGCGGGAGACCCGGGTTCAATCCATGGTAAGGTCAATTAGTTTATTTTTGTTGGGGGCATAAAGAAAACTCATAACCTGAACAGTTACGCCTGTGTGGTGCCAGAGCCCGCAAGGGAAGCAAAGAATAGTACCACTGCGACTTACAATGCATGTCGTAAGAGGCGACTGATGTAGGACCTAGGGATGCTACTCTAGTAAATAAAAAGCCTCGCAGAAATCAGATGTGCTGGCCTACTTGTAGGCGCATAACTAGCACAACGTACAATCGCTCTTAGGCTCAAATCACATACAAATCACACAGGGGTTGACAAGTGGTCGATATGGAGCATTCATAGAAGAAGAACAGTGTCGCGGCGACTGTACTAGCCATGCGACCATTACATTCCATAGACACATGTCTCCCTGCCCTACACCGTCCCAAAAAATAGTATTACATGCATTAACGACAGTAACTTACTGAACAATAGCTGTCACAAATACAACATGAAGATCAACATTCAAAAGACAGAAGTCGTGGCTATAAGCAGAGAACATAAAGATATCAACATACACAAGACAGAAGTCATGACTATATCAGAGAACATAAAGATATCAACATACACAAGACAGAAGTCATGACTATATCAGAGAACATAAAGATATCAACATACACAAGACAGAAGTCATGACTATATCAGAGCACATAAAGATATCAACATTCACAAGACAGATGTCATGACTATAAGCAGAGAACATAAAGATATCAACATACAAATAAATGACCAAACGCTAAAGCAGGTGAGAGAATTCAAATACCTTGGAAGTATCTTCACATCTGATGGTAGACTGGACAGAGAGATCGAAACTAGAATCCAGCAAGCCAACAACATTACATACCAGCTTACCCCAATCTTGAAACACCCAGCTATTCCAGTAGTGACTAAAGACAGATTATAAATACAATCTTTATGCCAACACTACCAGTGCCAAACATGGGCACTGACTAAACACCAAGAAAGGAAAATTACCACCTGTGAAATTAGATGCTTGAGGAAAGCAGTAAATAAAACAAGAAGAGACTATATAAGAAATGAGGAAATTAGAAGAACAGTTGGAACAACACCTGCTATTAGATTCATTGAAAAAAAAGACTCAAATGGTTTGGCCACTTGGTCAGAATGAACCGAATACACCAGTTGCAAGAGCGTACAACCTGAAAATGGAATCATCAAGAGGAAGGGGCAGACGAAGAAAAAGATGGATTGATGGAGTTACAGACATCTTAAAACTCCACAATACAACAGCATATCAAGCGACCGAGCGTGCATTATCTCAGAAAACGATCATCAGTTAAACCTGCTACACCTAACGGTAAAAAGTCAGAGAAGGACAAAATAAAGAAAGAAAGTAAGAAAGAACGACAGTAACAACAAGCGCACCAGTATATAGCAGACAACATTGTCTTACATGTTCTGGGAGTGTATCCTACTTCTGGTTGTAACTACATACCAGGGATAAGAAGGGGGGAAAAACAAGGAAGATGGTAAAACGAAACAATTAAGAAAATAAAAAGTAGGCCATCGTACTTGTACCACATGTCAATATCTAAACTAATGCTTGACTGGGGGTTTGAGTCCATCTAACTGTGCTGTGAGTGGAGCAACCATTCAGGTGTCTGTTATAACGGATGGTTAAACAAATGCATTTGGAATAACCGCATTATCGCATTCATTTCTCTGATTGTTTGAGATATCGAACAAAATGTTTATCATTTGAGCACTGTCGTTTGTTGTTCGTCTATCACAGTAATTATTCATGGTTTATATAACAAAACACATCGGTATTCATGTGTATTTTAGTATAGCACATCGGTATTCATGTGTATTTTAGTATAGCACATCGGTATTCATGTGTATTTTAGTATAGCACATCGGTATTCATGTGTATTTTAGTATAGCACATCGGTATTCATGTGTATTTTAGTATAGCACATCGGTATTCATGTGTATTTTAGTATAGCACATCGGTATTCATGTGTATTTTAGTATAGCACATCGGTATTCATGTGTATTTTAGTATAGCACATCGGTATTCATGTGTATTTTAGTATAGCACAACAGTATTTTATCGTGTCTCATAGATAGCTTACTGAGGTATTATATCGTGTCTCATAGATAGCTTACTGAGGTATTTTATCGTGTCTCATAGATAGCTTACTGAGGTATTTTATCTTGTCTTATAGATAGCTTACTGGGGTATTTTATCTTGTCTTATAGATAGCTTACTGGGGTATTTTATCTTGTCTTATAGATAGCTTACTGAGGTATTTTATCGTGTCTCATAGATAGCTTACTGAGGTATTTTATCTTGTCTTATAGATAGCTTACTGGGGTATTTTATCGTGTCTTATAGATAGCTTACTGGGGTATTTTATCGTGCCTTATAGATAGCTTACTGAGGTATTTTATTGTGTGTTATAGATAGCTTACTGAGGTATTTTATTGTGTCTTATAGATAGCTTAATGAGGTATTTTATCGTGTCTTATAGATAACTTACTGAGGTATTTTATTGTGTCTTATAGATAGCTTACTGATGTATTTTATCGTGTCTTATAGATAGCTTACTGATGTATTTTATTGTGTCTTATAGATAGCTTACTGAGGTATTTTATTGTGTGTTATAGATAGCTTACTGAGGTATTTTATTGTGTGTTATAGATAGCTTACTGAGGTATTTTATCGTGTCTTATAGATAACTTACTGAGGTATTTTATTGTGTCTTATAGATAGCTTACTGATGTATTTTATCGTGTCTTATAGATAGCTTACTGATGTATTTTATTGAGTCTTATAGATAGCTTACTGAGGTATTTTATTGTGTGTTATAGATAGCTTACTGAGGTATTTTATTGTGTGTTATAGATAGCTTACTGAGGTATTATATCGTGTCTTATAGATAGCTTACTGATGTATTTTATTGTGTCTTATAGATAGCTTACTGGTGTATTTTATTGTGTCTTATAGATAGCTTACTGAGGTATTTTATCGTGTCATATAGATAGCTTACTGAGGTATTTTATCTTGTCTTATAGATAGCTTACTGGGGTATTTTATCGTGTCTCATAGATAGCTTACTGAGGTATTTTATCGTGTCTCATAGATAGCTTACTGAGGTATTTTATCTTGTCTTATAGATAGCTTACTGGGGTATTTTATCGTGTCTTATAGATAGCTTACTGGGGTATTTTATCGTGCCTTATAGATAGCTTACTGAGGTATTTTATTGTGTGTTATAGATAGCTTACTGAGGTATTTTATTGTGTCTTATAGATAGCTTAATGAGGTATTTTATCGTGTCTTATAGATAACTTACTGAGGTATTTTATTGTGTCTTATAGATAGCTTACTGATGTATTTTATCGTGTCTTATAGATAGCTTACTGATGTATTTTATTGTGTCTTATAGATAGCTTACTGAGGTATTTTATTGTGTGTTATAGATAGCTTACTGAGGTATTTTATTGTGTGTTATAGATAGCTTACTGAGGTATTTTATCGTGTCTTATAGATAACTTACTGAGGTATTTTATTGTGTCTTATAGATAGCTTACTGATGTATTTTATCGTGTCTTATAGATAGCTTACTGATGTATTTTATTGAGTCTTATAGATAGCTTACTGAGGTATTTTATTGTGTGTTATAGATAGCTTACTGAGGTATTTTATTGTGTGTTATAGATAGCTTACTGAGGTATTATATCGTGTCTTATAGATAGCTTACTGATGTATTTTATTGTGTCTTATAGATAGCTTACTGGTGTATTTTATTGTGTCTTATAGATAGCTTACTGAGGTATTTTATCGTGTCATATAGATAGCTTACTGAGGTATTTTATTGTGTGTTATAGATAGCTTACTGAGGTATTATATCGTGTCTTATAGATAGCTTACTGAGGTATTTTATCGTGTCTTATAGATAGCTTACTGGTGTATTTTATCGTGTCTTATAGATAGCTTACTGAGGTATTTTATCGTGTCTCATAGATAGCTTACTGAGGTATTTTATCGTGTCTTATAGATAGCTTACTGATGTATTTTATCGTGTCTTATAGATAGCTCACTGATGTATTTTATCGTGTCTTATAGATAGCTTACTGATGTATTTTATTGTGTCTTATAGATAGCTTACTGAGGTATTTTATTGTGTGTTATAGATAGCTTACTGAGGTATTTTATTGTGTGTTATAGATAGCTTACTGAGGTATTATATCGTGTCTTATAGATAGCTTACTGATGTATTTTATTGTGTCTTATAGATAGCTTACTGAGGTATTTTATTGTGTCTTATAGATAGCTTACTGGGGTATTATATCGTGTCTTATAGATAGCTTACTGGGGTATTTTATTGTGTCTTATAGATAGCTTACTGGGGTATTATATCGTGTCTTATAGATAGCTTACTGGGGTATTTTATTGTGTTTTATAGATAGCTTACTGAGGTATTTTATTGTGTGTTATAGATAGCTTACTGAGGTATTATATCGTGTCTTATAGATAGCTTACTGGGGTATTATATCGTGTCTTATAGATAGCTTACTGGGGTATTTTATTGTGTTTTATAGATAGCTTACTGAGGTATTTTATTGTGTGTTATAGATAGCTTACTGAGGTATTATATCGTGTCTTATAGATAGCTTACTGAGGTATTTTATCGTGTCTTATAGATAGCTTACTGGGGTATTTTATTGTGTTTTATAGATAGCTTACTGAGGTATTTTATTGTGTGTTATAGATAGCTTACTGAGGTATTATATCGTGTCTTATAGATAGCTTACTGGGGTATTATATCGTGTCTTATAGATAGCTTACTGGGGTATTTTATCGTGTCTTATAGATAGCTTACTGAGGTATTTTATCGTGTCTTATAGATAGCTTACTGGGGTATTTTATTGTGTGTTATAGATAGCTTACTGGGGTATTTTATCGTGTCTTATAGATAGCTTACTGATGTATTTTATCGTGTCTTGTAGATGGCTTACTGAGGTATTATATCGTGTCTTATAGATAGCTTACTGAGGTATTTTATTGTGTCTTGTAGATGGCTTACATGGGTATTTTATTGTGTCTTATAGATAGCTTACTGAGGTATTTTATTGTGTGCTATAGATAGCTTACTGAAGTATTATATCGTGTCTTATAGATAGCTTACTGGGGTATTTTATTGTGTCTTATAGATAGCTTACTGATGTATTTTATTGTGTCTTATAGATAGCTTACTGGGGTATTTTATTGTGTCTTATAGATAGCTTACTGAGGTATTATATCGTGTCTTATAGATAGCTTACTTGGGTATTTTATTGTGTCTTATAGATAGCTTACTGGGGTATTTTATTGTGTCTTATAGATAGCTTACTGAGGTATTATATCGTGTCTTATAGATAGCTTACTGAGGTATTTTATCGTGTCTTATAGATAGCTTACTGGGGTATTTTATTGTGTGTTATAGATAGCTTACTGGGGTATTTTATTGTGTGTTATAGATAGCTTACTGAGGTATTTTATTGTGTGTTATAGATAGCTTACTGAAGTATTATATCGTGTCTTATAGATAGCTTACTGGCGTATTTTATTGTGTTTTATAGATAGCTTACTGAGGTATTTTATTGTGTGTTATAGATAGCTTACTGAGGTATTATATCGTGTCTTATAGATAGCTTACTGGGGTATTTTATCGTGTCTTATAGATAGCTTACTGAGGTATTATATCGTGTCTTATAGATAGCTTACTGAGTTATCTTATCGTGTCTCATAGATAGCTTACTGAGGTATTTTATCTTGTCTTATAGATAGCTTACTGGGGTATTTTATCGTGTCTTATAGATAGCTTACTGGGGTATTATTTCGTGTCTTATAGATAGCTTACTGAGTTATCTTATCGTGTCTCATAGATAGCTTACTGAGGTATTTTATCTTGTCTTATAGATAGCTTACTGGGGTATTTTATCGTGTCTTATAGATAGCTTACTGGGGTATTTTATCGTGCCTTATAGATAGCTTACTGAGGTATTTTATCGTGTCTTATAGATAGCTTACTGAGGTATTTTATTGTGTGTTATAGATAGCTTACTGAGGTATTTTATTGTGTGTTATAGATAGCTTACAACTGTATTTTATTGTGTCTTATAGATAGATTACTTCTTCTTCTGTTGTCGTCCCACTGTTACCGGGTTTTTGCCCAGTGTCGTCCCACTGCTACCGGGTTGTTGCCCAGTGTCGTCACGCTGCTACCGGGCTGTTGCGCAGTGTCGTCACACTGCTACCGGGTTGTTGCCCAGTGTCGTGGTTTTCTGTTTTTGTCTTGCGCTGTTCTGGTGGCTTGTGTGATTGTTATCTTTGATCTTTCACAGGATTCTGCTACACCATCTAACCATCTTTTCCATGGTCTTCCTCTTGCGTTCTTTCCCGATGTTCTGTTGTAGAAGACTCTGTATACTGTGGAGTTTGGATGCATTCTTATTAAGTGGCCAAACCACTGCATTCTTTGTTTCTCTATGTAATTCAAGCACGGTTTTGTGCCAACTTTCTTTCTTATGCTGATGTTAGTGATTCTGTCTTTTCTTGTGTTATTGGTAACTTTTCGCAGGCAACGCATTTCACATGTAGTTAATTTTTGTGACTGCGCTTGGCTCAATGTCCATGTTTGGCTCTGGTAACACAATAGATAGCTTACAACGGTATTTTATCCCGTCTTAAATATAGCTTACCGCGGCGTTTTATTGTACCTCATATAGCATACCGTGGTATTTTATCCTGTTTCATATATTACTGCCGTGATATTCTGTCGAATGTAAAGTATTGTGTATGAAGATATCTGTGCCGAAGTTGTATTATATCGTGTTTTATTTAGCATATCTTAATATTCTTGTACGATTTTACTAGTTTACTTTGGTATTTATGTTTTGTTAATCTAGAATCTCTCGATATGTATGTATTATTTATACAGAATCCTTCTGTAATTCTGAAGTTTCTGAAGTTATAGTAGACTTATCTGATGAATGCAGTAGATACTTGTTACATGAGTATTTAAACACGGTAGATGCCCGCCTTGCCCGCCTGCCCAGTGTGTTCGTAGCGCATTGGACTGCGGTTGACAAGTCCTCTGTGAGTGCGTGTTCAATTCCGAGGACTGGCAGAGAAGCCACAGTTTCTCCAGATTTACGGTGTTCGTGGCACCGAACCGAAGGTTACGATGTCCATGGCACCGAGCCGAAGAGCTGAAAGCTCAAGTGCTTCTGGATCGAGAAAAAACGGTAAACATAGGCGTCCATCTAACTATAAGGCACATCCAACTATAAACTCATACAGCCGACCACATCCAATTATAAACTCATACGGCCGGCGGACTCATGTAAAAATTCTAGGAAATAACACCACAACCGGTCACGTGACCTCGCATTCCATTTTTGTTGTATATAGAGGAATGTCTTTTAAAATCAACACAACATGCTCAATCAAGGTTACATTATATTACAAGTGAAGTTTAACAATAAGGAATATCAGTATTAATAATATGTTTCATCAATAAATAATCATAGACTCACAGAATTGAGTAAAATTACAAAAAGCTTGCAGTGTTCTATCAAATATATATAAATTCCAGCCCCCAACTGAAACTAGGTCAGGGTTTTCCCGATCAGTTATACGGCTCAATATTAGAGTTGGCTGTGGTTAAGGCAAGGAGGCTGGGGTGGGGGGACACAAGTGCCACGCTTTGAAAAATGTCTTTTGGATCAAAAAGTCTTTTTGACTGTTGCTAACTAGCTATGGTTTAGCCATTTATATATATATATATCTATGGCCTTTTTCATCTTTACAGACAGTCAATTTGGCAAGTGTTTTTTTACTGTCACAACTTTTGAGTTTTCGCTTTTCTCTCTTGTCGTTCAGCTCATACATAAGTCTCTTCTCAAAAGACTCTGCGCCTTTTCACAATTTGGCTTTCCACACAACTCTGTCATCAGTTAGTTTTCCCATGTGCTGGGACCTATAGAAAAGTTTTTCATTGAGGCTTTGCAGACATCTTTATATCTGAGTAGTGGTCTGCCCTGATGCCTCTTCCCTTCCGAAAGTTTACAGAACAACATTTGTTTTGGTATGCGACAAGTTTCCATTCTTCTTACATGCCCCAACCATCTTAGTCGTCTGCTGCTGAGCATGCCCATGATAGAAGGCAGTACTTCAGAGTTGGTTATCTTGTCATGCCACCTGATGTTCATAATCTTGCGGAGATATCGAATGTGAAAGATGTTAAGTCTCCTCTCGTGTCTTGAGTAGGCTGTCCATGTTTCGGAGCCATGTAGTAAAGCACTAATTACACAGGCTCGATATATTTGAATCTTCAACTGCAATGTCAGTTTTATGTTGTCCCACGCTCGCTTTGATAGTTTGCCGAATGTAGTAGCCGCACTCCTATACGAGCGTTGATTTCTTCATCAAGAGAAAGGCTGGCAGTGACCATGGACCCAAGATAGCAGAATTTTGAACTGGTGTTAGATGGTTGCCGTTTAAAGTGATATTTGATGTGTTACCTCCTTGACATAAAACAACTGTTTTGGAGACACTTATAGTCAGCGAAAATAGGTCGCATGTCTTTGACAAATTATTGATTAGGCATTGCAGTGTAGTCTCACTGTGGGCGACTAATGGAACATCGTCAGCGAAAAGGAGGTTCTTGAGAAGAATTTCCGTCGTTTTTATCTTGGCTCTTAAGCGAGCCAAGTTAAAGAGTTGAAGTGTCGTCTCTCTTTGTGCCTAGCCTAGGCAGCTGATATGGAGAATGTGCCTTGCCCATTTTGCACAAACTCCCTCTCTTCCCTACGGTTTCATCCAAAGGAATAACAAAGTCGGTACGTTTTGAATCAAGCAGGGTTTGCAGAAGATGCCAGAAGATGGTAAGGAATGCACACTTAACCATCAACTGCCGTAGGGTCCCTCCCTCCGGATTTTTGGTCAAGGTTTACTCCTCTAGCACTCAGCATTACCGTGCTGACCCACAAGCCATTTATAAGAAGTTGATATTTCTATACATGAAGCCTACAATCGAAATCTGATCTGTATCTGATCTTTTCCATAAGAAGTTGATATTTCTATACATGAAGCCTACAATCGAAATCTGATCTATATCTGATCTTTTCTATAAGAAGTTGATATTTCTATACATGAAGCCTGCAATCGAAATCTGATCCATATCTGATCTTTTCCACTTCCAGGTAGTAAACTGTCAAAAAACATTTTTGGATTCGTTTTGCCCCTCCCTGGAAAATGTGTATGTAGACGCCCATGAGGGTAGGCGCTTGTATCATGAGACTTTGAATACGTTAAATGTCTGTAACAGAAGACTGGTGTGAGAAGTAAAGTAGACGTCAGTTACTGACTGAAAAATTATTCGTTAGATAAACCAACCTACACGGACAAGCAAGATGGCTGCTTTCCTAAAGTTTCTTGATTTCACATCTACAAATATTGAAGTTGGAGTTGCAATACTGTCGATCCTCACTGTGACCTCACTGTTCCTTTGGTGGAAGTCTAGATCAAGTTCATTGGAAAGGTATGTCATCTGATGTCTTTTACTTGTTTCTTCTAGTATAACCATATAAATATAACCATATATAAGTTAGGTTGTTTTACATCCTCTTGCTAGAGCAATCTCCTAACAACACTTAGCCGGTTAAATCAGTATCAGCAGAGAATGGGTGCCATTAGTAAATAAATCATAAAAATTCAATTTTAAAGATATAGATCCCACATTTTCACACGTACTAAACAAATTATAAAGCAATCTAAAACAGTGATTGGCAATGTAGTTCAGTATAGACAAGTAGGTAAGTGAGATTTTTGACAAGAAAAATTATTTTAGTCATGTGCAAAATATAGGTGTCACTTATTACAAAATTTTAATGAAATAGTACAGTCAAATTCATTCAAAATTAAACATCATATACACAGATTGTGTGATTTTGGCAAGTACTAGGATAAATAGTATACACTGAATAGATTTTATTTTGTTGCCTCCTGAAAATTGTCTTTTTTTGGGTTAAAAATTGTCATCTTTGAAAAATCATTAAAAAATTATACTCAAGATATTGGAATTATCCTAGTATACGCTATAGGCAGTCCTAATGTTAACATGCATGCAAAATTACAGTCGTAAAATTGTGTAACAAGTTACACCTATATTTTGCACATGACTAAAATATTTTTTCTTGTAAAAATCTCACTTACCTACTTGTCTATACTGAACTACATTGTCAATCACTGTTTTAGATTGCTTGATCATTTGTTTAGTACGTGTGAAAATGTGGGATCTATATCTTTAAAATTGAATTTTTATGATTTATTTACTAATGGCACCCATTCTCTGCTGATACTGATACCTTAATAGCTGTACTGACGTTTTTTATACACATCAATGTCACTCAAATCAGCCCTTGTTACTGCCCTCGTAATCTGTACTTAATATATGCACTCTAGTTTGTTTCTGTTCTCGTCAACTAAATATCTCACCACCGCGTTAAATACTCTTTGCTCGTTGGCTGATTCTGTTCACGTGCCAGTATAACCATCATATCTATTAAATTATTTACAAATAACCTTGACAGAGGTGTAGTTTTAAAGTTCAGTTCTAGTAAGAAACAGGAAATGGAGAACAGCTGTCTAACGGATGTGGAAACTTATGACAGGCCGTTTTATTGCAATGCACGTAGTCGGATAATCCGAAAAGTTTTTATTAAAGTGTACGTCTGGTCAGGAAAATGATAACTGGAAAACATCTGGACAGGACTAAACTTACAACTAAACTTCTTCTTCTTTAATAATCCAGTGTCACTTGAGCTCTTGCCCTTCGGCTCCAATGCTATGTAGTGGTATCTGCATGTGTTTGTAAGTTGCTCTTTTGTTCCGTATAATGTGTTCCATTTATCTGGCCTTGGAGGAAGGAGGGTCTTCCTGATGTCATCTAGTGTTTGACACAACTAAACAAAAGTAACTAGTACTTGGAGCATTAAGTAAGGGATAGAGAATGGGAAGAGCGCACAACAGAAATTGTCTATTGTCGGATTAATCAAGGACTATGTTGAGAGAAATTGAAAACGGTACAACAGAAATGGGCTTCCGTAATAAATGACAAATGATATATAATTATATTCATATTTTATCCAACCGAATGTTGAAGTGAGGTAAGTTTGTCAGTCTCAGGAGAAACTGGAGAAAGCAAATCTCTGGAATTCTGCAACTTAAACATTTTATTCTGCAGAAATATGTAGGTCAACGCCCCCACCATCAATTCTGCACGTCCTTTCTACGTGTGTGTGTGTTTGTTTATGTATGTATGTATGTATATATATATATATATATATATATATATATCTATGTATGTATGTATGTATGTATGTATGTATGTATGTATGTATGTATGTATGTATGTATGTATGTATGTATGTATGTATGTATTATGTAATGTTGTGATGTGGTATGATGTGTTGATGGGATGTGCAATTAAATGCTATGATAATTAAATGTTATGTATGTATGTGTAGTAGTAAAAACATAATAACAATATTAAAAGTCAATGCTGTTATATTACTTTTAGGAATACAACAAAATCAGAATCTGGTAACTGTTACACTGTTCACTTACACTCATCCGATTGTTCTTGTCTTGATAATGACAGCTGTACCGTTCAGTATATTTGGAACTAGACATATATAGTGAGACACTCAAATCTTATAATTGCTTACTGTCTCTAATAATTTTAATCCGGTTTTGTGGAAGTTCTGAAGCTAGGGGGGAATAAATCATTACGTAAAAGCTAGACAAATGTCAGAAATGTGTGGAGAGCACTCGAGAAACATTTTTTTTTTCGATCCAGAAGCACTTGCGCTTTCAGCTCTTTGTTTCGGTACCATGGACATCATAACCCTTCTGATCGGTGCCCCAAACACCGTAAATCTGGAGAACCTGAGATTTTAACATATACAGTAAATAAAAAAAACAGAAATTCAGAAAACGGCAACATAAATCGAACATTCGACACTCTTATAAGACGGTAGCGTCTTCATGTCAAGAGTGATAAAGTAACACAATATTTGATATAGTAAACGTGGAGTCTCAGAATAGATATTGGAATGCACTTGCATTGGTTTAAATCTCCATCATCATACTAGAAGTAGCTGTCATGTGTACTTCTTTCCACACGGCAACGACTACATCATCATACTAGAAGTAGCTGTCATGTGTACTTCTTTCCACACGGCAACGACTCCATCATAGGATAACTGTAACCAAATTTCTCACCACCACTCACTTGACAATATGTATAGACAACAACAACGTAGTCATCTCTTGCATAATCTATTTGCCCAGTTAATCTCAGTACAAATGTATCTATTCTCTCTTAATCTCAGTACAAATGTATCTATTCTCTCTTAATCTCAGTACAAATGTATCTATTCTCTCTTAATCTCAGTACAAATGTATCTATTCTCTCTTAATCTCAGTACAAATGTATCTATTCTCTCTTAATCTCAGTACAAATGTATCTATTCTCTCTTAATCTCAGTACAAATGTATCTATTCTCACTTAATATCAGTACAAATGTATCTATTCTCTCTTAATCTCAGTACAAATGTATCTATTCTCACTTAATCTCAGTACAAATGTATCTATTCTCACTTAATCTCGGTACAAATTTATGTATGATATTTCTCTATAATTAAAGTTGAGCGTAAAATACCGTTAAAAAGCACAATCTGCGTAGTTAACGTTGTGTTGTATAACATATTAAGTTAAATTAGTGGCGCCTGTATTCATTTTCAGCTGATTCGATAGGATAGCAATCTGATTCGATAGGATAGCAATCTGATTCGATAGGATAGCAATCTGATTCGATAGGATAGCAATCTGATTCGATAGGATAGCAATCTGATTCGATAGGATAGCAATCTGATTCGATAGGATAGCAATCTGATTCGATAGGATAGCAATCTGATTCGATAGGATAGCAGATGTAACGACCCACTAGCGACACAACAACATAAACTTAGCTATCCCAAACTTTTTTTAATACTTTAACAAAAATAATTACTTTCTTAATTTGTTTTCCAGTTGCTACCTGATAAAGAACTCACCCAAAGATACTGTAATACTTCACCAGTACGGGCAGGCATTGACAGTACCAAGTATATCTCCATTTGTTATGAAATTGGAAACATATTTGAGAGTTGCAAAGATTCCCTACATTGTAAGTGTTACATTGTTTCAATTGTAATTGCAAAGATTGGATATAGTGGATACAAAGCAAAAGACAGTCCATGTAAAAGGTGGAGATGTGAAATAACAAAGGCAATGAAAAATACTATTTATTAAACAAGTACACAAAAGTCCCGTTTCATAAATCTGTTATTCTCATAATGCTGTGAGGCAAAATAGGATTAGATAAGAAAGAGTTGCTTTGATCATGTGTAGATGAAAGATTAGATAAGAAAGAGATTACTTTGATCATGTGTAGATGAAAGATTAGATAAGAAAGAGATTACTTTGATCATGTGTAGATGAAAGATTAGATAAGAAAGAGATTACTTTGATCATGTGTAGATGAAAGATTAGTATGAAGTGCAGAACACATTGAATATGAACATCTTTAATGCATGTCTCGGTTTCCAGTCTATCTAGTGGCCACGACTGTATAAGGATCGACGGGCCTAAAGCAATCGCTTCCTTGTCTGGACCGAGATGGTTGCGACAGTAGCAAAAGATCTTTAGAAGTCGTGTCGTTTCAACACTCTTGGGAGAAGAAGAGAGAAAAAGTCGTCAGTGATTATTTGCTGCTGTTCTCGTGGATAGCGAATCCTCAATGGGATTTTTAATACAGCAACAGTTGCAACCATGTGCTTAATTGGGAACAAGAATGTTTAATAGTATTGTCGATGTCTTTTTTCACTTTTTGTGATTTGGTTTATATGTTTGTCGATAGTTTCAAATACAAGTTTTGTAATGTTTTCTTTGTTTATATAATTATCTTTCCCAGAACAAATTTGATAGGAAACCAGGACCAAAGAAAAAGTTGCCATGGATTCAATATAACGACCAGGTTGTCCCAGATTCTCAACTTTGTATTCAATTTCTGAACACTCAGAAAAATGTCAATTTAAACAAACATCTGACACCTGACCAAGTCGCTGTAGGTCACCTTTTGCGGAAAACATCTGAAGAATCTCTTTACTGGTATGTAATTGAAATAAGAATGTCGACGTCATGGAGCTCATTTATTATTCTTTAGTGTGCTAGATTCAGAATTAAAATAGTTTTCAATGAATAATAAGGAACCCGTTTAAATGATATGCGGTATATTTGAAAATACAATTTTAGACCTACGTTTTTTTATCTGACTCACAACGTATTTATTTTAGCACCTTGACGAAATTCGTATTTTTTCTTCCAAAAATAAAAGATAATTGCATATCCTTTACTGGACTTTGCGAATCAACCACTGCTTTTTAACGCTGTTTGTGATTTTTCTAGACATTACTACGTTCAGTAGTTTGCCATTGCTTTCTGAACGGGCAGTGCCATCGTCCTTTTGTAAAAATCCCCGCGAAGCAATTTGCAACCAAATTGTCCGCAACGTGATTCGAATTCAGTACGTCGGGGTTAATAGACTGAGTCACCATCCCTTAAGCTACAGACGCCATCTAAAACGTAGCAGACACGTAACGTCAATTGACTTGAAATATTATACTTCATTTCAATTAAAGTATAAATCATTGTTTATCAAATTGAAAGAAAATGGGTAAGCTTTATAAATATGTCGCCTACATTGACAAATGTAATGCAAAGTACATTTATAGCGCAGCACAAGTTTGCCCGCCTGCCCATTGTGTTCGTAGCGCGTTGTACAACGGGTGACAAGCCCTCTATGAGTGCGATTCAATTCCGCGGGCTGGAAGAAAAGCCACAGGTTCTCCAGATTTACGGTGTTCGTGGCACCGAACCGAAGGGTTACGATGTCCATGACACCGAGCCGAAGAGCTAAAAGTTCAAGTAGTTCTGGATCGAATAAATAAATAGCGCAAGTTGAAAACAGAAAATGACAACACTAGGCAACAACCTGGTTACTGTGTAACGACAAAGGAAGAAGAAGAAGTAGAAGAAGTCAAAGATGAACATAAAATAATGTAGTGAATGTTAGAAGAGTGCACGCACGTCAGAGTTCTCGTGTTTGTTGTTAATGGGATTTGAAGTCTCTTCAAACTGAGGCATTCCTCTTCCCCCATCAGCTGGACCAAGTGGTTTTTTTTATTATTTTTATATCACTGCGTGCAGGAGAACAAACAGGACCAAAAAAAATGAGAATTAACTCCTTGCAGAGAAGTTCCTTCAAACTAGCGTCGCATGTTATATATCATATTTTGTAGCAGCCATCGGATGTCCGAGAAAGTAAAACAAAAGTGACATTATTTCGATTTTATTTTGTTTTTCTTGACATTATTTCGTTAAACAAAAGCCTTATTGTTACGGGTATCATTCAGTTTCAACTTTTTGTTTGGAATATCTTCATTGCACTTCGAACATGTCCATAAGTGCTCCCATCTGCTTCGCTATATCCCCAACAGCGTCAAGCGACTGGTCGTACCAGTTCGATTTTGATTGATGAGCCTACTCATTTACCTGTCGTGCTGTTCTTTTCTTGCTACTCCAATCTTCAAACCCAGCTCCTGCAATCTAGTAGTTGACGTGGATTGGTTTAAATGAAATTCTTCTTTGCGGCCATACTCTATGAGGGCGTTCAAAATGTCAGATCTATCCATTGACTGGCCCTCTGATATAGCAGCAGAGCCACGTAACCTGTCTGATCTCTCATTGCCAATGACAAACATGTGCCCCGGAATGAAGATAAGTGTAATTCTGCAAATTGTTGGACGCTTGTAGTGATTCTGTCCAGTGTCTGCACACCGAACCAGCATCCACCTTTCGGATCATGCACAGAGAATGCACGCATGAGTGTAGTTTTGTGGTGACTCCAGTCACCACCAGTACCTCCATTGTCGTGCTGGCTGTTATCAGACTAAATACACCACTGGCTTCCTTGACCATTCTGCCGCATCAGCTTGCAGAGAAGGCCCATGCAGACTTTCCGTGGCGAACTACCGATCCATCCGTGTAAATCACAATGTCACCTTCATTGCAGTTTTCATCGATTATGGCTTTGACGTCTGCATCCAACGCCACGGAATTCCTCTCTATGCAACCTATGTCGAATGTAATGATGGTTGAATAACTGTTCCCGTATATTGAAGGTATCGATATCAATTCTTCCCCATGGTCGATATTTGTGAGCCAGCATATCTATTGAACCGTGTCTGCAGCACGGCGAACCCAAGGCTTGAACCGCTTTAACGGTTATTATTGTAATTTGGTGACATGTCGTATTTGTCATACGGACATCTTGTTTCTATTTAGTTTGTATTGTACTTGTACATTATTTATTTGAAGAAGAAATAATGGTGGAACCAACGATTTAGATTGCTTTTTTCTTCCTTTGAGAAACTATCGTGTACCAAGTTTGTATATTTCAATGATAAAAATGCTCTTTCAATAGCTAGTCTTGTTTGAGAAACTATCGTGTACCAAGTTTGTATATTTCAATGATAAATATGCTCTTTCAATAGCTTGTTTTGTTTGAGAAATGATCGTGTACCAAGTTTGTATATTTCAATGATAAATATGCTCAATCAATAGCTTGTCTTGTTTGAGAAACTATCTTGCACCAAGTTTGTATATTTCAATGATAAATATGCTCTTTCAATAGCTTGTCTTGTTTGAGAAACTATCGTGCACCAAGTTTGTATATTTCAATGATAAATATGCTCAATCAATAGCTTGTCTTGTTTGAGAAACTATCGTGTACCAAGCTTGTATAGTTCAATGATAAATATGCTCTTTCAATAGCTTGTTTTGTTTGAGAAATGATCGTTTACCAAGTTTGTATATTTCAATGATAAATATGCTCTTTCAATAGCTTGTCTTGTTTGAGAAACTATCGTTTACCAAGTTTGTATATTTCAATGATAAATATGCTCTTTCAATAGCTTGTTTTGTTTGAGAAATGATCGTGTACCAAGTTTGTATATTTCAATGATAAATATGCTTATGCAATAGCTTGTCTTGTTTGAGAAACTATCTTGCACCAAGTTTGTATATTTCAATGATAAATATGCTCTTTCAATAGCTTGTCTTGTTTGAGAAACTATCGTGCACCAAGTTTGTATATTTCAATGATAAATATGCTCTTTCAATAGCTTGTCTTGTTTGAGAAACTATCGTGCACCAAGTTTGTATATTTCAATGATAAATATGCTTATGCAATAGCTTATCTTGAACAGAACTTTGCCACTCTAACAATCCTTTGAAATCTCTCTCTCTCTCTCTCTCTCTCCTCTCTCTCTCTCTCTCTCTCTCTCTCTCTCTCTCTCATATGCAAATATTCTTCTTCGACTTTCATATTGACCACTTGTTGACTACTTGTTGACTACTTGTTGACTACTTGTTGACTACTTGTTGACCACTTGTTGACCACTTGTTGACTACGTGTTGACTACTTGTTGACTACTTGTTTATCACTTATTGACTACTTGTTGACTACTTGTTGACTACTTGTTGACTACTTGTTGACCACTTGTTGACCACTTGTTGACTACTTGTTGACTACTTGTTGACTACTTGTTTATCACTTGTTGACTACTTGTTGACTACTTGTTGACTACTTGTTGACTACTTGTTGACCACTTGTTGACCACTTGTTGACCACTTGTTGACTACTTGTTGACTACTTGTTGACTACTTGTTGACCACTTGTTGATCACTTGTTGATCACTTGTTGACTACTTGTTGACTACTTGTTGACCACTTGTTGACTACTTGTTGACTACTTGTTGACCACTTGTTGACCACTTGTTGACTACTTGTTGACTACTTGTTGACTACTTGTTTATCACTTATTGACCACTTGTTGACTACTTGTTGACTACTTGTTGACTACTTGTTGACCACTTGTTGACCACTTGTTGACTACTTGTTGACTACTTGTTGACTACTTGTTGACTACTTGTTGACCACTTGTTGATCACTTGTTGATCACTTGTTGACTACTTGTTGACCACTTGTTGACTACTTGTTGACTACTTGTTGACCACTTGTTGACCACTTGTTGACTACTTGTTGACTACTTGTTGACTACTTTTTGACCACTTGTTGACTACTTGTTGACTACTTGTTGACTACTTGTTGATCACTTGTTGACTACTTGTTGACTACTTGTTGACCACTTGTTGACCACTTGTTGCTACTTGTTGACTACTTGTTGACCACTTGTTGACTACTTGTTGACTATTTGTTGATCACTTGTTGACTACTTGTTGACTACTTGTTGACTACTTGTTGACCACTTGTTGACCACTTGTTGACTACTTGTTGACTACTTGTTGATCACTTGTTGACTACTTGTTGACTACTTGTTGACTACTTGTTGACTACTTGTTGACCACTTGTTGATCACTTGTTGATCACTTGTTGACTACTTGTTGACTACTTGTTGACCACTTGTTGACTACTTGTTGACTACTTGTTGACCACTTGTTGACCACTTGTTGACTACTTGTTGACTACTTGTTGACTACTTGTTGACCACTTGTTGACTACTTGTTGACTACTTGTTGACTACTTGTTGATCACTTGTTGACTACTTGTTGACCACTTGTTGATCACTTGTTGATCACTTGTTGACCACTTGTTGACCACTTGTTGACCACTTGTTGATCACTTGTTGACTACTTGTTGACCACTTGTTGACTACTTGTTGATCACTTGTTGACTACTTGTTGACCACTTGTTGATCACTTGTTGATCACTTGTTAACTACTTGTTGACCACTTGTTGACCACTTGTTGACCACTTGTTGACTACTTGTTGATCACTTGTTGACCACTTGTTGATCACTTGTTGACCACTTGTTGACAACTTGTTGATCACTTGTTGACCACTTGTTGACTACTTGTTGACTATTTGTTGATCACTTGTTGACTACTTGTTGACTACTTGTTGACTACTTGTTGACTACTTGTTGACCACTTGTTGACCACTTGTTGACCACTTGTTGATCACTTGTTGACTACTTGTTGATCACTTGTTGACTACTTGTTGACTACTTGTTGACTACTTGTTGACCACTTGTTGACTACTTGTTGACTACTTGTTGATCACTTGTTGACTACTTGTTGACAACTTGTTGACTACTTGTTGACTACTTGTTGACTACTTGTTGACTACTTGTTGACCACTTGTTGACTACTTGTTGACCACTTGTTGACCACTTGTTGACTACTTGTTGACCACTTGTTGACCACTTGTTGACCACTTGTTGACTACTTGTTGACCACTTGTTGACCACTTGTTGACCACTTGTTGACTACTTGTTGACCACTTGTTGACCACTTGTTGACCACTTGTTGACCACTTGTTGATCACTTGTTGACTACTTGTTGACTACTTGTTGACTACTTATTGACTACTTGTTGACCACTTGTTGACCACTTGTTGACTACTTGTTGACCACTTGTTGACTACTTGTTGACTACTTGTTGACTACTTGTTGACCACTTGTTGACTACTTGTTGACTACTTGTTGACCACTTGTTGATCACTTGTTGACTACTTGTTGACTACTTGTTGACTACTTGTTTATCACTTGTTGACTACTTGTTGACTACTTGTTGACTACTTGTTGACCACTTGTTGACCACTTGTTAACTACTTGTTGACTACTTGTTGACCACTTGTTGACCACTTGTTGACCACTTGTTGACTACTTGTTGACTACTTGTTGACTACTTGTTGACCACTTGTTGACTACTTGTTGACTACTTGTTGCTACTTGTTGACTACTTGTTGACCACTTGTTGACTACTTGTTGACTATTTGTTGATCACTTGTTGACTACTTGTTGACTACTTGTTGACTACTTGTTGACCACTTGTTGACCACTTGTTGACTACTTGTTGACACTTTGTTGATCACTTGTTGACTACTTGTTGACTACTTGTTGACTACTTGTTGACTACTGTTGACTACTGTTGACTACTTGTTGACCACTTGTTGATCACTTGTTACTCGTTTACCACTTGTTGACTACTTGTTGACTTGTTGACACTTTGCCATTGTTGACTACTTGTTGACTACTTGTTGACTACTTGTTGACCTTGTTGACACTTGTTGACTACTTGTTGACTACTTGTTGACACGTGACATGTGACCACTTGTTGATCACTTGTTGATCTTGTTGACCACTTGTTGACCTACTTGTTGACTACTTGTTGACTACTTGTTGACACTTGTTGACCACTTGTTGACCACTTGTTGACACTGTTGACTTTTCACTTGTTGACCACTTGTTGATCACTTGTTGACTTGCTTGACATTGACCACTTGTTGACTTTGACCACTTGTTGACACTTGTTGACTACTTGTTGATCATTGACACTTGTTGATCTTGTTGACTCACTTGTTGACTACTTGTTGATCACTTGTTGACCACTTGTTGACACTTGTTGACTCACTTGTTGACTACTTGTTGACACTTGTTGACTACTTGTTGACACTTGTTGACTACTTGTTGACACTTGTTGACACTTGTTGACCACTTGTTGATCACTTGTTGACTACTTGTTGATCACTTGTTGATCACTTGTTGACTACTTGTTGACTACTTGTTGACCACTTGTGACTACTTGTTGACTACTTGTTGACACTTTTGACACTTGTTGACCAACTTGTGACCACTTGTTGACCACTTGTTGACTACTTGACTGTTGACTCACTTGTTGACTACTTGTTGACTACTTGTTGACTACTTTTGACACTTGTTGACTACTTGTTGACTACTTGTTGACTACTTGTTGACCACTTGTTGACAACTTGTTGACTACTTGTTGACACTTGTTGACCTTGTTGACACTTGTTGACTACTTGTTGACTACTTGTTGACTACTTGTTGACCACTTGTTGACAACTTGTTGACTACTTGTTGACACTTGTTGACACTTGTTGACTACTTGTTGACTACTTGTTGACTACTTGTTGCACTTGTTACTACTTGTTGACTACTTGTTGACTACGTTGCATGTTGACCACTTGTTGACACTTTCTACTTGTTGATCACTTGTTGACTACTTGTTGACTACTTGTGACTTTGTTGATCACTTGTTGACTACTTGTTGACTACTTGTTGACTACTTGTTGACCTTACTACTTTTGACCACTTGTTGACTACTTGTTGACTACTTGTTGACCACTTGTTGACACTTTTGACACTTGTTGACTACTTGTTGACTCTACTTGTTGACTACTTGTTGACACTTGTTGACTACTTGTTGATCACTTGTTGACTACTGTTGACACTTGTTGTTGACACTTGTTGACTACTTGTTGACCACTTGTTGACACTATGTTGATCTTGACTACTTTGACACTTGTTGAACTTATCTTGTTGACACTTGTTGACACTTGTGACACTTGTTGACACTTGTTGACACTTGTTGACTACTTGTTGACCACTTGTTGACTCACTTGTTGACTACTTGTTGACACTTGTTGACCACTTGTTGACACTTTGACCACTTGTTGACTACTGTTGACTGACCATGTGAACTTTGTTGACCCCTTGTTGACTACTTGTTGACTACTTGTTGACCACTTGTTGACCACTTGTTGACTACACTTGTTGACACTTGTGACTTGTGACACTTTTTGACACTTTTGACTACTTGTTGACCACTGTTACACGTTGACTACTTGTTGACTACTTGTTGACACTTGTTGACTACTTGTTGACTTGTTGAACTTGTTGACCACTTGTTGACACTTGTTGACCACTTGTTGACTCACTTGTTGACTACTTGTTGACTACTTGTTGACACTTGTTGACACTTGTTGACACTTGTTGACTCACTTGTTGACCACTTGTTGACTGACACTTGTTGACTTACTTGTTGATCACTTGTTGACTACTTGTTGACACTTGTTGACACTTGTTGACTACTTGTTGACCCTTTGACTTGACCACTTGTTGACTACTTGTTGATCACTTGTTGACCACTTGTTGACCACTTGTTGACTACTTGTTGACCCCTTGTTGACCACTTGTTGACTACTTGTTGACCACTTGTTGACCACTTGTTGACTACTTGTTGACCACTTGTTGACTACTTGTTGATAACTTGTTGACCACTTGTTGACTACTTGTTGACTACTTGTTGACACTTGTTGACACTTGTTGACCACTTTTGACTTGCTGACTCACTTGTTGACTACTTTTGACTACTTTTTGACACTTGTTGACTACTTGTTGACACTTGTTGACCACTTGTTGACACTTGTTGACTACTTGCTTGACACTTGTGACCACTTGTTGACTACTTGTTGACTACTTGTTGACACTTGTTGACTCACTTGTTGACTACTTGTTGACCACTTGTTGACCACTTGTTGACCACTTGTTGACACTTGTGACTACTTGTTGACCACTTGTTGAACTTATTGACACTTGTTGACACTTGTTGACTACTTGTTGACCACTTGTTGACCACTTGTTGACCACTTGTTGACCACTTGTTGACACTTGTTGACACTTGTTGACTACTTGTTGACTACTTGTTGACCACTTGTTGACCACTTGTTGACCACTTGTTGACACTTGTTGACTACTTGTTGACCACTTGTTGACCACTTGTGACCACTTGTTGACCACTGACACTTGTTGACACTTGTTGACTACTTGTTGACCACTTGTTGACACTTGTTGACACTTGTTGACCACTTGTTGACCACTTGTTGACCACTTGTTGATTACCTTGTTGACCCTTGTTGACCACTTGTTGACCACTTGTTGACCACTTGTTGACCACTTGTTGACTACTTGTTGACTCCTTGTTGACCACTTGTTGACCACTTGTTGACCACTTGTTGACTCACTTGTTGACTACTTTTGACCACTTGTTGACACTTGTTGACTACTTGTTGACCACTTGTTGACCACTTGTTGACCACTTGTTGACCACTTGTTGACTACTGTTGACTCACTTGTTGACCACTTGTTGACCACTTGTTGACCTACTGTGACCTACATTTGACACTGTTGACCACTTGTTGACTACTTGTTGACCTACTTGTTGACACTTGTTACATGTTGACCACTGTGTACATTGTTGACCACTTTTGACCCTTGTTGACCACTTGTTGACACGTTGACACTTGTTGACCACTTGATACTGACCACTTGTTGACACTGACTTCATTGACCACTTGTTCGTTGACTACTTTTGACTACACACTTGACACTGTCATTGACCACTTGTTGACATGTATATTGTTTGACCATGGCTAGCTTGTTGACCAGCTTGGTGACACGTGTTCACCACGTTGTGCTACGACTTGTGACTTGACTAGTTTTGTACCAGCTGACCTACGTGTTAGCCACAGTGACGAGTTCACTTGCCTTGTCCATTGTTGACTCCGGAGAATGCATTTGACCATGGACTACTTGAGACTCCACTGTTATCAACTTGTTGCCAAACTGTTACACTTATTCTGACCACCATTTTAACCATGGAACGTACTGTTGACACTTATTTGTCCACAATGTGACACTGTTTCGAAAACTATGGTGACACCATGACTATGGCATTACACTTGAGATCACACCTGGACCAGTACCACATGGAACTTGAATACTGTATACAGCTTGTAGCACACTGTGTTCACACGATGACGATATTGCCTCTTGAGTGTATAGAGTTTTACCATAGCCATGCCTACACAGAACTGTCATTTGTAGCATGTAGTGCCAGTTATTACAACGCTGAGCCAGAATCCGATTTCTGTAGCTTTCTATATCCAGTAGGTTTCTTCTATTACCATCGAGGTCGCGTGGTCTTTAACAGCCAGCAGTCCAGGTTACATTCTCTAGCCATGTAGCCAGCGTGGTCATCTCAGCCAGAGCCGAGCGTTGTTCATCTGAGCACGAGCGAGCTTGTTACTCTCCTAGCCATGTAGCCGAGCGTTGTTCTATCTCCGAGCATTGTAGCCGAGTGTTGCTCTATCTCCGAGCCATGTAGTCGAACGTTGTTCTACCTCCGAGCCATGTAGCCGAGCGTTGTTCTATCTCCTAGCCATGTAGCCGAGCGTTGTTCTATCTCCTAGCCATGTAGCCGAGCGTTGTTCTACCTCCGAGCCATGTAGCCGAGCGTTGTTCTATCTCCTAGCCATGTAGCCGAGCGTTGGTCTATCTCCTAGCCATGTAGCCGAGCGTTGTTCTATCTCCGAGTCATGTAGCCGAGCGTTGTTCTATCTCCGAGCCATGTAGCCGAGCGTTGTTCTATCTCCGAGCATTGTAGCCGAGCGTTGTTCTACCTCCGAGCCATGTAGCCGAGCGTTGTTCTATCTCCTAGCCATGTAGCCGAGCGTTGTTCTACCTCCGAGCCATGTAGCCGAGCGTTGTTCTACCTCCGAGACATGTAGCCGAGCGTTGTTAACGCTAGATGTTTGTGGTTCGAATTACGTGTTTGGTAATTGATTTTTGCGGAGACACTAAAAATACGTGTTTACTGTCACGTAAATAAATTTATTTAATATATGCATTTGTTCCGATGCTTCCCTTGGGCTTCATATATTTCCTTATTCTTTTAAGAAAGCGTACACAGAGTTGTGACAGAAAATAGAGAACGTTGGAGAAATGTGAAGGTTTTTTATTATGGAGAATACTTCAGCAAACTAGATGGTTTTTTTTTGAAACGATAAAAATATATATTTTGAAATTACACTCTTTTTCATATTTGTATCGCATTGTTTGATCAGGACTTTGTTGATGTGGCGTCTGGGTCTGGCAACATCTGGTAATCTGTATAAGAAGCTGGGGCTTCCCTCATTTGTCGTCTGGTACATGTACAGAGCAGCAAAACCCAAGCTCTGGACTCAAGGGATTGGTCGATTTTCTCAGGCGGAAGTGATGCAGATAATGGACGATGATCTGAAAGCTATCTCACAGATATTAGGTAAGTTGTGAAAGTTATCTCACAGATATTAGGTAAGTTGTGAAAGTTATCTCACAGATATTAGGTAAGTTGTGAAAGCTATCTCACAGATATTAGGTAAGTTGTGAAAGCTATCTCACAGATATTAGGTAAGTTGTGAAAGCTATCTCACAGATATTAGGTAAGTTGTGAAAGCTATCTCACAGATATTAGGTAAGTTGTGAAAGCTATCTCACAGATATTAGGTAAGTTGTGAAAGCTATCTCACAGATATTAGGTAAGGAATGATGGATATTTAGTTACGTACTTGAGATGATGACATATATATGTAAGTCATGGTTTGATTGATAGAACATCAACTTTCCTATTCGGTGAGTAACCATGTGTGCTCCGATCTCTTTCTTACACAGGAAGATCTCAACGGCAATACACGAACTACTTAGCTCCGGCAAGAATCACAATGTAATTTAGAAGATGGTAAAAATATTTTTGTAGGAATTTTAAAAAAGAAATTATTAAATCTTTCTATTGAAATTTGTTCAAGAGGACCCTAAGATTGTTATCGGAGTTACGGAGTTTGTGCAATACTGTGCAGATGGCGTGCCATTTTTGCGGAGAGGGGCCGAGCCATATGGGGTAAAACCCGGTGCATTTAAGTCAATCGATCGACTTTAAATCTCCTTTAAACAGTTGTATTCATGATAATTCCTCTTTTGATACCAGTGGTAAAAATTATTTTTCTACCAGCACTTTGTTACCAATGCCAAACTTGGTCTCTGACAGCATCACAATACAGAAATATCACCAAATGTGAAATGAAATGCTTGAGGAAGGCAGTGGGAGTCACCAGAAAAGATAGACAATGAAACGAGGACATCAGAAGCAGAATGGGCATAACTTCATGCACCGAATACATTGAAAGACAACAAATGCAGTGGTTTGGACATTTAATGAGAATGGAATACAACCAACCACAATTATTGTTCATTGTAAGATCATCTTCATCACACATCGGACATGTCCATAATTGTTCCGATCTCCTCCCAAACATGTATCTCAGTGTGTTTAGGCTAACAACTCCCGTTCTGTGTTGATTGATGTTTCTACTGGGGTTTCTCTCGTGGTTTTCCCGTCTTGCCGCACATATCGGTATGCACAACTTGCGCAACCGAGATATAGAATACCCTTTATCTTCGTTGTTGAAATCTTCAGAGCGTATGTTTACTCTGTTACCCACCATTAACAGTCCACCATAAAAAGAGATCAGGTACTAGAGCCAAGGGAAGATCAAGAAATATATGGACATACAATATCAAGTTCACACTAAATAAACACGGATATAACACAATAAGGGCGACTCATCTGGCCCTGGAACTCAAATTGAAGCTCCCACCGCTACGCTTAACGGCAAGAGTGGACAACCAATTCCATCATCCACCTGGGAAAAGACAATAAACAACTGATACCAATGTGTACTTCAATGTGACTGGTAGTTGATTTTTTTTTCAGGTGAGAAGAAGTTCCTGTTTGGAGATAAACTTGAAGATGTCACTGAGTTTGACTGTGCCTTGTTCGGACAATTATGTCAACTAGTGTGGCAGGTACCAGATTGTCCAGTCAGCGGAGATATTACAGGTAGATGGATCGACTGTTGGATAAATGGTGGTAGGGATGGTTAAGTGGATGAATGGTTGGATGAATGGTGGTATGGATGGTGAACTAGATGGATGGACTGTTGGAAGAATGGGTTGCTTTTACAAAGTACATAAACAAAACAATGCAACATTTCAACCAAAAGGCAGCTTTTATCAAGCTAAGACTACAAGAACAATATAGAATACAAGAACAATATAGAATACAAGAGTGCAGTTTTTTCAGAGACGTCTAGGTTTGTTGCTGGAGCTACGGAGTTCCTGCTTTGTGCAATACTCTGGCAGGGACCGAGCCATATGGGGTAAAACCCGGTGCAATGAAGTCAATTCTTCGGCTAAAAAACCCTTTAGAATACAAGATGATGGACCTATATATCCTGTATTGTTCTTGTAACTATTACTTGATGAAGGTCTTTTATTTAGTTGAAACAATACTATGTCTTGTTTATATGTTTTGTTAAACTAACTTACTTTTTCTTTCTGTATTTCACCTTTAGTACATAGTTTTAGCAACATGTTAGAGAAATACATAGTCGTTTGCTTATCAACTCGTACACAAGAGGGTTGTGAGTTCGATCCTACACTCAATGGTCCACACATGAGAAAAGGAATTGGTGCTCCAACCTCCCTTGGTACATAATTTTAGGGACATATTAGCGAAATGCATAAATGTTTGCTCATCGACTCGTACACATGTGGGTTGTGAGTTCGATCCTACACTCAATGGTCCACACATGAGAAAAGGAATTGGTGCTCCAACCTCCCTTGGTACATAATTTTAGGGACATATTAGCGTAATGCATAAATGTTTGCTCATCGACTCGCAACATGTGGGTTGTGAGTTCGATCCTACACTCAACGGTCCACACATGAGAAAAGGAATTTGTCCTCCTACCTCCTTTGGTACATAGTTTTAGGCACAGATTAACATAATTCTTAAGCATTTGTCTATTGACTCCTACACAAGAGGATTGTTGGTTCAATTTTACACTTCCCATTCCACATGTGAAAAAAGGAACTGACCCTCCTACCTCATGATTATATGGGAAATGATAGTCACTTCATAACCTAAAGTCTGAAAGGGCAGTTTAGTTTTACTGCACACTTCTCTTCTATCAATATCATCTATTTAAACACATCATTGTAAAATTAATAGAAACCACTCAAATTGAATACATGACTCTTTCTGAAATGTTTTTGTATTTTCTTTGCTAGAGAAATTTCCCAACCTTGTGAAATACTGTGCAGAAATGAAATCTGCATTCTGGCCAGACTGGGATGAGAGGTTATTGCATTCTCCAAGACATGAAGACACAAGCGATTCACCACATGATGATGATGGAAATATTGAGACTAAATGTGAACACAGTCACTAGTCAAACTTGAACAGAGACTCTGATTCAAATTCCAAAATTACATTGACTGAAGAAACAGCAGCTCCCAGAGAGGAGTAAGCAGTACTTGGCAATGTATGGACGTGAAACATGGACATTTAACAAGGAATGGAAAAACATATATGTATCTTTATTACCTTTATTATATTATATTGTTATATTAGCTTTATATGTAACATATAAGTGTTACAGAAGAGCCCACTGTATACCATGAACTTAGAAGAGAACAAATAGATCTATCCGGAAAGAACTCAAAATCAAAAGCTGATGCTACAAATAAGAATGAAAAAATTCAAGTATTTTGGACATATAAAAGACTCAAAAATAATGGAAAGACACAATAGGATTGACACCAGTGCTGTAAAGTATTTTGGACATACAAAAGACACTAAAATAATGGAGAGACACAATAGGATTGACACCAGTGCTGTAAAGTATTTTCAACTTTATTTTATGGCAAATAGACACTGTTCTAATGTTCATAATTCATTGCAGTGGATTCCATCTCACTGTGGCATTGCAGGCAATGAGAGTGCTGATGTCTTAGCTAAGGAGGGCAGTGCCAAAGAGCAAATTTACCAACCCTTGTCTTTTCAAGAGGTCAAAACCCTCATACAGAGAAAATCTGCAGTAGACTGGAAGACAAACACTGGATATGATTATGGAAAGACTCCCTCAAAGACCTAAGCAGAACAGACCAGGTCATTATATTTCGACTACGCACCGGACACTGCAGACTCAACAAACACTTATACAGACTAGGAATAAGTCAATCAGCTCTCTGCCAGTGTCAGCAGGCAGAACAGACACCAGAGCATATCCTGCAAGACTGTCCTCTTCTGTGTGAGCTGAGAAGCAACATGTGGCCACACCCAGTCGACCTGAAAACTAAGCTTTGGGGAAACCTGACAGACCTGAAGCTGTCTGCCCAGTTTGTGGTCCACAGTAAATTAAGCGCATGACCAGAGATCGCTGAAGAAGAAGAAGAATAATGTTCATAAAATTATGAGTTGCCACAACAAGGCTTTAGTTTAACAACAACAATGAAATAAATAGCATCCAAAGGAGAAGAATTGATTTCATTGCACCAGATTTCCCCATATGGCACGCCATCTGCCGAGAGTGTTGCACAAAGCTCAAACTCCGCAGCTCTATGGATCTCATCAACACATTGCACATGTTTCTCAGCCCGGATTCGAACCCACACTCTTCAGCATAACCAGCGTACGTCTTAACCATTTTGCCATTAAGACCCCCAAACAATAAACTACAGAGAAACTAAGGTATATTGTTATTGGTGGATAACATGGCTCTCTCAGAATATTCAATGAAACTACAGAAACTGTAACAATTTTCGAACTTTCATGGCAAGAGCATAATTAAATAATGCCACAAAACATTTTACAAGACAATCTTCACCAGAAGATTCCTACCTACACCATGAACAAAAAAGTGAACAAATAGATATATACAGAAGGGACTCAAAATCAAAGAAATGTGGCTGATAAGAATGAGAAAATTGCAGTATTTTGGACATATAAAAAGACGTGAAGTGTTTGAAAATACTCGTATTAAAAAAGTCATTCCAGCAAAGATAAGAAAGATCATAGAGAAGATGGATTCAAGATATCACTGACAGTTTCAGCATGATGATAGTGAAGGCAAGATATCTGCCTATGAGTGAGAGAAATTCTAAAGGACGGTTAAGATGGTAAATTTTTGCTTAGGACAAGCTATTCGATGATAATTAGTAAAAATATCTAATATTTTCTTACCAAATCACCAAAAATAAAACAACAAAACACAATTACAATCAATAACTTAGTCAATTTATTTAAGTTATCGGAATAAACAATTAATAACCCCACACAAAATAATTAGTATATGCCTTTGACACAGTCTGTGTGTCATGTCAGGTTTGTGTACATGCATGTGACAGGATCTTAGTGTGACATACCAGATTTAAGTATCTGCTTCTTCTTCTTCTTCTGCATTCTCACTAGATTGAGATTTCAGATTCTCTAATAAAGGCAGCTGTCTGCCTCAGATTATCAGCCATGTCATACAGTTTGTCTTGGACGCTAGTGTAAGTGGGCCACCTCTTTCTTCTCAAGTCTGCATACTGGGGGCAGTTCTGTAGGATATAATTCCTATGATTTCTGCTTCTCCGTTTGTGCCGACCTCTTCAGCAGTAAGTTTTGGCCACCCTCGTGATGGTAGGTCTGACATTCTTACTGCGTGGCTAAATCTCAAAGGCAGATCGGCGACCGTAGAATCCGTTATCCCATTCCTCATTATGAGGGGTTGTTGCACCATGTTATGCGCCTACGGCCTGGTGCATCCGTTTTCTGCAAGCATTTGTTTCGGGTTAGCATTCCCTAGCAGACACATGCATCCGATTTCATCCAAACCTCCTTAGTTGCCTCCTACGACATGTGTGGCAGGTAACAGTGGTTCTATTCTTAACACCCCAAATTTGGGTCCCGGTAACCACTTGGGCAAAGTATCTGCTTGTGACACAGTCTTCAAATGAAAAGCAAATTTACTGCTTGAGACAGAATAGTGTACTCTTACTAAATGGATATCTTATCTGAGATCTTCAAGAGCTGACCTGGGTAATTGCTGACCTGACACAAACAACATATATGTTCTAACAACTATGGTGATACTCCACTTGTACGGATCACATTACCAGAGAAAATGGCTTTGTGACCAGTATCTTACAAAAATGACTTCAGATGTAGTCTAGCAGTTGTAGTCCTGCAAAAAAGTAAATTTAGTTGTCAATGCAAGCGATGTCTGTTTTAAGCAAGTGCTGTGGTGATCCTCTAATCAGAAAAACATTTTATAGAGACAATGTCTCAGTGTCTGACATACTGCAGTAACCACCCAGAGAGCCCAACTAAGTAGGAGCTTTAAAAAACCACTGGATTGCACACTACACCAGACAGAGTTCTGGTGTCTACTGGTATGAAAAACAGCCAAAGAAATACCTCCCCAGAAATGCTTTAAAAAAATAGTCAAGACATGTTCGTCCTTAGAGATCTCAACAACAACATACTTTACAAATTACAATGAATTTTATAGCAAACTTCCTTGTACACACAGTCTTCTACAACAGAACATTAAGGAAAGAAGTTGAGAGGAAGACCATGAAAAAGATGGTTAGATGGCATAATGATATCGTAGAATACTGTCAAGAAGCAAAAATAACTATCACCACCCAAGCCCCTAGAGCTGCACATTACAAAAAACAAAACTATGGCACTGTGCAACAACCCAGTAACAGTGTGATGATAAAAGAAGAATGAATTTGATATGTTAGAGCAGCGTTTCCCAAAGTGGGGTACCGCCCAGTGAGTGGGCGCTGAAGCGTTCTGGGGGAGGTGGTGAAGGGGGCGATAGTGGGTTCAGAAGAATTTGGGGGTGTTCAGTCGATTAGGGGCCATTGGCTCATTAAAGAAGAAATTAATAATAAATATTTTTAAATAAATTATTTCATGATTTTGCAATTGAATAATCATTTAAAATTTGAATTCTGCATTTTAATTCATCTTATGCCCGTCTTACACGATCCATTCTTACATCAATTTTCTATTTCATGTGTATAATCATTTGAAAATTGACCATGTATGACAGAAATATATATCAATTTTCTATGTCATAGAGAAAATAGAGCATGTATATATGTGGGAGGGGGGCGTTGGCAAACTGTTATGAGGGGGCATTACAAAGTTTATGTTGCGCAAAGTGGGCGGTGGGCTGAAAAAGTTTGGGCTCCTAGCCAACATATAAAATGATAGTAAAAATGGCACTCAGGTTCACAATGACATCAATAGTTCATATTATATAATAATGTTGACATTGTGTTCAATATTTGTACATTCTTGATCATCAATCAGTATTGACAATACAAATTGCGTATGGCTTTTAGTTACTTATTACAAGTTTTATTTTTGTGTTTGATGTGCATGTTGTCCATGTTTGGTGTGCATGTTTTCCATGTCTGGTGTGCATGTTTTCCATGTCTGGTGTGCATGTTTTCCATGTCTGGTGTGCATGTTTTCCATGTCTGGTGTGCATGTTTTCCATGTCTGGTGTGCATGTTTTCCATGTCTGGTGTGCATGTTTTCCATGTCTGGTGTGCATGTTGTCCATGTCTGGTGTGCATGTTTTCCATGTCTGGTGTGCATGTTTTCCATGTCTGGTGCGCATGTTTTCCATGTCTGGTGTGCATGTTTTCCATGTCTGGTGCGCATGTTTTCCATGTTTGTGTGCAAGTTGTCCTTGTTTGTGTACATGTTTTCCATGTCTGATGTACATGTTTTCCTTGTCTGGTGTACATGTTTCCTTGTTTAGTGTACATGTTTCATGTCCATGTTTTCCATGTCTGGTGTTCAGGTTTTCCTTGTTTGGTGTACATGTTTCCTTGTTTAGTGTATATGTTTTATGTTCATGTTTTCCATGTCTGGTGTGCATGTTGTCCTTGTTTGTGTACATGTTTTCCTTGTTTGGTGTACATTTTTCCCATTTGGTGTACATGTTTCATGTTTTCCGTGTTTTGTGTACATATTTTGATCTGATGAGGTTGACATGTATAGACAAATAAAATATATTGGACATATCATAAGATTTAATACACTGTTAAAAGTTAAACTATATGGAAGTATTGAAGACTTGAAGACAAGTATACGACTGAGTGTGAAAGAAAAACATCAAGTGGTTAACAAATTAAACCTAGCAGGGACAATTGGGGACAATCAAAGGCTAGTGGAGCAAACCGTACACAAAACTGGGCGGCAGGCAAACCAAGTAGACCCAAAAAAAAAGACTGGTAACGTGGGCAGATGACGCTCAACATCATGGGAGGGAAGGTTGTGTAAGAGTAGCTACCCTAAAAGAAAATAGCAACCTGCTGCATGCCAGATCGACTGAGGACAGGCAAAGGCTGATGGAGAACGAACCCAGTAAACACTGGCTAAAACCGGACACATCGCTGAAGGATAAGCACCAGAGCTCCAAATGCCGCTGAAGATGTGACGAAACACACCCATGCTAAGGCTGCATGAATCGGATTCCCACATGAATGAGATTTATTGGGAAATTTGGTACATCAGTCTAAGCGGTGATTGCGAGAAAGAGAAACCTAGCAGAATGTACCACCATGCCAAGGATAGAAAGAGTTGGGAGATCTATATCAGCCAACCATTGATGTGGAGATGATACTTGATCTGACTTGCAAAAACAACTTGTAAAAGACAAACAAAATGTTGTACACACACATATATATATCTACATATAAGAATAATGATATGATTTGAATGTGTGTGAGTATCACAGATTATAATATAACCATAATATCATGTATATAACTTATCTCCCATGTCCCCATAACTACCTCCAGTCTACCACATATAACTATCACCATAGTTATAAACTATCGTTACTGCCTGAAGTACAGCTTTTAAGGGCTGTGTAGGACAGGTTAGGGCTGTGTAGGACAGGTTGGATGACAGCCTGAAAAATTTAATGACCACATGGCTAGTGCAGTCGCTGTGAAAATGTTCAGGTTAAAGATTTTTCATTTATGCCCACAACTTGAAATAATTCTTGGCCTTACCATGAATTGAACACGGATCTCCAGCATGGTAGCCGTGTTAACCCATTTTACCAGACGCTCTAAACGTGCAGTAAGATAAAGTGACAAATAAAGCTGCACCAGGATCAGTGAGTTGGCACTGTCCATGACCCTACTTCACTCCACATGGTGGCTTTGAAAACAGACTGCTGCACTGTAGTCTGGCAAAACAGGTAAAGATCAAAAGTGGTTACTGTGTGGATATGTTGTAGTATAATCTCAGCCATTAATGGTATGAGATCTGTTTGCACTACAGACAAGCAGAATCTCAGAGTGGATGCAACTAAACAAGTTTCCTGACCAATGTCTAGAGATGAATAACCAGCATAACTGTAATAGATGTGTTACAAGTGAGAGTGGAGTGCGCAAGATTTACAGTATAAAAATGATTGTTCAGTGGTTGCTGATAATGTCCTGCAATAGTGACCATATGCCATTGAATTTATGGGATTTGAGGCCAACTTGGTCCGACAATTTTCGGTGCGCTTAGACTAAAAGAAACCCTGATCCTTTTTTGGGGGATATAAATTACAAGCACCTCTGAAGTCGAATAAAGGCTTGCCTGAATGACAATGGACACTGGTTATAAGGAAAGCAAGCCTTCAAGTAAAAATCCTTCACATGTGCCATACTAGTCCAATCGCGTACCATGTGTGTACACCAACATTATTTAGCCCAAATTGGCTTTGAACCCTGAAATTTTCACAGCTCATTGTCACTAGCGTAGCATGTAATCAACTTCACTATTGGTGACCCCACATGATCTTTGATGTAGATCATACTACACAATCTGCACTGAGTGGTTGAAAAGTGATGAATAGAGAGTGCTGGATGTTCAGTGCGATAAAGAATGAAAATGCAAGGGATTGTCAGGTTCAGACAAACCCAAGTATTTCCTTTGGACAAAATGTTTTTGGATGCACCTGTCCTCATTGCATAGGTGCATGTGAATCGAGGAGCAACATATTCATGTTCTTTGCACAAACCACATAGACCAAAATGAGTGGTCAACTTGGTTGATTAAGTACAAACACAAAAAAGAAGACTACCGCCCATCTCTCACATATAACTATTTCCCATGTTCTCATAACCATCCCATTTCCCACATATACCCACCACAACTACCTCCCATCTTCCACATAAAACTACCTACCCCCATCTCTCACATATAACTCTCTCCCATGTACTCATAATTACAACCCATTTTCCACATATACCCAAAACAACTACCTCCCATCTTCCACATAAAACTACCTACCCTCATCTCAAACATATAGTTCTCTCCCATTTCCCACATATACCCAACACAACTACCTACCCCCATCTCTCACATATAAACTACCTCCCTCTCCATAATTGTCTATAATTTTCCTTAACTATATTCCATCTACCTCACACAACCTTCTACTCATGTCTGATTATCATGAACAAACAACACCTCCGATCTGCCAAGTCCAACCTCATGAAACGAGGGAGGATCCTTTTCTCCATCTTTAGGCTCACATGGCAAGCACCTCCGAGGATAGTTGGTAATAATTTGGAAGTCATCAGGACATTCTTTATGACAGAAAGTGAAGTAATACAGCCACTGAAAGAAATGACAACATCAATAAAACATTCCTTCAGTATCATATCCCTTACAGAACTGCTTCAATAACAGTTGTCCTAGAAACTTCTCTATACAAGGTTCTCAATATCTGGCACATTCATTTGTCTATTTTTTTATTTTTTTGTCCGCTTTCAACTCAGACGAGTTTCATCTCTGAAACTGATTTTTGCGTGAAAATCCGTTTTTCCAATTTCTTACAATTGCAGCAGCGTGCACATTGTAAATTACTTTACACTGGCAGCCGTGTGCTCAATGTACTGGTAATTAGTATTCCCTCGCCATACAGGCAGATTTTCTCCGACTTCAGAGGTACTCACGTTATCGTCCTGAGTAAGACCAGGGACTCGAACAAATGCTGGACAGTAGGTTCGAACCCGAGCTATGAGGCGTCTCACAGCTAGCAGGCCGAGCTACTATCAACTACTCTAGGCAGTCCCCCACTTGTCTATAATATCTGACATTCTGGTGGTCTCTATGGTGAAGTGCTTCAGACATTTGCCTGTTGTTCTGAAGGTTGTGAGTTTAAATCTGGACCGAGTCACATGTGTAAATATTTTCATGAGATCCCAAGGATTCTTGTTGGATCTACGGAGCGTGTGCTTTGTGCAAAACTCTCAGCAGATGGTGTGCCCTCTCTGCTGACAGAGACAAAGCAATGTAGGGTAATCTGGTGCAATGAAGTTAATCCTTCACATTTATACCTCACATTAATCTTCTTTTTAGTTTTCTTATCTGTCTTATTTCCTGGTATATACAATTTCAAGATTGTCTTCTCCAAATCAGCAGGACAACATCTTTCGCTAAAGCTTTATTCACAATCTATGCTACTTTTGACAGATCTAAGATCAGCACTCTAAACAACTCCAAATTAGAAAATTGTCAGATCTACAGACTATACAGTTGAAACTTTGCAATCAGAACAAGGTCACATTGTCATGGCTATGATCTGACTGTGGAATACCAGTAAATGAGACAGCATACTGAATGGCCAAGGAAGGAACTAATAATAATTCCTCTCGACGTATATGCTACATAGGGCCTGCAAGTAATTTCTCCATACCGCTCTATCCTGGGCAACTCGCTCAATCTCCTCCATGGAACTGAGACCGATATTTCCTGCCTCTCTCAGCAAAGTTCGCTCAGGGTCTCCTTAGGTCGACCTCTCTTCTTGAACCCTTTGCATCCCACTTCAATGCCTGCTTTGATATTCGTTGATCATTGCTCCTCAAGGTGTGTTCAACATATCTCCATCTTCTCTTTCTTATAACAGTTGTCCCTAGTGGTTGACCAGACATGTCTCTGATTTCATCACTTCTCCTGAATTCGTTCCATTTTATATTCATTATTTTTCGCAGACATCTATTTTCAAATGCATTAAACTTGCTTTCTATATCTTTAGTCATTTGCCAACTCTCGCTGGCATATGTTAGGATTGATACAACATTTGAATTGAAAATTCGTAATTTAGTTTTAATACTATATAACTTGCAGTTCCATATTTTATTTAGACTTTTAAAAGCTGATGTTGCTTTGCCAATTCATATCATAATTTCTTTTTAACATTTCCTGTGCAATCAAAATTGCTACCCAAATAGGTGAACTGCTCTGTTATTTTTATCATTTTAGATTCCAGTGTGATATCTGCATTACTTGCCATAGGTGTCTTCATTATATTTGTTTTTCATAGCTTATCTGCAGTCCAACTTTTGATGCTATAGATGACAAGTCTGTTTTTCTTTGCATATCCTGGTTGTTTCTACTTAACAAGGCAATATCATCTGCAAAATCCAAATCTTCTAGTTGACTATTTACTACCCAATCGATGCCAGTTTCGCCTCTGCAACATTTTCGCATCACCCAGTCAATGGCCACTCCAAACAATAGCGGAGATAGAATACAGCCTTTCTTTACTCCGGTTTCAAAGGAAGGAACTGCAGGAGAGCAAATGAATGTACCAGTTACATATCATCAAAGTAAAAGAATGATTAAATCAATCAGAAAGACATCAGTATTAGCATCAGATGACTACCAAAATATGATTACTGATATAAGGGAAGGCTGCAGTAAAACTATGTAGCGATTCATTACATAAAAAACAATGATGATAGGTCTCACCGAGAGGGACAGATTTCTCCGAAGAAATACTAAACAATGGTAATGATGATAGCATTAACAATGATGATAGGTCTCACCGAGAGGGACAGATTTCTCCAAAGAAATACTAAACAATGGTAATGATGATAGAACCAACAATGATGATAGGTCTCACTGAGAGGGACAGATTTCTCCGAAGAAATACTAAACAATGGTAATGATGATAGCATCAACAATGATGATAGGTCTCACTGAGAGGGACAGATTTCTCCGAAGAAATACTAAACAATGGTAATGATGATAGCATCAACAATGATAGGTCTCACCTAGAGGGACAGATTTCTCCAAAGAAATACTAAACAATGGTAATGATGATAACATCAACAATGATGATAGGTCTCACTGAGAGGGACAGATTTCTCCAAAGAAATACTAAACAATGGTAATGATGATAGCATCAACAATGATTAAGTCTCACCTTCAATGACTGGCTTCTCAAAAAACGTCTTTCTATCCTGCAACCATTAGGGATCTTGAGAATGACACGGATCGAGTCAGGATGTTCTGCTTCTGGTTCTAGAGGCAATAGTCTTTCAAGTTCACTTTTCTTTTGTTCTCTGACCTGTTGCACAAGAAGACAAGCATAGCAGGAGTTGATATCCAGCAGTTACAGGAGCACAACCTGCATACTCATTATGTAAATTATCCACACAATCACACAGACGACACCCTGACAAAACTCTACCCACAAACAACATCCACTTAAATTGTGATACTGAATAAAAGAGATATATCTATGCACTAAAGGAGCTTGGTCCATCTCAGATAGCAGAAAGTGTCAGCTGTAGAGCAAGTTCACAGTTTCAGCTGGTTGACTGGAGAATTGACTGAACCAAGAAATGTTCAATGTTCAATATTAACATACAACATTGTTATAACATATGAAGCTCAAACAGAATCACACGACTGCTGCTCACAAGCGTCATACACACTGCTCATAAAAATCATACATTCTTCTTCTTCTTCTCTTCCACCATTCCCTTCTTTATAGAAGTGTTGGGTGTGGGAAGGGGAGGGGAAAGGGAGGGGATGTAGTGATCTTGTGTGTGCTTGTTTTAAGACAGTTTGTAAGCTGGTATTCATGTTCTTAACTCTTTCCACGCCCATTTATTTTCTCAATTTTTAAGCAGTTAATTCAAGGAAGTAAAAAAAAATAAAAAATTACGATCCCAACTACTTGTCAATAAATAAACATATATATCTTATTACAGTAAACCTGACACGAACTCGCTTAACACGAACACCCGGTTAACAAGAACAAAAATGTGGTCCCGTCATAAATGTCTATTTCTTATCAGTAAATAACACGAATTTCTGTGTAACACGAATCACGAACTGTATTTTAGTCCCTCCGCCAATTTTATCTCATTTAACCGAATTTCCCAAAGCTTCACAATGTTTGTTGTCACCTTAAAAGCCTTTCATTGTTAGTGATCGGAAAGGTAACACTAACAGTTTCATTTACCTGTGGGATGCCCTTGAGTTTGAGATAGAGGGGCGAGATAGGTGGAGACATTAATATTTACACAAAGCATTTTCGGACAGCGGGGAAAGATTAATGCGTCCCCGGAAGGTGCGATAGCAGATCTGACGGAAGTAAATTCGTTGTTTCCAGGATTCGGTTACATCGTAGAAGCTCTGGGTACTGTATTTTTATTACAGGTACGAGAATTTTATAGCCAGAACACCCAATTAGAAGTAAAGTATGGTTTTGGGCAGGAAGGGGGTGGAAGGAAAGAAGGGAGGAGCAGAAAGTGAAAATAAAAGTGAAATTCCAGTTGATAAAAATCTGGTGAGAAAATGTTCAGATAGGACGGAAAGTTAGATAGAGTCAGTTGAAGAGTCATGTCTAAGAGGAAGCAGACATGTATAGATCTGGAAACAAAACTAAGAATTCTAAACGAAGTAGACCGTGGTGCATTGAAGAAAAAGACAATTGCTGAACAGTATGGAATTGCCAAGTCTACCTTATCCACAGTACTTAAAGACCGAGAAAAAATTCTTAATGCTGTTGCATTAGGTTCCGGTAACAAATCTAAGCGACTTCATAGTGCTAAGTATGAAGATATCGAAACGCTACTTCTAGAATGGTTCAACCATATGCGCACTTCCAATGTACCTTTAAGTGGACCTATAATTCAGTCAAAAGCAAATGAGATTGCCAAAAATTAGGATATTCAAGATTTTAGCTGTTCCGCTGGTTGGCTGTACCGGTTCCAAAAGAGACACTCAATTTCATCAGTAGTGATTTGTGGTGAAGCAAATAAAGTTGATGAAGAAGAAGCAAACAACTGGTTGCATGGATTTTACGGAGTGAGAGAAAAGTATGCCTCGTGTGACATGTACAATATGGACGAAACTGGACTTTTTTACAATCTTTTTCCAAGTCATACCCCCGGAATAAAAAGGGGACAAGTGCCATGGTGGAGCGCGCAGTAAACAACGTCTAACTGTTGTCCTTGTATGTAATGCAGACGGCAGTGATAAACACCTCCCATGGGTGATAGGCAAGTCCAAGAAACCACGTTGTTTTAAAAACATGAACATGGATACTCTACCTGCATCTACTCACCATAAGAAAGCTTGGATCGACAGCACATCATTTCGTAAGTGGCTTCTTCATTTCAACAGTCGAATGGTGGCTCAGAATAGGCATGTTCTTCTGACAATGGACAGGTGTACGGCCCATAAAATACATGATCTGAACTTAACAAACGTAAAGGTTCAATTTTTCCCCCCCAAATGCAACAAGTCGTCTTCAGCCTTTAGATCAAGGCATTATTGCTCTTATGAAGAGAGCTTATCGAAAGCGACTTGTGAGAGCTGCAATTCGCGCTGTTGAAAACAACACGATAACCCCAAGTTGGAGTGTGCTCGATGCAATAAAAGCTATCGCTGTCTCCTGGGAATCTGTGCCATCAACACACTTGCAGAACTGCTTTAGCAGAGCCTGGAGACATAGCAACACTAATCCTATCGAAGAGTTAGATGGTGACATCGACACCACCTCTCATGACGAATGGGATATTCTTCAAGACGTTGCAAACCCTGGAGTTAGTTTGGAGGAATTCATTAGTGCAGATGAAGATGTTGCCGTGTGTTCTCCAGAGGAATCTGATGTACATGTACAATCAGTTGTGTGTGAGGTGCAAGAAATATCATCAGAAGAAAGTGATGAAGACAATGTATACCGCCACCCGCCAGGAAGTGTTAACGGCCTTGGACACTTTAGAACGGTTTGCTACAACAGCTGAAATGACCGCTAGGTTTACGGAAGCTATACACACAGTTGGCCGTGAAGTTACTATGCACTTCGCTCCGCTGCGACAGCGCAATATACAGGGAAATTTTCTGCAGAAAATAATACGTGAGTACTTCTTTAAAAGTTAATTACTGTAGTAGTGTTTATATGATGGCATCTGTATTGTATATGGTTAATACTGTGCTGCATTGCAATGCCAAAATTTGAGTCCCCGATTACACAAATTTTTTAACACGAACTCGTGATTTTCGGTCCCTTCGAGTTCGTGTTAACGAGGGTTTACTGTATATACTAAATTAAATAAAACTGGACAACCCAATAGAATAACAAGGTTAAAAAGTAGTAGAAGTAAAACAGTAGAAGTAAAACTAGAAAGACTTCTTATAAGGAAAGCAACTCTATGGCGCAGTGTGGCTTAAAGCGTCAACGGATTTCCCGTGGCGCAGTGTGCGGCTTAAAGCGTGGAAAGAGATAAGGCTGTTATTGGTGATGTCGCTCCATTTTTGTGTGGTCTTCCTCTTGCTTTGTACTGCTTATACTTTTCAGTGTGGCTCTCATACATTCTTACATACTGGTAAAAAGGGCCCCATAAACATCACATATATAGATCACATATACGTAACCCTCACATATACACACATCACAAAAACAAATTTCAGGACTCACAACACCAAACTTAGATTACAAAAGCCCACATACTTCACACATACATGACTCACAAAAGCTCACATACTTCACAAGTGCATTGCTCACAAAACCCCATACTTCAAGTGCATTGCTCACAAAAGTTCCATATTTCACAAGTGCATTTCTCACAAAAGCCCACATACTTCACACATATATGACTCATAAAAGCTCACATACTTCACAAGTGTATTGCTCACAAAAGTCTACATGCTCACAAAAGCCCACATACTTTCCACATACATGACTCACAAAAGTACACAATCTTCACATAATCCACAAAAAGCTCACATACATCATGAATATTTAACTTCACCCTCACACACACCACCTAACACACATACATCACTCACAAAACCCCACCAACATCACCCTCACACACACCACCCAACACACATACATCACCCACAAAACCTCACCAACAGCACTCTCACACAGCCTGTATCTCCCATCACTCACCAAAAAATTTTAATTCTCTATCCTCTTTGTCTTGTTGCCTCCTTTTCTCCTCAACCATCAACTTATCCCTATCTTCTCGTTTTCTCTTGTCCTGACAATAAACAACATAAAACAACATCTCAGCTCTTAATCCATATGTGCCAACTGTATTAGCTAGTCGTCCCTGCAGCCTGCTACTGGTTTTTTAACTTTCTTCTTCTTCAAACGCTACATATCAACCACTTATTAAACCACTCTTTGTGATTTGTATGTGATCTAAGCCTGAGTGATTGTGCGTTGTATCAGTTATGCGACTACAAGTTGGCCAGCACAGCCCATTTCTGCGATGCCTTTCATTTACTAAGGTAGCTTCCCTAGCCCCTACCTCAGTCACCTCTTACTGCTAGTAGGTCATAGTGTTACTACTCTTTGCTCCCTTAAGGGCCCTGGCAACACACGGACGGGTTATTAAATCGATGTTGCATGCAGGACTCATCAAAAGACCCAAAAGTACTAATTTTTCTCATCAGACATTGAAGGTTTCCATACTGATGGCTCCTTGCACTTGTTTTTCAACATAATCCTGATTTTGTCCATGGATGTCCAACCCAACTTGTACAAGACTTGGTTTCAAATGTCTTCAATCCTAATATAGATGTGTTATCCATGTCTGTATCCAACCCTACTTGTACAAGACTTGATTTCAAATGTCTTCAATCCTAATATAGATGTGTTATCCATGTCTGTATCCAACCCTACTTGTACAAGACTTGATTTCAAATGTCTTCAATCCTAATATAGATGTGTTATCCATGTCTGTATCCAACCCTACTTGTACAAGACTTGATTTCAAATGTCTTCAATCCTAATATAGATGTGTTATCCATGTCTGTATCCTTAGTCAACATGAGATCACTGAGCATCTGAAATATCTTATCTTCAAAAATCTATAAAATCTCAACTAATGATGCTTTAGATACATATCACTTTGCTCTATCATTACAGACAACATATGCATGTAAGAGCAAAAGATCAATGTTAGAATTCAGAGACTGGAAGCATTTGTAAACGACATTTAGGGATCAATTCTTCCACTATTAGTAGTGTTACAACTTAATCTATTATCTAAAAAGGGTGGAGACTGCAGTAAAACTTGGAAAAATAGGTAAACACGTAAAAACAAAGTACTACAGTTTTACAAAATACATAAACAGTGACGATAAACAGCAACGTTTCGACCAAAAGGCCTTTATCAAGCAAACAATACAACAAGAATGACGAATTTCGAGGAACACTACAAATGGACAATTACATGTGGAAACACAAACCTATCTGATGAAAATCTGGGAATAAAAACGAACAACGAAATGAGTGCAACACACAAACCGAAAGTGGAAAAGGAGAGGAACAATAAACAATATAGTGGATAAATGACACATATATGGAGCAAACACACATATAGATAACAAGGCACGAGATAAGACAGTACTAAGAAGCATAGGAATGTAATGCGTTGAGTCCAAGAGGTCGCAAAGTGCCATAGAATGAAATAAAACGGTTCTCCAGGGCGAATCGACTGCGATCATCGGAGGAACATGATCGGATGGCTGTGACCTGGACATCGTCAACTCCTGAATGGCCAGTATCATTGAAATGAGTGGCCACGGGAGTCACAGAGCATTGGCGAATATCGCGTAAGTGTTGGGCGAATCGGTCACTGAGCCTCTTACCGGTTTCACCAATATAGGCCTTATGGCATCGTTTGCAGGTGATAGCATAGATGATATTGCGGGACTCACATGTGAAACTGTCTTGAATGGTATAGGTAGCTTTTGGAAAAGAGACAGTATGGGTCTGTATTACATATGCACATGTATTACAGCGCCGACTGCCACATTGGATGGTGCCAAAGTGACTCTGGATGTTAGGCTTGAGGCGACTGTGTACCAACAAATCCTTGAGGCTTCTGTCCCGTCTGTCCGCCACCAAAGGATAGTGTTGGAAGACTGAACGTGTCTCAGGATCAGACTGAAGAATAGGGAGATGATGGAATAAGACCTTTTCACCAGGGAACTATGAGGGTGGAAAGTTAAGATAAGTTTAACCCTGTCAGACTTGGGGTTTCTAAGTATGTGAGAGAGGGCCTCCTGGCGAGCAATTAGCTGAACCCGATGCATGGCAGATGTAAGCACATTCTCCGGGTATAGGCGCTGGCGGAAGAAATCAAGCATCTCATGAGCTCTATCAAGAAAATCGTCGTCCTCGCTGCAGAGCGCAGAAGGCGTAAAGTTGAGAGAAGGTAAAGAGTCACGACAAGCCTGGGGATGGGAAGAGGTATACAGAAGAAAGCTATGTGTATCAGTAGGCTTGTAGTATACTGATGTAGTGATAGTGGATAGGCTGATGGTGATAGTGATGTCAAGAAAATTGACACAGGAGGTAGAGATGTGAGAGGTGAACCGAATAGCAGGATTGAAGGCATTGATGAAGGTAATGAAGCGTGACAAATCGGCTTCAGACATATCGGTAACTCCAATACAATCATCGATGTATCTATGATAAACGGACGGAAGAAGGCCATCATAGGTGTTCCATACTAAGTGTTCAAGATGACCCATGAATAGACAAGCATAGCTGGGTCCCATTTTAGTACCCATGGCGACCCCACTAATCTGTTCGAAGAACTGGTCATTGAACTGAAAGGAGTTGAGAGTGAGAACTAGTTCTGCAAGACAAAGGAGAGTCAAGGTGGAGACAAGAGGGTTAGTTCTCCTGTCGAGAAAAACTGGAGAGCTTGAAGTCCGTCAGAATGAGGTATAGAGGTATACAGTGAGCAGACATCAAGGAGGAAGAGGTGATAAGTCCTGCCAGGCAACAACTTAATAGAAGAAAAACAGACAAAGTGTGGTTAGTATCTTTCAAGAATGAAGGTAGTGTGGTGACTATAGGGTTGAAGATACTGTCAAGGAATGCGGAGATATGTTCCGTAGGACAAGAGCAAGCAGAAACAATAGGCCTACCAGGATTGTGAAGTTTATGAATTTTGGGAGCATATAGAATGCGGGTTTGCCCAAACAACTGTCGATGACACATCAGATGGTTTATGTTTCCACATGTAATCGTCCATTTGTAGTGTTCCTCGAAATTCGTCATTCTTGTTGTATTGTTTGCTTGATAAAGGCCTTTGTAATAAACGTTGCTGTTTATCGTCGCTGTTTATGTATTTTGTAAAACTGTAGTACTTTGTTTTTACGTGTTTACCAATCTATTATCTCCATTTTTCCTTTATTGGTAGAGCTCCAAATGTATTTATTATTAACTGATTAACTAGATACATGGAGAGCATGTGGTCATGAGAGTAAAATAATATCTAAGTTTTGAGGACACAAATTTAAATACCAGGTAAAGTATGGGATTTATTTATGTTGTGCGTACAAAATAAAAAACATCAACACGTTGCATGGCAACAGCTTTGACATAGTAACATTTAAAATCTCCAGTCTATAAAAAAATCATCTGTTACCCCATAAACAGGGATATAATCTATACAATAGATTTACTGTTTTTTTTAAATCATGAGATATAATTTTGGAACAAGAAGGAAAAAGCAACCAAGAATAGTACTACATCAAGTTTCTGCATTTCATATTTAATCAATAATTCTATATACTTACAGGCTAACTTTCTTCTTCTTGTTCCATTGTTATGTTATGCTAGGCGATCGACGTCATGGCACATTGGGCATTCCCATTTGTGCTCTGTCCTCCTCTGCAGCAGCCATCCCAAAGTCCATTTGCTCATCGTACCCATGAGAAGTTGATTACTACATCTTCTCTCTCTACCGCGAAGACCACACTGTCTGGCATGTTCAAACTTAACGTCTAATTCTCGAACTTGTTCCAGTATCTGAGAATTGCCCATGTCACATAATTGAGAGCGTCACGCATTGATATCGACTCTGTCCATACTTCTGCCCGCTTTAGTCGGGGCATTGTTTGCAAGAAAGTCAGCATGCTCGTTACCCTGCACTCCAGCATGTCCAGATGTGTACAGCCAAGTCATTTTCTTGAGATGTGATCTCCGAATGCTGTCCACCCATTCCACATGCATACTTCCAGATTCAATCATTTGAAACATACTCATCGAGTCTGATATGATAATCGTATGGGTTACCTGTTGCTCAGCCACCCATGAGAGAGCCCTGGAGGCAGCAGTGATCTCCATAGTCATGCTCGATGTCGTTGTCTCGAAAGCGCAGCAACCCTCATGAAGTGTGCGACCATTTCGTTGTGCTGAATAAGCCCACGATGATCTGGTTCCGAACTCTTGTTTCCTATAGAGCATGTTGTTATTTATGATTGTCCTACAGAAAGCATGAGTTATGCAATATTTTTCCAATACTAGATCATGGAGTCTGTATTTTCAACTTCGGATCAGAGCTTCTCCTGCTGAATCTTTCTGACAGGTTGGTTATCCAGAGCTTTCAAATCCCAGAAGACTGCTTGCATACTTATTTACTTACTTACTCTTGGCTTCTCGTGGAGAAGAGACTCAACAGTTGTTTGCCACTTTTACCAGTCACTGTCTGCTTTCTTAATAGCTTCCTACAGTTAATCCAGCATTCTTCAGTTTCATAAGAATACTCCATCTCCAGGTCTGTTTAGGATGTCCCCTTTTCCATTTTCCTTGCGGGTTTCATTCAAGTGATACTTGGCTGTGTTTTTAGCAGGTATGCGTGACCCATCACAATTTTCTCCCTTTAACCTGGGTCACCATTGGTTCCTGTCCTGTTCTTTTCCACAGGTCTGTATATGGTCATACCGTGTCAGTTTGAGAATACGTTGAAGACAACTGTTGACAAAGTGGTCTGAATTTTATTTGTATTTAACTTCAGGTGATTCATCATGTTTCCAAGGGATACAACAAGATATATTTCCATTTGAGAAGGCTGCTTGACTCAATGGAATTAGCTGTGCACTATCATGAGCCTGACAGTCTTCTACTCCAAAAAAGGGCTTTGTTGTAACTATCTCTTACAACATCAAGGCATGATAAATAAGAAATAGTCGAGCCCATCCCAGTAGATATGCCTCCATTAGACTATACAATGGTAAAAGTCATGCTGATCCTTGCTTTATTAACCAAACATTTCTTACCTTAACTGCTTAGAGATTCAATTTCTTCAATCTCAGTGTTGTTCATATTATCTTTCTCTGTGAGGTAACAGATCTAAGCGGACAGATAACAAGTAAAATTACTTCATGACACATTACCTTCTCTTGATCAGCTAGTAAAGACTCCTTATATGCCTCATCTTGCTCTTGTCGCAAAGACTGATTGAAACTACGCTCCGCCCTGAAAGAAATACAACCAATGGTATAAACTAGGTTCTAATCTGAAATACAACTAAAACTGTGTTTAAACTCTGCTCTCTTCTGATAGAAGTACAACTAAAATGATTGAAGCTCTGTTCTGAGAAAAATGTTTTAATTAAAAAAGAATATGCATCATTGTAAGAGAAACTTTTTCTTCAGTGTTCTCACTAGATTGGGATTTCAGATTCTATAATAAAGGCAGCCGTCTGCCTCAGATTATCATCAGCCACGCAATATAGTTTGACTTGGACTCTAGTGTAAGTGGGTCACTTCTTTCTTCTCAGGTCTGCATACTGGGGGTAGTTCTGTAGGATATGTTCTGTTGTCATACTCGCCAAGCCACAGGGCACAAGTCGTTGATGCCTATCTTGAAACAAACATTTTTAAACTCTGTTCTGTTTTGAGATAAACACAATTAAAATTGTTGAATCTCTGCTCTGATAAAAATACAATTAAAATGTTTGAATTTATCCTATCTTGAAATCAGAGAAAGAAATAAGCAGATACTAGTGGAAAAAAATAGATAAGGAAAAGACACTAGCGATGGATTAAACACACTGAGAAGACCAACCAGAAGCACTGAAAATACAGGCACTGTTTTGGAACTTGCAGGGAAAGAATAGTAGGGGAAGACCTAGTAATACCTGGAGAAGACAGGTGGACAATGATATTAAAATGATAGGCAAGACGTGTAAAGAAAAGTAAGGGATGGAAAGAAAGATGAAGAGCTGGAAGAAGTTTGTTCAAGACCTGTTCTCCAATGGGAGTTGAAAGGTGAAGATGACTACAAGAAATAAAATAACATGGCTGACAACATGCTGCATTCAGAATAACTGTTATTTTAATGATAGAAAATATGTTCCTCTCTTTCTTTTTAATAGCTGGAAATACTCATACCACACACAAAATATAACACTAAACTCTGTTCTGGGCAAAAGTAAATTATAACACTAAACTCTGTTCTGTGCAAAAGTAAATTATAACACTAAACTGCTCTAAGAAAACGTCAATTTATGTAACTACATACCAACTTGAGAGAAGAAGAAACTAAACTGACAAGAGAGGTATTTTTCTATAACAATCATCACACCAATACCTGGATCAAGACATGACAATTGTAAGATATGTGATTGTAGACAAATATTGTCTAACTCTTACCTTTCTGCTCTGACAGTTGCTAGAGAGGGCTCGTTTTCTGCCATGATCTGCTGCAGGCGGTCCATTAACTCTTGTGGTCCTGCAATGAGAACAAAGAACCATCACTTTCTAAATCCTCTCATATAATTTATCCCAAACATACACAGAACATATCACATAATTAATAAATACATACACAGAACATACAACATTCATTAAACATACAAACACAATATACAAACACAGAACATTTCACATAATTATCACATATAAATACAGAACATACCACATTTGCTATACTACAAACACAATATACAAACACAGAACATATCACATAATTATCACATACAAATACAGAACATACCACATTTGCTATACTACAAACACAATATACAAACACAGAACATATCACATAATTATCACATACAAATACAGAACATACCACATTTGCTATACTACAAACACAATATACAAATACAGAACATATCACATAATTAACACATACAAATACAGTACATATCACAAAATTAACACATACAAACACAGAACATATCACATCAAATATACAAACAATATACAAACATGGAACATACCATATCAAATCTACAAACATATGCATCACACCAATGCACTAAAATTGATTTTTAGGATGTTTGGGGATTTATTGTCTGACTGTATATGTTATGTCTGGCGTATGCCCGCGTGCCCAGCGTGTTCGTAGTGCGTTGGACTACGGGTGACTAGTCCTCTGTAAGTGTGGGTTCAACTCCGAGGACTGGCAGAAAAGCTACAGGTTCCCCAGATTTACGGTGTTGTGGCACGAGCGAAATGTTACGTTGTCCATGACACTGAGCCGAAGTCAAGTGCTTCTGGATCGCAAAAAAAAAAATATCTCTGGCGTATAGGAAGTCTGAATTTCTTTGCTTCTTTTGTATACTTTGCTAGATAAATGTCTTTTGTATACTTTGCTTGATAAATGTCTTTTGTATACTTTGCTTGATAAATGTCTTTTGTATACTTTGCTAGATAAATGTCTTTTGTATACTTTGCTAGATAAATGTCTTTTGTATACTTTGCTAGATAAATGTCTTTTGTATACTTTGCTTGATAAATGTCTTTTGTATACTTTGCTAGATAAATGTCTTTTGTATACTTTGCTTGATAAATGTCTTTTGTATACTTTGCTAGATAAATGTCTTTTGTATACTTTGCTTGATAAATGTCTTTTGTATACTTTGCTTGATAAATGTCTTTTGTATACTTTGCTAGATAAATGTCTTTTGTATACTTTGCTTGATAAATGTCTTTTGTATACTTTGCTAGATAAATGTCTTTTGTATACTTTGCTTGATAAATGTCTTTTGTATACTTTGCTAGATAAATGTCTTTTTTATACTTTGCTAGATAAATGTCTTTTGTATACTTTGCTTGATAAATGTCTTTTGTATACTTTGCTAGATAAATGTCTTTTGTATACTTTGCTAGATAAATGTCTTTTGTATACATTGCTAGATAAATGTCTTTTGTATACTTTGCTAGATAAATGTCTTTTGTATACTTTGCTAGATAAATGTCTTTTGTATACTTTGCTAGATAAATGTCTTTTGTATACTTTGCTAGATAAATGTCTTTTGTATACTTTGCTAGATAAATGTCTTTTGTATACTTTGCTAGATAAATGTCTTTTGTATACTTTGCTTGATAAATGTCTTTTGTATACTTTGCTAGATAAATGTCTTTTGTATACTTTGCTAGATAAATGTCTTTTGTATACTTTGCTAGATAAATGTCTTTTGTATACTTTGCTAGATAAATGTCTTTTGTATACTTTGCTTGATAAATGTCGTTTGTATACTTTGCTTGATAAATGTCTTTTGGTCCAAATGTTGCTGCATCTTGTTTTTTTCTACTTTGCAACACTATATTACTTTGTTCTTACATGTTTCCTCTATGCAAAAAAAGCACATACCACATCTAGCATACAAACACAATACACTGCAAGAAATACATAGTAGTCTGTTAGTGTGTACCACCAGCAAGACAGACAGATGGGCAAGCACAAGTGGAAGCATACCATCAAGAGATGGATATAACAACAGTTTGTCTGAATGTGTCACAAGCCTGACAGAAAGACAGTGTTGAAATGCAGCAGCTGCACTTAACCTAAATACAAACCCCTACATTAAAGTTTATGTTTAGTCAATTCTTTCATAGGCAAATAGTGACTATTAATTGGACATTCAGAAATCAACTTAAAAATATAACCGGACATGTAAACGACTAGAACCAACAGGGAACTATGGAATTGAGGAGGCAGAGGAACAGAAGAAAATGAGGTTAGAGAAGTCAAAAAGATGGCCCAGAATAGAAATTGGTAAAGATAGACAGTTGAAGCAATATGTTTCCCTGGAAACAAGATGGACACAATCAAGTCATAGTCTGCAACTGATAGTTTTATAGTAGATACATGTATACCACAAACACAAACACTCACATAAAGAAATATATATCTCTAACAAATATATTTATCTGTGAAAGTACTATCACTATCCAGGTATATCTGTAAAGGTACCTTCAAGGTATGTCTGTGAAAGTATTATCCAGGTATGCCTGTGAAAGTGTACATACACCAAATAGTTGTGGTTTTCTTCTTCTTCTTCTTTGCGTTTGTTCTTCACAACCAATTTTAATCACTCTTTGTGATATGTTTGATCTTTGCCAAGAACGTGTATACGTTGCACATTGGTTTGGTAGGCCCCTAAACGCATACACTTCTACTGGTATAGGACACATGCATCCGATTTCAGCCAAACCTCCTTAGTCATCTCTTACAACATGCGTGGCAGGTAACAGTGGTTCTATTCTTTACACACTAAATTTGGGCCCTGGTAACCACTCGGGCAGTAGTTGTGGTATCAAGGGACATCTCTGATGGCACCAAATATTTACCCCTGTGAAAGCATCAACCCCATACACCTGTGACAGCATCAAAGGTCCCACCTACTCTATGATAAAAACAAGCAGTTACCTGCAATGTGTCCTTCTAACCTCCCCACCACACTCATGCTGCTGCCTCGAAGAACTATTACAGCCAAGAAAGGATGTGCATGGTCTCTAAGAGCTTGTGAAACTGAAACCAACAATCTTTGTTGTTAGAACAAACAAATGCAAAATAAAACTTCTCAACTAATTAATATTATCAATATAAGGCAAGACTGCAGTAAAACAATGTAGCAATGATGAAACACATAAAAACAAAGTACTGTAATTTCACAAAGTTAACAAAACAATATATAGCAAACAATATACAATGACATTTTGAAAAAAAGGCCTTTATCAAGCAACGAGTACAAAAGGAGCAAAGATATTCAAACTTCCTATACAGCAGACATAACATATACAGTCAGACAAATCAACTCATCATTCAACAAATCAATCTTATCTTATCTTAACCACATTTGCCGTGAAGCGTCGTGGGGAGAGTTAGTTTCCTATCTTGTGCCAGGTGTGTTGCGCTTGACGTTGTTAGTCCATGTTTTCGCAGGGACTCTGAGATGTTATCTATCCATCGTGTTCTTGGCCTGCCTCGTGCTCTGCGCCCTGAGTGTCGATTATTATAGGAACGTGATGGTAGCAAATGTGGTTCCATTCTCATTAAATGGCCGAACCACTTGAATCTTTGCTTCTCGATATACTGTATGCATGGTATAGTACCATATCAATAATATATGGTATAGTAACAAATCAATAATATATTAAAAATAAGCTTCTTCTTCTGCTTCTTTGCTTCGTTCTTCTGACCACTTTAAATCACTCTTTGTGATATGTTTGATCTTGCCAAGAACGTGTATACGTTGCACATTGGTTTGGTAGGCCCTAAACGCATAAACTTCTACACATTTAGGACATGTACATCCGATTTCAGCCAAACCTCCTTAGTCGCCTCTTACGACATGCGTGGCAGGTAACAATGGTTCTATTCTTTACACCCCAAATTTGGGCCACGGTAACCAATTGGGTGAAAATAAGCTACATATAATACCTTGCTGATGACATTCAGTAATAATAATCAACTTTGTAATATTCCAATACCAACAAGCTTGTCAACATTTAGCGATCTTCTTAGTAACACAATAAATAAATTCAGGATATTCTTATTCTTCTGTCTTCTGCGTTCTCACTAGATTGCAATTTTGGATTCTCTAATTAAGGCAGCCGTCTGCCTCAGATTATCAGCCACGCCATACAGTTTGTCTTCTGCGTTCTCACTAGATTGGAATTTTGGATTCTCTAATTAAGGCAGCCGTCTGCCTCAGATTATCAGCCACGCCATACAGTTTGTCTTGGATGCTGGTGTAAGTGGGCCACCTCTTTCTTCTCAGGTCTGCATACTGGGGCAGTTCTGTAGGATATGTTCTGTTGTCATACTGCCAAGCCACAGGGGCACAGGTCGTTGGTGCCTATTTTGAATTTAGTGGATATATGTGTATCTTTAGTACTTCTGTATGGATCTGAATGCTGGAGAATAACAGAAAAGGAAACAACTTTAGAATCGGAGGAACAGAAATACCTGAACTAAGATATGCTGACGATATAGTGTTACTGTCAACATAAAACAAGTAAACCAAAAAAAAAAGTAGAAAATAGAACTGATATGAAAACAAAGATCAGAATACTAAGAGCATGCATATTTCCATGGCAGCATATGGGTGTGAAAGCATAAACATTTACAAAGCAATGGAAAAACATAAATGGGCTTTAGAATATAAGTGTTACAGAAGAGTTCTCTGTATACCATAAACACAGAAGAGAACAAACAGATCTATCTAGAAGGAACTCAAAATCACATAAAACTGGTAGCTACAGACAAGAATGAGAAAACTGAAGTATTTTGGACATATTAAAAAAATGAAGAGTTAGAAAATACCATTGTGCAGGGATGGCAAAGAGGAATGGAGAAAGAATATGGAGAAGATGGATTCACGATGTAACTGATAATTTGAGTATGATGGCAGCAGAGGCGGGACATCTGGCCTATGAAAGAGAGAGAGATATTCTAAATAACTGTTAGGGTGAAAAAGTTGTGCTCAGGAGAAGCTATTCTATGATAAAGTAAGTTATACCTTGAGCTCCTTCATGTTTGTCTGTACTGCATGCCCAGAATAGCATTGAAGAGTTGATGAAATGTATCAAAGCTTCATTGCACAATATGTCTCTGAAAATATATATGAATCAATAGATCAAGTATCATCTCCTCTACATTGAAGGTTCAATGTAATAGACCAATTTTTCTGTCTCTTGACAAGTTATTGAAATGCAAATCGTGGCATATCCTTTACAGGATGCAGCCATCAACCACAGTAAACAAGTCGTTGATTTTGTAGGTGCCAATTATACGTTCGGTAGTTTTCCATTGCTTTATGAATGGTGAAGTCTGTTTTTACCTTTCGTAAAAATCCCACGAAGACGAATTTGCTTCCAAACTGCCTGCCGCAGAGTTTGAACTAGATACTCTTGGGTTGTAATCGAACTGACTACCACTTAAGCTACAGATACTCACCGTATTCTGATAATCTTTACTTTGTACATCTCTTAATGTTTCATTCCCAATTGGTAGTATTCTTGGACAGAAATATGGACATGACTGCACTGCAGCTTAGGGTAGGACGACAGTGCTCTGTGTAGAGCGGATCCCAACCATAAGACATATAGTGCTATGGACACCTGCTTACCAACAGAAGTAGCTCACAAATCAGACAGGACAGACAGAAAATACCACTTACCTGCAAAACTGGTCTGTGTTCAGGTGAGAGTCATTATGCAGGTAGACTAACAGAAACCTCAGTTCTCTCTTGGCATCGGTTAAAGCCTGGAAATGAGAAGACTAATGTTCTGATCAAATTGTAACATAAATGTCATCCATGTTTTTTCACAATCATTTCTATTATATTTTGTTTGTCCCTCATGTGTCACATCTTGACTTAATTGTCCCCTTCCATCCTTGGTAAGCTTATCTCCAACAATGTTCCTAGTTTAATGTTATACATAACTTGTATGTTTAATTATTATCTTTTGTTTGTCCCTCAAGTGTCACATCTTGACTTACTTGTCCCCTTCCATCCTTGGTAAGCTCATCTCCAACAATGTCCCTAGTTTAATGTACTTACATGACTTGTGTGTATAATTATTATCAATGCACAAACAAAATATTTTCTCATTTATTCATACAATATGATTGTGCTAACATTCTGAGTTAATATTTGATTTTATTAACTATTCCTTGAGTTTTAGATTTCAGTTCAACTTTGTACTAACTTCTTACTGTGATGAAGACCTCTGTGTCAATATGCTAGTTTATTTCATTTCCTTGTGTTCTTGTCTCAATAAAAATATCTGATCTACACAAGTCTGTGTTTACACTTAATCAAATCTAGGTAACTGCCATCAATGGTGACATAATCAAATCTAAGTAACTACCATCAATGGTGACAATCAAATCTAGGTGACTACCATCAATGGTGACATAATCAAATCTAGGTAACTGCCATCAATGGTGACTTAATCAAATCTAGGTAACTGTCATCAATGGTGACTTAATCAAATCTAGGTAACTGTTATCAATGGTGACTTAATCAAATCTAGGTAACTGTCATCAATGGTGACTTAATCAAATCTAGGTAACTGTCATCAATGGTGACTTAATCAAATCTAGGTAACTGTTATCAATGGTGACTTAAAAGAAGCAAAACTTAGAACGTGGAAGGACTCAGTTTGGATACAGAGTAATTCTAACTACAGCCAACATCTAGAGACAGAACTAGTAAGAAGTAGTATCAGAAAAATAAGATAAAGTAGAGGAAAGTACTCACTAACAGATTAGTATTGAATGGATTGATGACAAAATAAATGCATTGAGATTCTTTTTGACAAGAGGAGTTTCAGAGTTCCCAATCTCACCAGTTGATAAAATTGAGGGTTGGAAGTTAGCAATGATCATCATCATCAGGTGCCATCTCCACATTGAAGGTTGGCTGCAATGAATCTCCAGCATCCTCTGTCTTTCGCTTGGTGTTGCACTTTGCCAGACTATATCCTGTCCATTTCTTTAAATTTCCCTCCCACTTATCTCTTGGTCTTCCTCTTCGCCCTTCAACTTTCCCCTCTAGTAAAGATTTTATGATGGTGTCATGTCTTTTTATGTGCCCAAAATACTTTACTTGTCTGAATTTTATTTCTCTTAATAGTTATTTCTTCATGCCTAGTTTTCCTAAAACTTGTTTATTTGTCTGTTTTTCTGTCCATGAAACTCTGCCTATTCTTCTATATATCCACATCTCAAATGCATCAATTCTGTCTTCTAACTGCTTGTTCATTGTCCATGTTTCCGAGCCATACATTAATATAGGGTATATATAACATTTGATCATTCTCATTTTTAACCTGTTTGTAATTTGTTTGGATGTCAGTAACTTCCTCATTTAGCAATGATACAGCCCCAAAAAATCATATACCAAATGTGTAAAAAAAAAAAATATTGCTTAATCAACATAGAACTGTTGTGTTAGGGCTGCTGGATACTGCTGGATTTGTTGAAGTGGGGACCTGACTATCTATGGACATATCGAGGGTACTATGATGATATTTCTTATTGAACTGAAAACTGATATTTCAAACAATCTAACATCTTTATTCTTACTTCTTCTTCTTCGACGAATGCTTCATATCAACCACTTGTTAAACCACTCGTCATTTTTATGTGATCAGAGCCAAAGAACGATTGTATGGTGTGCCAGTTATGCGCATACAAGTAGATCAACATATCCGATTTTTGTTACATTTTTTATTTACTAGGGTAGCTTCCTAGTCCCTACCATAATCGTCTCTTACAACATGCCTTGAAGGTCACAGTGTTACTATTCTTTGCTTCCTTTGCTAGCCCCAGCAACACACATGCAGTTTATTCTTACAAAATTTAACTTTACCAGTTTTATATTTATTCGAGTTATGTTGTTGTTTTTTAAATGTGAGACCGGTTTCAATTTCTTACTTGGCTATAGGTTCCTTGGTAAAACACAGGATGATGATATCCATACTTGGATTCAAAAGATGATATGAAGCTTGTCACATCTTCCACAGGACCTGCTACAGCTTAGAGATAAATTGAGTTATTATTGTGAGAGCCTGGAGATAAATTGAAACTATTTATACAAATCTGTCCCAGTTTCCAGATATATTTTAACTGTATTTACATATGTCTGCCACAGCTTAGAGATAAATTGAAACTATATTACTATATGTCATAGCTTGAACCAGAGATGCAATAAAATACACTGACAAGGATGTCCCAGGGTCAGTAAGCTGGCACTGACCAAGACAATACCACATCTCCATGTGGTGGCCTAGAAACAGACTGTAGCATTCACTAGTTACTCCAGTACACTTGTTATGAAAATATACTAGTTACTCAAGTATATTAGCTAATGCAGCACACTAGTCACTCCAGTACACTGGGGTTAGTCCAGTATACTAGCTACTACATCATCCTGATTACTCCAGCCTACTTGGTTACTCCAGTATGCTCATTACTCCAGTACACTGACTACTCCAGTACACTTGTTACTCCAGTACACTAGTTACTAAAGCACGGACAAGGATGTATATACTTACATCTTCTATGTTCTGGTCGGATCACATTAACTGTTGGAAAAAAAAACCTGGTATTTATTCAATCATTATACATCATCAGTATTTTTATCACAAATATTATATAATGATATCATCAAGAAAGACATCACAAAGAAATAGGCAACAAGACATCACAGAAACAATGGCAACAAAATATCACAAGACAAAAAGAATGAAAATAACAGAAATATATACATGCTCAAAGAAACACAATGAACATTCACAATTAAAGACAGCACAGACAGACAAGCATAAACAGTTCACGACAGAACATACAAAAATGAAATCTCAACAAGACTATTTCTTAGAACTTACAGAAAACTTGTAGAATATCAATGACAGTTGTCCACACAAAATGTACAGGCATCATTAGCAGGCAGTAGGTCCACTCAAAATAGCTTTGAGGTCTCTGTCTTGGGTACAAATACACCCTAACCATAAATAATGAAGACAAAAAAAAACAGAAACTATTTTGTTGTGGGTAATGTGAAGAAGTAAAGACATCTTATTAGGTTTTGAAAACTTTTAAAGATAAATAACAGAAGATGGAAGACGTTATGGAGTCGCTAAATGCAGTGAATGAGGTGACAGAAATCTTGGTGGGAGACTATGACCATTTGGTGAGGTTTAATATTATTTCTCTACTTTTATGGGTAGTGTGCTGTGCCTTATTTTGTTTGTATCTTGTATTTTTTTGCAGGATTAAAGCCTTTTTTGTCAAAATTTGGTTGACATAGTCTGTAGATTTAAAAGTAAATTGTTTTGATGCGAAACATATCTGTATTTATTCGATTATATTGGGATACTAAGATGGCAGGAACAACTCCCTACATGACATGGACAGTACAGCATCAATACCACCTAAATTACATCTGTCCTGTAGCCTTTTCATACATTGCGGTATGAAGTGCATGTTCCTTCACATTTCTAGGCCAATTAAGCAGGTGGTAGGAGGGTCAATTCCTTTCGTCGGACATCGAGTGTGGGACTGAACACACAACCCTTTTATGTCCAATTTGACAAGCAAACACTCTATGCATTATGCCACACTAACTAGAACAGAAAATAAAGAATGCAAGTTGTCATTGTTCTGGAATCGTAAACTGCAACATTATTTTTACTTCCATTAACTTACCTTTGATTTGAAGGCCTGAGAACAACAAGTGGAGCCCTGTCTTCTTGGAGAATTGGCCTAAAGAAGACTGTTGGAGCACCTTCCCGCTCATTAAACTCATCTTGTACTGCAGCCTCAATGTTCCATTCATGGACATGAAGAATATCTACACATCGTTGAACATGCTCAATTCCGGTCATTTCCTAGATAAGTATTCAGGAAATACTATGTTATATACAACTCCATCAAAGCTTGTCTCCTACAGAGGTTTAAGACACACAAAAAAATAATATAGTTTTATGAAGTACAGCAAGTGACCCATTGTGTCAGATGATGTTCTTAAAAACTGTCATCATTCCTTCTAGAAAGGACAGAATAATAAGCACAGACCCTACCTAAGGTGCATGAGACAAAGAGCTCAGTGTGTAATATGAATTACTTAAGAAAAATCATCAACGTTACCAGAAGAAACAGAGAGAAGCATACATAACAGAAAAATTAGAGAAAGCTTCTCTGTCATAAAATAGATGGAGATAAGAAAAAATGTAAATAGTCTGGCCTTCTGTGATAAGAAGTCCACTCAACTATTACTATTGGCTCATCCCACTTGACCTAACAAAGAGAACTTAAATTTTCCACTTTGCTTAAATGATGTGTGATTAGACGCACTACACACAATAAAATAATCAATATATAAATATAAATTTCTCTCACACCGTTATACATTACATAGGGCCTGCAAGAAATGTCTCCATACCGTTCTATTCTTGGCAACCTGTTCAATATCTTCTATTGAATTAAGTTCAATATTTCTTGCCTCTCTGAGTAAAGTTCATTTCAGAGTGTCCATAAGGAATAGTTTCTTTCTTGAACCCTTTGTCTCTCAGTTTAAAGCCTACTATGATTCTTTGATCCTTTTTTCTCAGAGCATGGCAAACATATCTCCATCCTCTCTTTCTTATAATAGTTGTTACTAGTGGTTGACCAGACATTTCTTTGATTTCCTCCCTTTCCTGAATTCGTCTCATTTAATAGAATCAATAATTTGATCAAATGTACTACATCAAACACTGGAAACACACAAGAAAATCAATATGGACAAGTTTAAACTAATATTGGAAAAACAAAAAAAAACTTTCACAGAAAATGCATTCTTGTGAGTATATAAAAGATGGACTTCAAAATGTGAAAAGAGGAAGATTATTTTTCTTCATTATTCTTAATGCAGGCATCATTAATGCCATCAGAGAAGCAGGTTGTATAGATAACTTTAAAAATATGTATAAATCTACATCCCTATCCAGAGTGAAAGAGACAGGCGTGAAAATACAAACTGTCAAACAAGAACACTGTGTTAGACAATAGACATTAATTAACACAGAACTGTCATGTAATTAGTCGTTATACGTCATACGCAGGTAAAGATAGTGGGAAGAGATTGGAGCATGTATAGACCTGTACGGAGTATTATAATAAAGATCCTCACTAATCACAGGCTGGTTGTCACTGTGAAGACAGATATGAAATGTATTATTAACAATAAACTTAAAACTTGTCTACTAGAGTGGAACCATACATACATGATACACAAGTATATAAACGATATATAAGTATATATGGCATATTCATATAGTTGATATAGCTTCGCAATCTTAATCAATATATCGAGGTCTAAGCAAATGTATGTCTACCTGGAGTACTGCTATACTAATTATATAACATAATAATCAATACATTCATGTTTGCTCAACTGGGAATACTGTCCTAAACGTATGTACATTAATTCTGGCCCTGACATCAGGTTATTTGATTCAATCGCTTTCCTAGCTTTAGATATAAGACAAGAGCGATAGTTACAGAAGGCATTTATTGGAATATATCTTTGCAAACATTGAATAAACAACGCTATAAAACCGATAATATCTTAACATCGTTCAAGATGTTTGTAAATGGTACTAATATTGCAAAACACCTGAAATTGCAAGAGTTTTTCAGTTTGTTCAGATGTTAGTTCCCGAACGTTATCCATATTTGCTGGCAAAATTAAGTCTGTAGGCTATTTTAAAATTTCAGATCGTATATCGCAAAATATTACTGCAAAACAAATTGCATTTATATTTTGAAGTTTAGATAATGATCTATGTCTTTTTAAGGAGATTGCTAGCCGAAAAATTATACATACAATAGCTTACATTTATTACACAAATTTGTATATGAGCTTAGCCTTAACTTTTTCAGCACAGCTTTCAACATAAAGCATTATTCCGAAATAACGATTCCCGTACGCTATTTAAATCATCTAAAGTGTTTACATTTTTGGTGTGCTGTGATGGAGATCACGTCCCTCCCCAAATGTTAGCGCTTAGTGTAGGTCTTTTGTCAGCACACTGTTACTGGGTTATTGCCCAGTATCGTGGTTTATGTTTTTATTTTGAGCTGTTCTGGTGGCTGGGGTGATAGATATTTTTGCTTTTTGACAGGATTCTACTATGTCATCTAACCATCTTTCTCGAGGTCTACCTCTCGCCTTGTTTTTTTCCTGATGTCATATAGAAGACTTTGTATACTGTGGTGTTTGGTTGCATTCTTGTTAAGTGGCCAAACCACTTCGTTCTTTGTTTCTTAATGTAATTCAAGCAAGGTTATGTTCCAACTTTCTCTCTTAAACTGGTGTCTGTGACTGGGTCTTTTCTGGTGTTGGTAACTTGTCATAGGCACTGCATTTCACGCGTAGCTTTTTGCGACCGTGCTTTGCTCATTGTCCATCATAGTCCATGTTTGGCCCTGGTAACACAGAGTAGGCATGAAAATACTGGTGAGCAGTGGCTGCTCGTCATTAAGGGCCAGTGGGGCCGGTCCCCACCAAAAATAGTGTTTAACGTGTATTTATTATTGTATAAATTAAAATATAACAACCAAAAACCATGATTTTTCTGAAAAGTTTTGTCTGACCCCACCAACAAAAATAATCACGCGCCGCCTCTGCTGGTGAGCATCTGTTGTTTAACTGTCAGTGAGATGTTTGGGTGTCTTAGCAATGGGACTAGTTGATAGTTTTAAGCATTTGCTTTTTGCACTCTAACCTCTATCTCTTTAAGTATTTGAATTCTTGCACGTGATTGATTGTTGTGCCATTGACATGGATGTTTAGTTTATTAGGTTTTCTTCCAATATACATTATTTCGGTTTTAGTCTTATTTCGTGTCATGACTTATACAATTTTGGTTCAGTGTGTCAATATGTTATTGTGGGTCTTGTTCTTTTTGGTGTATTAGACACTGATCATATGCGAAAAGCAGTTCATTTATTTCATCATTATCTGAATTTGGCTCTTGAGTTATTTTATCCATATATGTGATAAAGAGTAGTGATGCGATGATATAACCTTGTCTAACACCTGATGTAATGGAGAACCAGTCGGTCATTCCTTCTGTTGTTCTTACTGTGGTCTGACTATCTTGATATCATGCCATGATGTTACCTAATAGTTGTCACTGGATGCCATATTATTCAATGATCTCCCATAATGTGCACCTGTTTACAATAACGAATGCCTTATATTGGTCTATAAATATAATATTCTTACTTTGTTAGTCTTCAAGTGTTTGTTCCCAAATCTGTCTTATTATAAATATTGCGTTTGTGCAGCTCTTACTCTTTATTTGCTTTTGGTTTCTTTTCGATCCAGAAGCACTTGAGCTTTCAGCTCTTCGTCTCGGTGCCATGGACATCGTAACCCTTCGGTTCGGTGCCACTAACACCGTAAATCTGGAGAACATGTGGCTTTTCTGCCAGCCCGTGAAATTGAAACGCACTCACATGGGCTTATCACCAGTCGTCCAACGCGCTACGAACTGGGCAGGCAGGCCATACTCTTCATTAAACCCAAACGAGCTATTATTTAACTGAGGCCCTAATAATTGCCTGGCTCTTCGCTTCAGTATTTTTTGCAACAATCGCCCTGTAATGCTCAAAGAGAATACCCCGGTATGTTTCGCAATCTCTTTTGTCTCCCGTGCTCTTCCATTTTTGGTGTAATACCTGCTGTAACTTTTATTTTGTTTTATTTTAGGGCCGTTTCATCTTCAGATTCTAAAATGTTCAATTCCTGTTATTTTCCATCTCATTTGGAATGTTCTTATACCTTGTGTGAAATATTCTTTCCGTTTTTAATATCTTGGCTGTTGGTAAGTATTTGGCAGAAAGGTCAAGGAAGCAAGTGGTGCATTTAGTATGGCAACAAGTAGCTTAATAATGGAAGTATTGGTGTTGACACACACTATTCTAACTAGAGTCACATAACTACACTAATGCGCGCATTCTGAGTGATTCATTGAGTATGATCCGGAAGGTGGAGGCTGGTTCTGTACGCGGGCAATGCACTGGATCACTACAAGTGTCAACAGTTCGCAGAATTGCATTCATTTTTATTCCGGGGCACATGGGTGTCGATGACAATGAGAGAGCAGACAGGCTGGCTGGCTCTACTACCATATTGGAGGGTTAGCCATTGGATAGAGCTGACATTTTGAATACCCTCATAGAATGTGGCCGCAAAGAGAATTTTCATCTAAACCAATCCACGACAACTGCTAGATTGCAAGAGATTTAATTGAAGATTGGAGTGGCCAGGAAAGAACAGCACAACATGTAGACACATATGTGTAGGCGCATCAATCAACATCGAACTGGTACAGCCACACACTATATATGCTGAAGGCGAATGTAGGAACACTGGACTTGCGGTCGGAAATATACACTATGCCAGTTTATACAGGACAACTACTTCTAGTATGAGGATGGAGGTTGACGCCGTTACTGCTGCCCTCCATTGGATCTCTGGGACTTCATTTACTGGGGCCGTTGTTTGACTCTCAGTCGATGCTTCACAAGATACAGAAGGGCCGGTTTCGGTATGAGTGGATGTCGTCTATAGAAGTTTCTAACCTCCAGAGGCTTACGTGGATATACTGTCCTAGGCATGCGGGTGTTTGCGGTAATGAGAGAGCGGACATGCTTGCATCAACAGCATTGATTGTTGGGGAGTTGAAGATGAATAAGGGGGATATTCTTCGGTCTCTTCGCGACTGTCTGTTGGATGAGGACACTAAAATCGGTGTTGAGTCGATCAAGCGATTTAGGCAGTTTGGAGTTACCCGTTGTACAAGTCTAACTAGATGCCTGAGAGGCAGAGTGAGAGGTGTATTTAATCAGCGAGCCACAGGCACCATCAGTATGCATACTCTTCGATATCTGTTGGAGGAGACTGAGCACCTACTGGTCTTCCCGGAGTGCAATGACGTTAGTTTAGTAACCAATAACCAATAACTAGTTTATATAAATACTAACACTGAAAAAGATCACGAAATACTAACGACAGTTCACTATTAGCAACAAATAACAAACAGTCTCTAGATTTATATTTACAAAAATATGCGCTATTTTATAATCTAGGTCAACTAGTCTTTTATGATAGAAAAATCGATAATGGCTTCATTCAATCAATCAGTTGAAGGCGGGAAAGTGCGTTTATGATAGAGTTTAGGCAGTGAAATGGATAATAATAACCCCAGGTCGATTGAATTGGTATTTTTATTATATAAGTATTTGCGAGATTTGAATGTTGACAGCATATAACGAGAATAGCATCAGAGCATTGGAAATGAGATAATTTCGTAAAGAAGAAGATGAAGAAGATATATGAACATTTTTTTTGACGTTCACTGGAAAAGATAAGAATAGTAACTGGATGATCAGATCCTTCAAGAAATGTCTCTACGGATTATGCAAAGTCAAATCTTCTACATATATGCCGATACCATGTACGTTTGCTTCAATGAATTATTATCTTTCCTGTCCTTGTGTTCAAAATATTTGTTCGATTTAGAAACATAGATTGAGGCAACAAATAAATAGATACTTTATATGTATACAATTTTTAAAAATGGTATCAATGGCAAACTACTGAACGTAGAAGTGGTGCCTAGAAAATCAACGACTTGTTTACTGTGCCTGATGGTGACGTCCTGTCAAGGATATGTCACTATTTTCATTTCATTTCTTCCTTCTTCTTTGCTATCGTTCTTATCAACCAAGTTATTCACTATTTGTGATTAATGTGGTTTGGCGATAACGGGAATCTGTTGCGATCGGATCGTAGGCTTCTACGCAAGTAGAACAGGCGCATCCGAAAATTTCGTGCTTAGAAAATGTTTGGGTTTGTCTGAGCTGACAATCATCTCTTTTTTTTTTTTTTTACATCGGATGTCCAACACTCTTAATTGATAATTGTAAGCCAGTCAATGCAGTATGTGTATGATCTACGCCGAAGAGTATATTCATGTTTTGCAACTTCTCTTACTCGGAGAGGTTATTTCTCAGTTGTTAAAAAAACAGAAGAGAAAGAACAGAGATATAATTGTGGGAAACATGAAAAGATGAACAAATTACAGCTTGACATAATGAAATATTATCAAGTCAGGAGACTGTGGATGGTGGAGATACATTACAGCCAACCTTCAATGTGGAGACGGCATCTGATGATGATATTAAAGTTAAAAGAAAACTTTAAAAAGAACAAAGAGACTTCAGAATATATGAAGATTTTAATCAACCATTCGTGTTTGGTTATCAATTATATTTTTGTTCAGATTTATTTAGTGATTGCTATGATTTATAAAATAATAGCAACACATTCTTTCATTTGTTGCTGTTTCCAAAACATTTTCATATTTGATAAAGCAAAGATTAGAGCGTCTGTCTACTCTATAGGCCCTACCTTAGAGTACCGTATCCATAAGTTGGAGAAATGTACTTCATCATGGACGACACTGTTTGGCAATGTTGCTGTTCTATCTCCTGCCTCGTGTTTGTTTGTTACGGGGGTGGGGGTGGCTGGGTTATGCACAATCAAAGTGGACAATGAGGGTTCGTCTCCAAGAGTTTATGTGCGTAAAAGGTGTACAATAAGGGTTCGTCTCGGATAGTTTACACGTATGCACACATAGATCACGTCCTGCATACTTGCTAGTCATGTACGTTGAAATTAGTAATTTAATATCAACTGTTACCGAAGACTATATATATATATATATATATATATATATATATATATATATATATATATATATATATACTGTATATATATATATATATAGCAACTGTAACAACTGTTATAAAAGAGAAGTTGGATATATGTTGGGTATCTCTTGAGAAGAAATGATCAAAGAATATCAAAGCAGGCATTGAAGTAGGAGGCAAAATATTCAAGAAAGAGAGGACGCCCTAGGGAAACCCTGAAATGAACTTTGCTGAGAGAGGCAAGAAATATCGGACTGAATTCCTTGGAAGAAATTGATCGAGTTGGCCAGAACAGAGCGGTATGGATATATTACTTGCAGGCCCTATGTAACGTATAACGGTAGGAGAGGAATATATATAGATATAAACTTTATGTTGCGGTTATTATGTTTCGTGCTAAAAAAAATTCGCATTAACTGCTGCAGAAAACAACACATGACATTGGATTAAGCAATCCAAATCACAAACGTTGATTTAGCGTTGTAGACAAACAAGAAACAAAGCATCAAATTACAAACAAGTACATATACCACTAACTGGTAGCCTATTAGGCTGAGCAGCAATAGCAGGAAAACAACTTGATAATCGAAGAGAATAATGGTAGATTTAAGTTAATAAAATATGAAAACTTTACTGCCAGTTATTTCTAGACAAACAGTTTACATTGACGATTTAGCAAATATGGCTTTGCCTGGTTCACGGTCTCCTAGCGATAGTAAATAGGCTTGGTGAAAACAACAAAATGGCTTAAAAGAAATCATTCAAAGGTCGTCACAGTTTAAACGAACATTTATAATAGCCATAGTGTATTCAAAACGAATTGTAAACAGTCAAGGAAGGTGGAGTCGTTGATCAGGTATTGGTTTTAAATCCTAAAGATTTCTAGATAAAATAAGCTGCAGTAAAGATTTATTTAACATGCACCACACGAACAGAAAATGGACAAATATTTATAAATTAAATTTACTAGAGTGATTACTTCATGTTCTTAGATTTATAAATCAGTGAAGCGATAAAGTTTATGTGATTTTTTAAAGACTTTTGGTAGACAAGATCAAATATATGTGATAGTTTTTCGCCTTTATCCTATTTCGTTTTATATTTCTTATATACTTTGTTTGATAAACACTTTTTGGTGGAAACGTTGATTTAATGTGCTATCAAATGTGCTAACACGCTATCAAATTGATTGCATCGTGCTTTGATATTTCGTTATCATGGTTCAATGATAACTTTAAAGGATTTCAACGTTTTTTTGTGGTAATTTGGTGTGTCTCAACATGAGGATTTAACGTCACATCTGTCGACGGGATACACTGTATGGTTATGGCGTATAAAGGGTATGTACTAGCACTTATGGTCAGCTACTATGCATTACACACATACACAAACACATATGTCGATATATGTATATAATATAGGACCACCGATGAGTGTATATAATATAGGACCACCGATGAGTGTATATAATATAGGACCACCGATGAGTGTATATACCTGATATCCAAGAACCAGACTCCTCATCATCTTCAAGTAGCTTGTCCCTTCCGGAACTTGGCTCTCGTGACAGCAGTCCTGAAAAACTATGTTCTGTGCAAGTTGACCGGCGTCAGTAGCAGTCATTCTCAGGTCGTCAATGACATCTTGCACCCATCGTCTTCTAGGTCTTCCCTCATTCTTCTTCTAGGCAATATTTCCTCCAAATTATTTTCTCTAAGCACTCATATCGTTTGATGTATCTGAAATATTTAACCAGACTCCTAGCTATGGATAAATAGCCTCACTGTCTTGTTTGTGGGTGACAGGAGAAACAAATGGCATGGAAGAAAACCAAAATGGAAAATCTGGGGTGAAGTCGCTAAAACAGACTGGTATCTCCTGCAGCCAGATACTAATCTTCACGCTTGCATTCCACTGAACTCTATAAGTAAAGCGGATGGGTGGTAGTTTTAAGCTGATTGTCATCCTAAAGAGAGAAAAATATACATATATATATATAAATCATTTACCAAGATACTAACATAGTACTACTCGCCTCTTACGACATGCGTGGCAGGTAACAGTGGTTCTATTCTTTACTCCCCAATTTGGACATCGGCAACCACTCGGACGGTTCAGTCCATGATGAGATGCTAACATCGAATTCTTACGTCTTCTTCTCTCAAGAGGACTTTGATTGTGTATGATTGTCCTGTTTGGTTGTCAGGACAACATCTGTGGTTTCTTCGTCACTATAATATTGCAGCCTCAGTGTGACTGACAGAAATAATTCATAAAGTTATGTGATACATTCTTATAGGCAATACTACTACTGCTGCTACCACTGCTACCACTGCTACAACTACTACTACTGCTACTGTTACTACTATTACTGCTACTGTTACTACTACTACAACTACTACTACTACTACTGCTACTGTTACTACTACTACAACTACTACTACTACTACTACTGCTACAACTACTATTACTGCTGCTACTTATGTTACTACAACTACTATTACTACTACTGTTACTACAACTACTTTTACTACTACCACTGCTATAACTACTATTACTACTGCTACTACTGTTACTACTACTACTACTACTACTACTGTTACTACTACTACTACTACTATTACTACTACAGCTACTATTATTGCTACTATTACTACCACTACAAACACAACTACTACTAGTGTGACTACTACAACTACTAATACTCTGCTACTAATGCTACTACTACTTTGGTTACTGTCAGTTACTACTACTACTATTAGTACTACTAATACTGCTACTACTACTACTATTAGTAGTAAGTCAAAGTCATTTGAATCAAGTCAGACTTTACATACCTGGGGAGCATTTATTCAGCAAATGGAAGTATAACTAACGAAATCTAACATAGATGCAATAAAACAAATCAAATTGTAGGACAATTGACGTCAATTTTGAAATGCAAGCATGTCACTGTGAACACTTAAAGAGCATTGTTCAACAAGATCGTATCAGTGCCACATCTAGACGCTGACATCAAGCGGTAGAAGAAAACTAGTCACGACAGAGATGAAGTGTCTACGCAGAATGCTGGGAGTAACACGAAGACTACTACTATTACTACTACTACTACTATTACTACTACTACTACTATTACTACTATTATTACTACTACTACTACTACTACTATTACTACTACTACTACTCTACTACTCACTACTATTACTCTACTACTACTACTATTACTACTACCATTACTACTACTACTACTACTACTACTACTACTTACTCACTATTCACTACTGCTACTCTACTACTACACTGCTACTATTACTACTACTACTCTACTACTACTACTACTACTACTACTACTATTACTACTACTACGCTGCACTACTACTACTCTACTGTTACTATTTCTACTTCAGTTACAACTCCTACTACTATTACTACTGTTACTACCACTAATTACTTACAACAGCTTCACTACTCCAACAGCAGCAGTAGTAGTACTAGTAGTACTAGTAGTAGTAGCAGTAGTAGAGTGTAGTAGTAGTAAGTAGTGGTAGTAGAATGCGAGCGAATGTTGTAGTACTATGTTCCAGTGGTATAAAGAAAACTTAGTAATCCTAGATCCTAGCTTGCGTAAATAAGTTCTCCTTAAACTGTTAACGTACTCTGACATTGCTCGAGTGTCTTCCAAATTTGAATGGAAATTGAAAAAAATTATTTTTAATAGTTTAGAAATGGTTTTACTTAATATATACGTTTGGTTGTAAATGTGCCAGTCATTGTTACAATATTATATAGCTTTAATGTGCACAATTTCTACCTCAATTTTATTTTCATACCATACAACATTTCTTTTTTGCAATATTCCTACCATACACCATTCATACATTACACGTTTCTTTCAATACACCATTCATACCTTACACGTTTCTTACCATACATCATTCATACCTTACACGTTTCTTACCATACACCATTCATACCTTACACGTTTCTTACCATACACCATTCATACCTTACACGTTTCTTACCATACACCATTCATACATTACACGTTTCTTACCATACACCATGCATACCTTACACGTTTCTTACCATACAACATTCATACATTACACGTTTCTTACCATACACCATTCATACTTTACACGTTTCTTACCATACACCATTCATACCTTACACGTTTCTTACCATACACCATGCATACCTTACACGTTTCTTACCATACACCATTCATACTTTACACGTTTCTTACCATACACCATTCATACCTAACGTTTCTTACCATACACCATGCATACCTTACACGTTTCTTACCATACACCATTCATACTTTACACGTTTCTTACCATACACCATTCATACCTTACACGTTTCTTACCATACACCATTCATACCTTACACGTTTCTTACCATACACCATTCATACATTACACGTTTTTTACCATACACCATTCATACCTTACACGTTTCTTACCATACACTATTCATACCTTACACGTTTCTTACCATACACTATTCATACCTTACACGTTTCTTACTATGCGACTTTCTTGCTTGCAACATTGATTGATTGATTGCTTGATTGATTAATAGGACCATCATAATTGCACTTCGGTGTGCTCCGATCTCTTTTTTACACAGGAAGATCTCAGCGGTAGTGCACAAACTATGTAGCACCGGCGAGGGTCAATGATGTAATTTTGAAGATGGTGAAGTTTTTATTTTGTAGGAATTTTATTTTTAATTTTTCTAATCAATTTTGCCCGGGCTGCGACTTTCCAGCTTGCGCTTCTTGATTCTGAACTGCCAAGAAATATTTACGTTCTCAAATTAAACACGGGAACTACATTCCCGTTTTTTTCGTCCATCAACGATAGGACTAGAATCTCGATCTCACCTACGAAAGATCAGGGACTCTGGTAAAATAACTCGATGGCTCCACGAGGGAATGAACCGAGTACCTTCGGAACGAGAGGCAATCACCTTACCTCTACCTCACAGAGACAACATTCTAAGCTTAGAACATGTTTACCTTACACTAATCGTAACTCTCAACAATCTTATCTTATATTCCTACCTTACAATATTTGTATATTACAACATTCTAGCTTGTACAACTATCACCATTACATTCTCACAACGCAACAATTGTTTCCTGCAATATTCTAATTCTACAACACTCTTACAATCAACAGTAATTCAAATGGACCGGTTCCTGTTGCTAATGTCAATCATGTGAACACCTACAACAATTTTCAAGTCCGAAGTTCACCTATTAGTAAACCAGCCTACAACTCAAAAACACAGGCCCCTGCTTATAAAGCCGGTGGAGAATTAGTTCGCCCGAAAAGTTCTATCAATGGCCGTAAATATAAGGGCAATTATGACAATATGAAAACCTCTTCGCACGCAGATTTCTACCCAATATACGGACCACAGGGCGAGAAGCGACCTCAGAGAAGCATTCCTAGAGATTATGGAAAAGGGGATGATCAGAAAAAAGAAAATGTGCCAAGGAAGACAACAGCAAAACAAAAAGAAAAGGTTTCTAGCGAGCCAGCGCGTGATAGTGTGAAAGACAGACAAGCTAATACTTACAAAGAACCAGAGAAAGCGGTACACGAGGAGAAACCAGTACAGAAATATTACAACAAAGTTCCCAACGATGATGAGAAGCATAACAAACAAGAGAAGCCGCGACAGACGGACCCAAGGACTCATTCCAACAACAATGAGCCAGATAAAAAAGAGAAGTGTGTTTTTTTATGTCATAATTTTTATGTACGTTTCCTATCTTGCGTGCTAGTTTTGCATGTACCTTATCTGTCCCACTTTCTATTTGTGTTCCGTATTATATAGTAGTGATATGTGTTTCAGTTACTTTCAAGTATGTATACCTACCTATTCAAGTTGAATACATTTGAAAGTTGATGTTTATGGAAAATAGTGAACATAAAATGGAACGAATTCATTAGAAGGAAGAAATGTTTGTCAACATAACAGCTGTTATAAGATGGAGACCCTTTAAACAGCTGTTATAAGATGGAGATATGTTGAGCATACTCTGAGAAGAAATTATCAAAGAATCACAGGATATATATATATTAATTCATCTTAACCAGGAACTACCAGAACTATCGATACTAATAATTATTTATTGTTATAAAGGTATTCAACGATATTGGACTACATAACGAAAAGTGCTCACGTACCTAGTATTGGTAAAGTATTTTTTCGTAAGTGATACTACATGTAGTTACTTTTAGACTCAGGCTTTGGATAGTAATTATTAATCTGTTAGTATATTTTTGTTGTGCTTTATCTCTAATGTTCCACTGTTTATGTGTGTTTTTAACTATTAGACTGGTTATTATATTTATTATCTTTAAAACTGTTTCTATCTGATGCTACAAATAAGGATAAATCTGATGCTACAAATAAGGATAAATCTGATGCTACAAATAAGGATAAATCTGATGCTACAAATAAGGATAAATCTGATGCTACAAATAAGGATAAATCTGATGCTACAAATAAGGATAAATCTGATGCTACAAATAAGGATAAATCTGATGCTACAAATAAGGATAAATCTGATGCTACAAATAAGGATAAATCTGATGCTACAAATAAGGATAAATCTGATGCTACAAATAAGGATAAATCTGATGCTACAAATAAGGATAAATCTGATGCTACAAATAAGGATAAATCTGATGCTACAAATAAGGATAAAAAATGAGATATTTTGACATATTCTTCTTCTTTGAGCTATCCATATCGACCACTTGTTAACTACTCTGTATGATTTATATGTGATCCAAGTCTAAGAGCGATTGTACATTGTGCCAGTTATGCACCTACAAGTAAGCCACCACATCGTATTTCTGCGATGCTTTTTGTTTACTAGGTAGCTTCCTAGGTCTTACATCAGTCGCCTCTTGTAGGTGCATTACTGGCACAACGTACAATCGCTTTTAGGGGTAGATCACATACAAATCACAAAGAGTGGTTTAGCAAGTGATCGATATGAAGAGTTGGAAGAAGAAGGGTTTTGCTTAGTATAAAATCATTTCCAATAGCTTATTGATCGATATTTATCAGTCGATAGATGGTGCATATATTTTTCTGTATTATGTTTATCTGTTATCATCATTCTTAACAATTCTCTGTACAACTATTTTTCAATGGTTTCTAGTGCTTTTTATTTCAATCATATTTAAAGATATAGATACTAAAGATTAATTGTGTAATCTTTCAGACTGGGAGTCATGGGATGAATCAATTTATTGTTCCTATATTCGTTCCCACAGGCACAATACAGAAGAGCAGATAGCAAAGGAAGACAGACCCAAAGAAACTGCACAAAAAGAACAGAAAATGAATTCAAAAGAAAACGATACTAAAGTTATTAAAGATTCTGATAATGAGAAAGAGAAAGATAGATTTCGTCCACAAGAAAGAGAGATACCAGTTAGAGAAGATAGTAGTAAGCAACCAATTATCACAAAACCATATCAGTCACAACTAAAAAAGAAACCAGAGGAAGAAAAAAAGGAAACACAGAAAGAGCCTGTTACAAAACAAGAGAAAGATGAAGTAAAAAGAAAAGACTACGACTCAGAAAGATTAGAACATCAAGAAAGAGAAAACCTGAAAAAGTCAGAATGTGGAACCTGTGATTCAGGAATTATATCGGTCTAAGTTAAAGAATAGACCAGACGACAACATGAAGAATAAAAATAAAGAATATGATAATAACAAAGTAGAGGAAGAGAACAAGAGTGAGTTGTATAAAGAACCAAACTACAAGGAAATACCAGAGAACAGGAGTGACAGAACAGAACCAGAGATCATAAATCTATATCAGTCTAAATTAAAAGAAAAGAAAGAAAGACCAAAAGAGGAAAAGAAAAAAGAGACGAAATTGGATGATAACAGAAGTAATAAAGAAAATGTAATACAAGAAGAAAAAGACGAAAGTCGTTTGGAAAGTGGAAACAAGGAAATGCCCGAGAAAACAGAAACAAAGCAACCTATTATAACTGATCTATACAGATCAAAATTGAAAGAAACAGCACATCACAACGACAAAGATGATAAGGCGCGCGCAGATAAAGAGAAAAAGGAAGAACTAGAAAGGAAAGAACAAGAGAAGAAAGAACAAGAGAGAAAAGAACAAGAGAGGAAAGAACAAGAGAGGAAAGAACACGAAATGAAAGAGCAAGAAAGAAAAGAACGAGAAAGGAAAGAACAAGAAATGAAAGAACATGAGAATAGAGAAAAAGAGAGAATAGAAAAAGAGAAAAACGAACAAGAAAGGAGAGAGCAAGAAAGGAAAGAACACGAAAGGAATGAGACAGAGAAAGAACTAGAAAGAATAGAAAAAGAAAGGAAAGAGCAAGAAAGAAAAGAACAAGAAAGGAAAGAGCGAGAAAGGAAAGAACAAGAAAGAAAAGAACAAGAAAGAAAAGAACAAGAAAGGAAAGAACAAGAAAAAAGGAAAGCTCTGGAGAAGAAGAATGATCCTTATGCGTACAATTTCTTCCAAGATCCTCAACACGATAAACTTCCAGAAAAGCCCAAAGAACCACAGGAAGACAGGAAGAAGATCGAGACACAAAAAGAAAGAAAGAAAGAAGAAACGGCACACAAAACTAAGGTAAGTTTTTTATTAAACTATTATCTTTAAGTTTTGTCTCCTGGGAGTAAATCAAATAGAACTTATTATGTTTCCTTTCTTGATTATTTTTGTGTATTTTTTTGTTTAAGCGTAGTCATAGCCACTAACATGATACCTCTGACTGATTTTTGCGTGAAGTCTTGCTTTCCGTATAAATAGTGTTCTTCGCTGTTCAAGCGAACCTTACTCCGACTTCAGTGGTACTTGTAATTTAGACCACCAAGTCAAGGATTATGGTTTATCGCAGTCCAACCTCGTACCAAGCACAGCGATAATTTGTTTATCCAAACTGGTCTCAAAATATGTCTAAAAGTGTCTGCGTATGATCATCCTTACCTCTAGCACATGGGTTACCAAAGACGGCGGTACCTCCTCCGCCCGCCCCCGCCCTAGTGAATGCTGAAGCCTTCCAGGGGAGGGCGATAGTGTGTTCAGAAGCATTGGGAGGGAAGGAGGAGTTTTTCTTCGTGATTTTGCAATTGAATAATCATTAAAAATGTTAATTCTGCATTTTAATTCATCTTATGTCCATCTTACACGATCCATTTTTTCATCAATTTTCTATTTCATATATACAATCATTTTAAAAAAGCAAACCAAATGATAGGACAAATGGCGCCAATTTTAAGATGCAAACACGTCACCATGAACACAAAAGAGCAATGTTCAACACAATCTTTCTCCCACATTATGTTACCAGTGCCAAACCTGGACGCTGACAACAAACGATAGAAGAAAACTAGTCACAACAGAGATGAAGTGTCTACGCAGAATGCTGGGTGTAACAAGAAGAAACCGGTTGAGAAATGAAGACATCAGGAAAAAGTGGGTACAACATCAGTACTAGACTTCATCAAGAAACAACAAATTAAATGGTCCGGCCACGTAAGCAGATTACCATCAGACAGTGCACCCTAAAGAGCAATGCTGCTCCGATACAATGGGTACAAAGCAAAAGGCCGGCCCTGCAAAAGATGGACCTCAGAGATAACAGAGGCGACGAAAGAGACTATCTACGAAGCGCATACTAGGGGCCGTTTTAGAAATCTCTTCCTGACCTGACGCTGTGAGGCAAACAGGATTCGAGAAAGAAGAAGAAGAAGAATTTAAAAATTGACCATGTAGGACAGAAATATATATCAATTTTCTATGTCAAAGTGAAAATAGAGCATGATATATATATGGGAGGGGCGTTGGCAAACTGTTATATTGGGGAGGAGGCGTTACAAAGTTTATGTTGTGCAAAGTGGGTCGTGGGCCGAACAAGTTTGGGAATCTATTTTCTAGCATCTTTCCAATAATGATTCAGTTCCTTAGACTGCGATATAGTATGTTTCTTGATAGAGGAATAACAACTACTGTTCTGTAGTCAGTGTGAAAAAGCGCTGTTCAACGCCAAGCCCGAGGGCGCCATGGCGCTCGTGTTCAACATTTAATGAGCTATATTTTACACTAACCGTAATCAAATTTCAAGAAAAGCTATTTTTAGTTTTTCCAAATACTTTCATGAATACGATTGTCTGGATTTTGCCTTCTTGTTTTATTTTGTAGTTATTCTATTGCCCATAACTCAACGTTTTCATTTCTCAAGGAAGAAAGCGTCGTTATTTTAACTGTGCTAATATTACTATTGTTGTTATTATTAATAGTATTCCAATCATCGCATAGATCCCGCGTCTACATAACTATCAGCTAGATGCGCTTCAATATATATACAAACGTTGCTGTGGTGTTACGGTCTAGAAAGAGCGAACTCAAATAGAAAGTGTGTACTGAAAGCGAATGCATAGAACCGTAAGGTTAGCATATCATCACTATCATCATCATGTGCCACATTGAAATGATTCGACATCTCACGCGATCAACAAATTATCATCTGTGTATTTTAGTCGTGACCATGCTATGTGTTAAAATCATCTTTTGCTATTCCGCTGCCGATTTCCCATGTTTCTCAGCTTGTTTGCTTATTGTACTTGTTTTCTATGCACATAGCCGCACACGTAATCATTAATAATAGCAGCATACGGGGGTCTCAATGGCGAAATGGTTACGGAGTTTGCCTGTCGTTTTGAAGGTTATGGGCGCCCGCCTGCCCAGCGTGTTCGCAACGCGGTGTACGACGGTAGGACAAGCCCTCTGTGAGTGCGAATTAAATTCCGCGGGCGGGCAGAAAAAGTCACAGGTTCTCCAGATTTATGGTGTTCGTGGCACCGAACCGAAGGGTTACGATGTCCCTGGAACCGAGCCGAAGAGCTGAAAGCTCAAGTGCTTCTGGATCGGGAAAAAGGTTATGGGTTGAAATCCGGACAGAGTTATATGTGCAATTTTTTCATGAGATTACCAGGAATTTTGCCGAAGCTACGGAGTTCGTGCATTGTGCAGTACTCTCGGTAGATGACATGCTATCTCTTCCAACAGGGACGGAACTATATGGTAAAACCCATGGCAATGAAGACTATACTTTCCACCATCATACCATTTCTATAAGCAGCACATGTTCTATATAGTGTTTCAACATTCTCTTTCTCACTTCAAATAACAACGTTTTATTGGCGGGGATGTTTTCCATCTGGCAAAATGCTGCTCTCATCATGGACGATTCATGCTCTAATCTCTTCAAGGCATCTGTTATCAAATATTATGACTGTGCTTAAATCACAGCAAGTCGGCAAATAGCAATATTGATACGCATATTGACTCAATTCACAAGAGTGTTATTTTCAGTTATCAGTTATATGAGGACTATCATCACAGCACTCCGGACATGTCCATAGGTGCTCCGATCTCCGCCACAGCAAATCCAGCAGCGTCCAGCAGCCCAACACGCAAGTTCGATGTTGATTAATCAATCTCCTTGCATATTTAGTATGTCGTTCTTTTCGGGCTTTACCAATATTGACCCCCATCTATCTCAATCTGGTCAGCGAGTGGGATTCACAGCCTTGAAACTCCTCAAATAACAAGAGTGTTACTTTAGTTAGAGCGAATGAGGAAGACGATACCTATACAAACTAACATTGTATTGTTATGCTCTTCAGGTAATGCCCCGACCAGTAAACGCATCAGATGAGAGCAAAATTCCAAAACAAAGGTTAAAGATCCGAGGCCGAGACAGTTCCAGCGTTAGGGCGCGGTACTATGAAAAGGCAGGTGAGTCAGTGAGTGAAAGAAGCAAAATATAGAGGGAAGACACAGGAGTCAGTGTGTAAATCATGTGATTCGGTGTGTTAAACATGTGTCCTTGGATGAGACAACAAAGGTGACACAGGTATCGATGTATGAGACAAATGTATCATGAAATAAGACAAGTGTGTATTAGCAAGTGAGACAGTTGTATCCTTTAATGAGACAGTCTTGCCATTATACGTGACAGGTGTGTCAATGAATTAGGTAAATGTGTCACTTTGTAAAATGACTGTGGCAGTGTGTGACTCGAACATGAGTTTGGGAGCGAGACAAGTGTGTCAGTGAATGAGACACGTGAGTCATTGAATGAGACAGAAATAGCAGTGAATGAGACAGACGTGTATCAGTGAATGAGACAGGTGTGATAGTGAATAAAATAGGCGTGTCTTGCTATACACAATGAATTAACGTAACAAACATCATCTTGTTGAGAAACAAAGAAGAGGGACAAGAAGAAGAACAATCACAAGAAGAATTCTTCATGCACTCATGATATAACATAAATTAATAACCAGTTACTGTAGCCCTGAAACTACTTAGACTACGCCCCTGCTTACAGCTTTATGAGGCGCCAGCGATCTATTCAACGTTCTTGACAAATGATCCCCACACTTAAGAGGCCACAATAGCAGGCTATTAATATTCATATAAAAATATTTCCTTTCTTCATTTGTTATTCTATTCAATTATCAGGGATCGATTTTGCTTTTGAAAAAAGTCTTATCTCACCTGTCGCTTACCTGAGTTGTATATCTTGAAAGGTTTCTATACCTGAATAATAAAAATGTGTGTAGGTACGTATGAATACCTACCTACGAGGAGATACAAATCAAGGTAATGACTGTCGGTATAGGTAGGGGACAGGTATACATTGGAAGGACAGAATAAATTGATTGTGACGGATCTATTCAAATAATGTCACAATTCTTATTCCTTATTCCCCCTTTCTCTCATTTCTTTCTACATTTCCGTATCTTCTTCTACCTCTTTTGCTCTCACATTCTCTCGTTTATTCCTTAGCTGTCTTTCTTTTCATTTTTTTGCTCGTTTCTTCTTTTCTACTCTCCTGTATCATATATTTCTCTCTATTGCTTTTATCCCTTTTCTCTCTCTCTCTAATTCCCTTTTTCCCCTTTATATTTTCAATCTCTCCTTCTCTTTCTCTCTCTTTCCTCTCTCTCACTCTTTTTCTCTCTCTTTCTCTCTATTTCTCTCTCTCCTTTTCTTTCATCATCTCTCTCTCTCTCTATCTCATAAAAGTGAGGGTCTCTGGGTCTCGCTGCCCCGCGTCCCGAAAGTCACGGGTTTGAATCTGGACCGCGTTCTGCTTACGAGTTCATTTTATCCAGACAGATTGTTGCGGAGCTACGGAAATTGTTCGATATTTTACACTGGTGGTTTGTCATTGTTGCGCAGAGGAACCGAGTCATATAGGGTATAACCCGGTGCAATGATGTCAATCCTTCGGCTTTAGACAAATGATGTCCAACGTTTTTATATATTAGGGTACATCTGACTGATGGTTGCGATGGTGCTGGCGCCATGTGATGATTACAATACTACTACTAATATTAGCAAGAGTAATTTTAATACAGTTAAGATACAGACACTTTCTCCAGTGAAAAAACAAGGAGTGGGGTTAAAGGGCAATGAAATGGTTACAAAATAAAACAAGATTGCCAATGTGAGAAGAACGTGCTCATGTGAGTGATAAGTAAATCCAAAAAATTGTGTTTTCTTGAGAAATCTGATTAACGTTAATGCCGGCAGAGTAAATTAGGGTGTTATAACTGTGCGACACAGGCGCCATGACGCCCGCGGCATCGCATTGGACGTCGATGTCCTAGACCATTTCTCAATAAAGTGCAATTTCACTATTTATTTTTACTATTGCGAATCTGTTCCCATGGAAACCATGAGACTTCTTCTTCTTCAAACGCTACATATCGACTACTTGTTAACCACTCGGTGTGATTTGTATGTGATCTGAGCCTAAGAGCGATTATACTTTGTGTCAATTATACACCTACAAGTAGGCCAGCATATCCGATTTCTGCGATGCTTTTTATTTACTAAGGTATCTTCCCTAGATCCTACATCAGTCGACTCTTACGACATGCCTTGGAAGTCGTACAGGTACTATTCTTTGCTCCATTGCGAGCCCCAGCCCCACACGCTAGAGACCATGAAATAAATGGATAGATCACACTGTAGATATTCTATAGCAAGAAAACATCTCTGATTTTAGAAAATGAGAGAGATACAAAACAAATTGAAATATTGCAGACAGTCTAAGACGAATAGAATATCTTGTTTAGAAGACTAGAAATATCAATAGATTTATGAAGAGAAAAATATTGCAGACATTCTAAAACGAATAGAATATCTTGTTTAGAACACTAGAAATATCAATAGATTTATGAAGAGAAAAATATTGTTTAGAAGACAAGAAAGATCAATAGATTTATGAAGAGAAAAATATTACAGATGTCATATTATATTGAAACTGGACGCTGACATCCAACAAACAGAAGAAAATTAGTCACGACAGAGATGAAGTGTCTAGGCTGAATGCTGTGAGTATCAAGAAGACAGGTTTAGAAATGAAGACAACAGGAAAAAAGTGGGTACAACATCAGTAGCCTACTGAACTTCATCAAGAATCCGCAGATTAAATTGCTCAAAGACATAAACAGATTACCAACAGACAGTGTGCCTCAAAACAAAAACAGTAATAGTCTAATTTATTAGATACACAGAAAATGGTCGTTCTCGCAAAAGGTGGACCACAGAAGTAACAGAGGCATTAAATAACACTATTTATGAAGCGCACACATAAGTCTGTTCAAGAAATCTCTTCATATCCTGACGCTGTTAGGCAAAAAAGGATAAAGAAAAGAAATTTTAAAAAAGAATAAAGATGAGAATAGCTGGTGTTATATTATTAGCGAGACATAGAGACAGACGGGCAACATTGCAGAAATCCTACATTGGTAGACTGTATAGCTTTTAGAGTATAATGAAGATCCAGGGACATATTGGCAGAAAGCAATGGAGAAGTTATTTAACATTTAAAGAAAGCATTGGGGAAGTTCTATAACATTTAAAGAACATAAGAAAGAGCAAGAAACAGATTGAAGGAAAATCGTTGTATAATTCTTACCATACTAGATTGATTGATTGATTGATTGATTGATTGATTGATTGATTGATATGACCATGATCATTGCACTTAAGTGAATAACAATGCGTGCTCAAATCACTTTCTTAAACGGTTCTCAACAAGAGTGCACACACTACGCAGCGCCAGCGAGGGTTTCCGATATGATTTGAAAAATGTAACAGACTATAGGACAATTAGCCTGATGAGCCACATAACAAAAATACTACTCAAGATCATACATGAAAGAATTAAAAACAAGATAGACATAGAAGTAGGAGAAGAACAGTTTGGCTTTAGAAAGAACAGAGGAACAAGAGAGGCAATACTTTGTATAAGACTACTCGCTGACAAGTATATAGAAGTGCAAAAAGTATCTACTTGTGTTTCATTGACTATAGCAAAGCTTTTGACAGAGTCCAACATGAAAAGCTAATCATATGTCTACAAGAAATAGGCCTAGATGGGGATGATATCAGACTAATAAGTAACATATACTGGGAACAGACAGCAATAATAAAATATGAAAATAGCTACTCTCCATACATAGACATAAAGAGAGGAGTGAGACAAGGATGCATACTGTCACCAAGCCTATTTAACATATCTACACAGAGAAAATCTTCAAACAACTAGAGGGAATGCCAGGACTCAAGATCAATGGAAAAATAATAAATAACTTAAGATATGCAGATGACACAGTATTGGTAGCAGAAAATGAACAAGATCTACAAGAATTAGTGGACCAATTGGACAGAACTAACAAGGAATATGGATTAGACATTAACATACAGAAAACAAAAACTATGGTAATCAACAAGGAAATGGTAAAACCTAAAATGAATATAAAAATACATGGAGAATTACTACATCAAGTAAAAAGCTACTCCTATCTCGGTCAGATGATAACAGATGATGGCAGATGTATAACTGAAATTAAAAGAGAATAGGAATGGCCAAGGATAATTTCAATAGTATGAGAAAGTTACTGACATCCAAACAAATCACAAACAGGCTAAAAATTAGAATGATCAAATGCTATATATATCCTATATTAATGTATGGCTCGAAACATGGACAATGAACAAGCAGTTAGAAGACAGAATTGATGCATTTGAGATGTGGATATATAGAAGAATAAGCAGAGTTTCATGGACAGAAAAACAGACAAATAAACAAGTTTTAGGAAAACTAGGCATGAAGAAACAATTATTAAGAGAAATAAAATTCAGACAAGTAAAGTATTTTGGGCACATAAAAGGCATGACACCATGATAAAACATTTACTAGAGGGGAAGTTGAGGGAGGAAGAGCAAGAGGAAGACCGAGAGATAAGTGGAAGAGAAACTTTAAGAAATGGACAGGTTGCAGTCTGGCAGTGTGCAACACCAAGGCGAAAGACAGAGGATGCTGGAGATTCATTGCAGCCAACCTTCGATGTGGAGACGGCACCTGATGATGATGATGATGAAAACTTAAAGGAACTAAACCAAAATGTTAACGGATTTTGCCCGGGCAGTGACTCTGCAGGAAATGCTTATCAATTTATAACTGCCAAGAATTCGTTAACGTGTTAAAATTGAACACGGAACTACGTTTTATCGTCTGTCTCCGATATGACTAGAGACGTAATCGTACCTACATTGACATCAAGATCAAGGAAACATATCGCATCGCCCTATGTGAGAAGTGAACCACGCACTTTTGGACTAGGTTGAAGTGTCTTACTTCTACACCACAATGGCCTGCCAACAGTAGTAGATACAGTTTCTGTGTAAGAAGACTGCTAAGAGACAGATGTACAAAGAAAATTGTAGAAATGATTTAACAACACGGACACACAACAACCAACTAGACTTAGAACTAAAAATTCCTACACCCCAGATCACCTCGAGACAAAAGTGGAACAGCAGAAAGTCAAAATAAACAAGGAGGAAAAAAAAGAAATAAAGAAAAAAGGCAATCTAGAATCATAATGTCTTTCATTTGCACAATCTGATATGCCCCCGGATAAATATAAAGCCAATACGCACAATCGTATTTGTTACCTGGTGCGGTGTGAAATCAGTGTTGGAGAAGTTTGTCTATTTATTTCTTAACACCGTTAAGTCAGTTAGAAAGTGTGAATGCTACAGAGGGTATCCTGTATCTACTGTTAAATACGGCCTGTAACAAAAACTAAGGTTATTTTGGACAACAGGGAATCGTGTATTTGTTCCGCGCGTAGGAATAGTTGCAATTTTCATTTTATCGTTTGTGTTGTATGCATAAAGACATTCCCGTATGGAATATGATTGTTGTAAATTTTTAGGCAAATATATTTCGTAATTTTTTTTATTTCTAATGTGATACCTGAATGTGAGCTTCGATTTTTGGTTTATTATTTAGCATGCAATATTATTTTTTAAGATTGCTTCTCGTAGATTTCTACAACGTTGTTTATTGTATCCATGTGTTAGTTGGTTTTTCGTGTACTTTAAGTCATTTCATTTGATATTGTAAGATTTCCGGAATCATATTATTTATCTGCCTCTTATTCTAACTCGTGAAACGTTGTATGTTCTTCTGTTTCCTGATCTTCCTATTGTTTTAAAACCTGATTTTCTACTGTTCTGCTATATACATGTGGTTAAGGGTCTAGCTAGTGTGATATTAATTGTTGTTTGACAAAATTTATGTAGTATTTCTGCATTATTGTATCTTCATCGGTTCTCTTGATCTTCTTTGTTTTCTAAAACTAGATCCTCTACTGTTGTAGGATTTCTGTTATACGCATGTGTCTTATGTATATGTCTTATGTACGCATGTGTCTATTAACTTATCTCGTTTTTCTTCTTCTCCTTCTTCGAAAGCTTCATATCGACCACTTGTCAACCACTCTGTGTGATTTGTATGTGATCTGATCCTAAGAGCGATTGTACGTTGTGCCAGTTATGCGCCTACAAGTAGACCAGCATATCCGATTTCTGCGCTGCTTTTTAGTTACTAGGGTTGCATCCCTAGAGCCTACATCAGTCGCCTCTTACGACATAAATTGTAGGTCGCAGTGGTACTATTCTTTGCTTCCATTGAGGGCCCGGCACCACACAGTCGCATCTCGTTCTTCAAAACTAAACATCGAATATTGCATATTTTTTCTGGTGTTAAGTTTTCTGTATATCTATCTCTTTTTATTTAAAATTTATTTAAACCAGACTTTCCATTGTAGAATTTCTTCAGTATTGTATGTCCATGTGTCTCTTGGTTTTTCTCCGTCTCCAAAACATGATCTTCTACTATTGCAGACACGCAGAGGCAGCTGATTGACTCCAACGAACTTCCCACTGTTACTAGAAAATCTACTTGTTATTATGTGCAATATGTGCGTGCAGTTTCTATTCTCTTTTTACTACTACTACTACAAACAATCTTAATACCAGTGTCACGTATGAATAAAACTGTAGTTTTACCAGTGGCGGCTCGTCATTAAGGGCCAGTGGGGCTGGGCCCACTAAAAATAATGTATAACGTTTATTTATTATTTTATAAATTAAAATATAACAACACAAAACCGTGATTTTTCCGAGCATTTTTTCTGGCCCCACTAACAAAAATTATCACGAGCCGCCACTGAGTTTTACTGCTATCATTACTGCTACTACAACAACTACTACTTTGTGTCTTTTAATATACTAAATAAAACGCATACATCGCGTAGTACTGTTTTCCTAGAGCAGCCATTTCTTGTTGTCTCTAATCTTATCAATGTTGTTCCTCCTCAAGCATCTCATCTCCTACAATGTAATTGGCTTCCTTTGTGTCTTGGACAGTGACCGTATTTGACATTTATACCAGAAGATTGCTTTATAAAGAAAACATCCTAACCTCAACAGTGTCGTGACGACTGCACTAGCCATGCGACCATTCAATTCCACAGGCTCATGTCCCTTCTGCTCTACACCAATCAAAAAGCGGTATTACATAGAGTAACGAGTTGTTCTTTTCATTAATGATAATCATTGATATTTCACTTCGTTTAGATGGAATCTTTCAATTTGAATGTTCAAGTCATGATAATAGTTGATATTTTACTTCGTTTAGATGTTGGAATCTTTCAATTTGAATGTTCAAGTCATGATAATAGTTGATATTTCACATAGTTTAGATGTTGGAATCTTTCAATTTGAATGTTCAAGTCATGATAATAGTTGATATTTCACATAGTTTAGATGTTGGAATCTTTCAATTTGAATGTTCAAGTCATGATAATAGTTGATATTTTACTTAGTTTAGATGTTGGAATCTTTCAATTTGAATGTTCAAGTCATGATAATAGTTGATATTTTACTTCGTTTAGATGTTGGAATCTTTCAATTTGAATGTTTAAATCATGATAATAGTTGATATTTTACTTCGTTTAGATGTTGGAATCTTTCAATTTGAATGTTCAATTCATGATAATAGTTGATTTTTCACTTCGTTTAGATGGAATCTTTCAATTTGAATGTTCAATTCATGATATTCATTGATATTTCACTTCGTTTAGATGTTGGAAGCTTTCAATTTGAATGTTCAAGTAATGATAATAGTTGATATTTCACTGGGCTTACATGTTGCCATCTTCCAATTCTAACGATCTTCAGTATAGCTAGCCGTTTCAGGATATGGTTAGTGCCAACAGATATTGAAACTAAAGATCAAAGTGTGAATTAGAAAATTGACAATGGAAACATTAGAAAACAGTTCATTTGATCAATATAACGGTTCTAACAAGTACAAAAGACATGATCATTCCAGAAATGATAGAAACGACTTTGAGAAACATGAGCACTCCAACTCTTACGGTAGACGAATCGCTAACGGTGTTTCTAATCGTCATGAAGGTCTAGGTCCATACTACGGCGAGGAAAAAGATGAAGAAATAGAAGATGTCTATGATAGCGACAGCAATGAGAATTATCAAATAAGATATCACCAAGACGACAGTTATGAGAATAAACAAGAACGTGTACAAATTCGTATGCGTCCATATAAAAGAAAAGATAAGAAAATGCTTGATATTGAGAAAGATGTGAAAGTACCAAGTGTAAGAAGGAAATACTACGAGCAATCAGGTAAGATTATCTTATAGAAAGTACTGTTTTCATATCGTATATTGATTGATTGCAATTAATCTTCAAACTTTTCTGTCGTTTCGCATGATGATACATCCTACCAATATCTTCTTTATAAATATATTCATTGTAAATTTCGTCTTTGCAAATCTCTTTTTTTTTTAATCTCTCTTTAATAAATCTTTTTTTTTATAAATCTCCTCTTTGTAAATATCTATTTTGTAAATCATTTCTTTGTAAATCTACTTTTTGTAACTCTCTTCTGTTAAATTATTTTCTTTGTGAATCTCTTTTTTATAAATTTTGATTTTGTAAATCATTTCTTTGCAAATCTACTTTTTGTAAATCTCTCCTGTTAAAATATTTTCATTGTAAATCTCTTTTTTAAACCTTTTTTTTTTTTTTTTTTTGTAAAACACTTATTTATAAATCTGTTCTTTATTAGTCTCTTTTTTTAAATTTCTCTTTTCTAAATCTCCTATGTAAATCTCTTCTTTCGAAATATCTTTTTTTATATCTTTTAAAAAAAAATGTTCTTGATAAATCTCTTATTTTTAAATCTCTACTTTCTAAATTTCTACTTTATAAATCTCTGTTTTTGTAAATTTTTTCATTATAAAACTCTTCTTTGCAAATCTCTTCTTTATGTGTCTCTTAGTGTGTGTTTTGTTCCCCCCAATTATATCGCTGCCTTCATTTGCACACAAAATTGTTCACTTCTATAGTTTTCTGCACAGTTTCATAAATTTTTATCTGTTGAATTTTCAGTTTTGATTTAGCATGCAATGGCTAAAGATATAGAAAGAAATACTACGAGCATTTGGAGAGTTGGAAAATGACTAAAGATATAGAAAGCAAGTTGAATGCATTTGAAAATAGATGTCTGCGAAAAATAATGAATTTTAAATGGAACGAATTCAGGAGAAGTGATGAAATCAGAGACATGTCTGGTCAACCACTAGTGACAACTGTTATAAGAAAAAGAAGATGGAGATATGTTGAACATACCTTGAGGAGCAATGATCAACGAATATCAAAGCAGGCATTGAAGTGGGATGCGAAGGGTTCAAGAAGGAGAGGTCGACCTAAGGAGACCCTGAAGCGAACTTTGCTGAGAGAGGCAGGAAATATCGGTCTCAGCTCCATGGAGGAGATTGAGCGAGTTGCCCAGGATAGAGCGGTATGGAGAAATTACTTGCAGGCCCTATGTAACGTATAACAGTACGAGAGGAATTATTATTTATTTAGCATGCAATAGTATTTGTTGTCATTGCGTCTTGTTAATTTTTTCTGCAGTAGCATCTGTTACTTGGTAAATTCTTATGTTCTAAGTCAATCTCTACTGCTACTGTAAGATGTCTTCAATCTAGTATACTCATCTGCCTCTTGGTGTGTCTCGTGTCGTCGTAATATAACATTAAAATATTAGGTCCGTTTTATCTTCTTTAACAATTTCCGTTTCACTTCAATATCTCCTGGGTGTCTATGTGGCGTAGCGGTAAGGTGCCAACCTCATGCTCCAATTGTTCTCAGTTCATTCCCCACGTGAAGCAATTGGGAAATGTTTCCAGAGATCCCTGATTTAAGTTCTGTTATGTTATGTTCTGCTATCGACGTCATAGCACATTGGGCATTTCTATTCGTGCTCTGTCCTCCGCTGCAGCAGCCATCCCAAAGTCCATTTGCTCACCATACCCATGAAAAGTTGATTAGTATATCTTCTCTCTCTCTACCACGAAGACGACACTGTCTGGCATGTCCAAACTTAACGCCTCTTCTCCTTCTTCTTTGCGTTCGTTCTTTACGACCAATTTTAATCATTCTTTGTGATATGTTTGATCTTTGCCAAGAACGTGTATACGTTGCACATTGGTTTGGTAGGCCCTAAAACGCATAGACTTCTACACGTTTAGGACATGTGCATCCGATTTCAGCCAAACCTCCTTAGGCGCCTCTTACAGCATGCGTAACAGGTAACAGTGGTTCTATTCTTTACACCCCAAATTTGGGCCCCGGTAACCACTCAGGCGAACTTAACACCTAATTCTCGAACTCATTCCAGTGTCTGAGACTTGCGCATGTCATATAATTGAGAGCGTACCTGATCTACGTGTAGGTGAGATCAAGTTCCCAGTCCTATCGGAGATGGACGATAAAACAGAGGTCTCGTGTTCAAGTTGAGCACGTAAACGAACCCGTGGCAATTGAAAATCGATAAGCAAAGACTACAAAGTCACTTCCCAGACACATTTTTTAAAACGAATAAAAATTAATCCCTACAAAACCTCTACCCTCTTAAAAATTACATCGGTGATCTTCGCCAGTGCTAATGAGTTCGTGCACTGTCGATGAACTCTTCTTGTGTAGAAAAGAGATCGGAGCACACATGGTTATTCCTCGAAGTGCAATGTTTATTGTGAACCAAACAAGAAATCTAGACCTCCTATAACAATTACCACTTTATATCCAACTATTTCTAAAACTCTCTTTCTGTATTCATAAAATACATATACAAGTGAAATGAAAATCGTGGCATATCCTAAAGTACGTAGCCATCAACCACAGTAAACGAGTCATTGATTTTCTAGCCACCACTTATACGTTCAGTAGTTTGCCATTGCTTTCTGAACGGTGAGGTCTATTTTACCTTTTGTAAAATCCCACAGAAACGAATTTGCTTCCAAACTTGCCCACCGTGTGGTTTGAACCAGGTACGCTTGGGTTTGTGATCGAGCTCACTGCCGCTTGAGCTACAGACGCTCACCATATACAAGTAATAATCTCAATATGAAGATGAATTATATCAGTATTTCATTTTTTTTTTTTTTTACCGATCCAGAAGCACTTGAGCTTTCAGTTCTTCGGCTAAGTGCCGTGGACATCGTAACCTTTCGGTTCGGTGCCACGAACACCGGGAATCTGGTGAACCTGTGGCTTTTCTGCCAGCACGCGGAATTGAACCCGCACTCACAGGGAGCTTGTCACCCGTAGTCCAACGCGTTAAAACACGCTAGGCAGACGGGTATCAGTATTTCATTAAGTTCTATTGGTGCTCTCAGTTTCTCTTTGTAAATTGCTTAGAAATCATGTACTCGTCCCAGATCAGTTCAGTTCTATGGTTTCTTTTGTGGTGCAACATGGTGAGAACTGTTCATTGCAGAATATGCTGCTACTGTTAGGAGGAGGGGGTGTAACTAGTCTTGGGCTTAATTCCGACTTATATCTGACATGCTGTGTACTCATGTATATGGTTGATAGGTGAGTTAAGACGGGAATCTTTGAATAAACATTTTAGCGGCAGAGTTCAGAATCACGGCATTTAATTATAACCATGTGCGTTCTACTAAGAAGATGGCGATGGATTGAACATATCCTCTGGTGGGAAGAAAGAAATACAACCAAGACAGGCAATGTAGTCTAGATAGCGGAAGAAGGAAGACCTAAGAGCACGTGTGAGCAAACTTTTGAAACAGAATTCAAAACACGCGAAGTAGCTAAGTTCGAAAGAGAGAAAAACATAATATCGAGTTGAGTTAGAATTTTGGTTTGTTTCTGCCTTCTGTGCACTCCAATAGACGCGACGACGATCATGATTGGAATTCACTGTATGTCCTCCCCCTTTTTCCCATACCATCATGTTTAAAATAATGAACATCAAATGGCAGGATATGATCCCAGATACTGAGGTCCTAAAAAGATCCGCTCTCCCCAGTATCTATACAATCTTGATCCAGTTCCAGACACGATGGACAGGACATATGGCTCGAATGGCGGATTGCAGAATACCCAAACGACTCATTTATGGTGAGGTGCATAGCGGTAAACGCTCACAGGGTGGTCAGAAAAAGCGATTCAAAACCACACTCAAGAACTCGATGAAATCCTTTGGCATAGATGTCGACAACTGGGAGAATGTTGTTCAAGATAGATCAGCCTGGCGCACAATTCTTCGACATAGTTCTTCGAAATGCGAGACAGGTAGAACAGCACAGATGGAACAAAAACGTCAAAATAGAAAGGCAGTAAAACTCCCCACATGTGCAAGTATACCTTGCCCATACTGTACAAGAACATGTCAAGCCCGCATCGGGCTCACTAGTCATCTACGCACATACAGACAAATATAAAGCAACTACATTACCTTGGATGAAAATTGTGTGGTCATCATCACCCCGTGATGGACGAGCATCATCACCCGTGATGGACGAACATCATCAGTCGTGATGGACGAACATCATCACCCGTGATGGACGAGCATCATCACCCGTGATGGACGAGCATCATCACCCGTGATGGACGAGCATCATCACCCGTGATGGACGAGCATCATCACCCGTGATGGACGAGCATCATCACCCGTGATGGACGAACATCATCACCCGTGATGGACGAGCATCATCACCCGTGATGGACGAGCATCATCACTCGTGATGGACGAACATCATCACCCGTGATGGACGAGCATCATCACTCGTGATGGACGAGCATCATCACCCGTGGTGGACGAGCATCACTTGAGTGAGAATCAAAGGTCATATTCTTGTTGGTACTGAAATCATATATGAGATAAGCGGTCTGCTATATCAACACAACGACCTTACTGTATTACTGAGATTAAATAACAGCTAGAAAACAAGCCAAAGATGTTATAAAGAAGGTTAAAATACAATCATAGCTGGAGTATTGCGAAATATTGTATTCAGACTACAAAAGTTCAACATGAAATTAATACAGAAAAATGAACAATATGATGGATAGAAAGGAACAATATTATCTCACTGAAATTATTAATGATGAAGATGGAAATTCTCAAAACGAACCAAACATTATCATGAACAGATGGCGGCAATACTTTAACGAAATTCTCAACCTACAACAAGAAGACAAATTCAACACTCAAGAAAACACAATAAGTATAAATACAGAGCTAGAACCAAGTATAACACTATCAGAGATTATAAATTGAGTTCCATCTAACAAAACACCAGACACAGGCAACATCTCTGCCGACTTACTCAAGAAATAAAAGAGGTCGGAATAAGCTGGCTACACATGTTATTCAACCAAGTCTGGATCACACAAGAAACATCTAAACTATCTTGCCCTCAGTAGAACATGGGGTTGAAACAATTGCTCGTCTCTAAGTTTTCATCTGAATCATCATTTTCATCTCTTTAAATTTATCTGTAGTCCTCTACACATTTCTCTATTATCTTCTACTTTTTCTTCTTCTTCGAATGCTCCATATTGAACACTTTTTAACCACTTTGTCTTATTTTGTATGTGATCTGAGCCTAAGAGCAATTGTACGTTGTGCCAGTTATGCGCCTGCAAGTAGGCCAGCAAATCCGATTTCTGCGATGCTTTTTATTTACTAGGGTAGCTTCCTAGTTCCTACATCAGTCGCCTCTTACGACATGCCTTGTAGGTCGCAGTGGTACTATTCTTTGCTCCTTGCAAGCCCTGGCACCACATTTGTGCTTTGTTATTTAATTTCTTTTAATGTAAACATAACTGAGAAGCCAAACTTTGTGGCTCTCTCTAAGATATAGTATGTGGCTGTCTCTGATATATATATATATATATATTAACATATATATATATCAGATTAGGGTGCTTAGTACAAATGTAAAATAAGTCTTGCTTTATCGTTGAGAGTCGTATGACATAGGAAATGAGATCTAAAGAGAATCGCATTCAAATTTCCCCTTCATATGTTTGCTGTAAGATGTTTAGACGTAATAATAATAACAAACGTATAAAAGTGAACACGGCAAGAATGAATACAGCTGGAGATTAAAAAAGTAATAAACAAACACATACATGAGGAAGAAAACAGGACAAGAGCAGGCAATATAGCAAGAGATTAACACATTAACTTCCGCATAGAAAAACACGCTGTGGCAGAATTAATATTTGTTCACATTTTCTGTCTGCAGGTGTATACTGCAGCTTTCTTAAAGCAAACATTCATGAATGTTATGTCATGTTATGTGGGCATATAAGTGAATGAATGTTATGTCATGTTATGTAGGCATATAAGTGAATGTATGTTATGTCATGTTATGTAGGCATATAAGTGAATGTATGTTATGTTATGTCATGTTATGTAGGCATATAAGTGAATGTATGTTATGTCATGTTATGTAGGCATATAAGTGAATGTATGTTATGTCATGTTATGTAGGCATATAAGTGAATGTATGTTATGTCATGTTATGTAGGCCTATAAGTGAATGTATGGTAATCACAAACTAACATAATATAAAATAATCAATTAAACATAACCCAATGGGACTGCAGAGCCGATATATCGGTTCAGAATAATGTTCATGATGTCGCAAAACCGATAAATCGGCATTTGGATATTGTTCCCGGAAACGAATGTATCTTCACAACCCCTTTACTGAAGTTAAAAAATCTTCAGAAACGGAAAGTACATATATGTAGGTACATAACTATCTCCATTTAACAAAGATTTGAAAGAGGAAAATCAGTGTCTTATTGTGTTCAAGTCGAGACTTTTTTTAAACGTTAATGATTCCGACGATGTTTACAGTGTAATATTGTGTACTTTTAGATCAAATTATAACTTGTGATAGTAATGAAGGAGGTTTAATTGACGGTAATAATGACATTTGATTGTTTATAAAAAGCAGTACCGATAGTTGTAAGTCTAATGTAATAATTGCATCTAAAGAATGGGCATTCCACATTCCATTTATTGATATGTTCGCACTAAAAAGTGAATATTATAAAAACTACTGCACCTAGTTAGATTAAACTTATAGAATATGTTCGCACATGGATTATCTTCATTTAACTGCTACTCCTGGAAACATCTATGAATATTAAGATGTAATACAAACCGAGATTAAATAAATTGTATTATTTTTTTGTTTTCTCAAAATAGTCATGCTACAATAATCTAATTTTTTCAAACGTATATCACCTGATGTAAAATATTATTATATTAATGTATTTCACAGTCAATTAGTTAGTTAGTTTATTCCTTTCGAGCCAAAGGCGGCACATAGGGCAGAGGTTTTAGATCTCCATGTGATACGGTTCTTTGCTAGCAGTTGGAGATCTTGTATGGTTTTACATCCCAATAATTTACTTTCTTGTTGGATGGTTCTTCGAAGAGTGGTCTTTGGTCTTCCACGTTTTCTTTTCCCAACTGGTGACCACATAAGGACTTGTCGATTTAGTCTCTTTTCGTCTGATCTAAGAACATGACCTAAATATTTCCACCTTCGTTTCCTTATAATATTTGATACGGGTTGTTGGTGTGTTCTATCTCTCACTGTGTTGTTAGAAACGAAATCACTCCATTTTACTTTTAATAATTTTCGTAGACATTTATTCTCAAAGCTGTCCAGTTTCTTATCAATTTTCTTTGTTGATTTCCAACTTTCACAACCGTAGGTCAGTACAGGAATCACACATGACCTAAATAATTTAACTTTTGTGCATATACTAAGGTCTTGAGATTGCCAGATATTCGTTAATTTAGTGAAGGCACTAGCTGCTATAGCAATACGAGAGTTTATTTCTTTCATCGTGTCTCCGTTGTTTGACACTTTACTACCCAAATATGTAAAATGTTCAATTTTCTCCAGTGTTTGGCCATTTATTACGATGTTGTCTGTCGAGTTCGTGAGGTCCATAATTTTGGTCTTGGCAGAATTGATCTGGAGACCAACCTGTTCTGCAAGTGTGCAAAGATTGCTTATTAGTTTGTGGGTTGCTTGTGTCAATTAGCAACAATTTAATATATAATATGTCATACTTTATAGAAACGGTATTAGAGTTATAAAGGTTTAAACTTTAAACTAATTGATATTGAATGTTAAATTTGAATCGCAAAATAAATGCGTCCAGAGGTCAAAATAATACAGAGCGAAAGAATGAATCATTCCACGGGTTACACCCAAAACGAGACAAACTGGCACAGTATTAATTTTTGATACTATATTGAACTCCGCTCCTTGTGGAGCATAGGGTTTATCCGTTGTCCTCCCTTCGTTCTCTGGTTTATGACTTCTCTCTGGTAGTTTTGTATGACTTTCCAGGTCTCTGGTAGTTTTGTATGACTTTCCAGGTCTCTGGTAGTTTTGTATGATGTCCAGGTCTCTGGTAGTTTTGTATGACTTCCAGGTCTCTGGTAGTTTTGTATGACTTTCCAGGTCTCTGGTAGTTTTGTATGACTTTCCAGGTCTCTGTTAGTTTTGTATGACTTTCCAGGTCTCTGGTAGTTTTGTATGACTTTCCAGGTCTCTGGTAGTTTTGTATGACTTTCCAGGTCTCTGGTAGTTTTGTATGACTTTCCAGGTCTCTGGTAGTTTTGTATGACTTTCCAGGTCTCTGGTAGTTTTGTATGACTTTCCAGTTCTCTGGTAGTTTTGTATGACTTTCCAGGTCTCTGGTAGTTTTGTATGACTTTCCAGGTCTCTGGTAGTTTTGTATGACTTTCCAGTTCTCTGGTAGTTTTGTATGACTTTCCAGGTCTCTGGTAGTTTTGTATGACTTTCCAGGTCTCTGGTAGTTTTGTATGACTTTCCAGGTCTCTGGTAGTTTTGTAAGGCTTTCCAGGTCTCTGGTAGTTTTGTATGACTTTCCAGGTCTCTGGTAGTTTTGTATGACTTTCCAGGTCTCTGGTAGTTTTGTATGACTTTCCAGGTCTCTGGTAGTTTTGTATGACTTTCCAGGTCTCTGGTAGTTTTGTATGACTTTCCAGGTCTCTGGTAGTTTTGTATGACTTTCCAGGTCTCTGGTAGTTTTGTATGACTTTCCAGGTCTCTGGTAGTTTTGTATGACTTTCCAGGTCTCTGGTAGTTTTGTATGACTTTCCAGGTCTCTGGTAGTTTTGTATGACTTTCCAGGTCTCTGGTAGTTTTGTATGACTTTCCATGTCTCTGGTAGTTTTGTATGACTTTCCAGTTCTCTGGTAGTTTTGTATGACTTTCCAGTTCTCTGGTAGTTTTGTATGACTTTCCAGGTCTCTGGTAGTTTTGTATGACTTTCCAGGTCTCTGGTAGTTTTGTATGACTTTCCAGGTCTCTGGTAGTTTTGTATGACTTTCCAGGTCTCTGGTAGTTTTGTATGACTTTCCAGGTCTCTGGTAGTTTTGTATGACTTTCCAGGTCTCTGGTAGTTTTGTATGACTTTCCAGGTCTCTGGTAGTTTTGTATGACTTTCCAGTTCTCTGGTAGTTTTGTATGACTTTCCAGGTCTCTGGTAGTTTTGTATGACTTTCCAGGTCTCTGGTAGTTTTGTATGACTTTCCAGGTCTCTGGTAGTTTTGTATGACTTTCCAGGTCTCTGGTAGTTTTGTATGACTTTCCAGGTCTCTGGTAGTTTTGTATGGCTTTCCAGGTCTCTGGTAGTTTTGTATCGGCTTTCAGGTCTCTGTAGTTTTGTATGACTTTCCAGGTCTCTGTTAGTTTTGTATGACTTTCCAGGTCTCTGGTAGTTTTGTATGACTTTCCAGGTCTCTGGTAGTTTTGTAAGGCTTTCCAGGTCTCTGGTAGTTTTGTATGACTTTCCAGGTCTCTGGTAGTTTTGTATGACTTTCCAGGTCTCTGTTAGTTTTGTATGACTTTCCAGGTCTCTGGTAGTTTTGTATGACTTTCCAGGTCTCTGGTAGTTTTGTACGGCTTTCCAGGTCTCTTGTAGTTTTGTACGGCCTTCCATGATAGTCCAGGTTTCTTTGCTTTCTAGAAGTCTCCTTCCAAGTCTATTTGCAGGTCCCTTTTCGTTTCTCTGTTCGGTTCCACTTAGTGATTGTCATGGACACTAACTGTGGTCTTCCAAAGGTATATCCAATCCATGGTGATTTTCTTATCCTGACTGTGTCATCATAGGTTCATGACCTGTTTTTTCACAAGTATTTAACTTTGGGGACTTATCGTGTTTCAGATGCAAACAGCCAGATATATTTCACTTGGTGACTTATCGTGTTTCAGATGCAAACAGCCAGATATATTTCACATTTGAGATGAATATCCTGAGTTTTGTTTTAGTAGAGATGGTAGTACATATCCACAGTGTTTTTTAACTTACTTAATTGCATCCTTTTTTAAATGGATAGATAGTTATCCCATCGCAAAGCCTCCCAACCTGGAGGACCAGGAGACCACATTCAGTCTGACCTCTCTCCTTTGATATGTCCAGCTTGGGTAACCCTGTCACGCCCAATGTTCCTGGCGGCATACCTTTCCATGTCATTGATTAAAGCAAGATCTTTCCCCACCATAACTATGATCAACAAATAAACAATGTACAGGTATTAAGAGCTTCCGAACACCACCAGCAAGCCATACTTGTTCCCACCATAACTATGATCAACAAATAAACAATGTACAGGTATTAAGAGCTTCCGAACACCACCAGCAAGCCATACTTGTTCCCACCATAACTATGATCAACAAATAAACAATGTACAGGTATTAAGAGCTTCCGAACACCACCAGCAAGCCATACTTGTTCCCACCATAACTACAAACTAAATACCTTATAGAGAGGAGGGGGTGTTGATGATAACATAGTAAAAACAAACAATATACTTGTCGAATAGAACAAGATAACAGTAAAGTAAGAATGATCCGGAATTCGCAACGAAACTAGTTTACCACTGTTTTTATACATGTTTCTGAAATTTACGTGTCTGTTTGAAATGACAAAGGTCATAATATTTCTTCAAACTTTTGAGGAGCCCTGTGAGCACCTTGCGGACTCCCGACTGATCGTTTTACAGAATATGCTCGACGATAATTATACCTCACTCGACCGGCAAAAACAGATCATCATTCTACGTCTCAGGGCATTGCGTAATAGACTGAACAAACACAACCCACGACTTTCTGCATCTTATTGTTCCTGCTATGGTAATGTTGAACAAACCACAGAACAAGTCCTGCAAAACTGTTCCCAGTACAGATACATTGGAAATAATTGCTTGTTCAACAACACAACACCAGAGAAAAGTTCTAAAAAACGGACCATATCATCATAAGAACACGCAGGGCCGTGAGGTATATTTTCTCAGTATGCTGTATGTGCTCGAAATGCCGCCTGTTAAATGTTTTTTCTTTAAAATAACCTTCAATTAATATTTTGATTTCACTGCTTATGCCGCCCCTCTTACGGTGCCACCTGATGCAGTCGACTCTCTGTATCATAGCACAGCACAGCACTGAGAACATGTCTGATTAAAGCCATTAAAAAGTAGTAATCGCAAGAAGAAGAGGAAGCAGTACATTCAACAATTACTCTACTATCATTATCATCACTCTCATCCCATTCGTCATTACCAACTTCATTATTATCCATACCATAGTAATAACCAATGAGTCTGTCTGGAGTCTTGTGGCGTCACTTCAGTAACACCAATCACTTCATAATACAGACATTCACATCATTATTATTCCTAAATATCGTCATCATAACCATCACCACTCTCGTCATCACCACTCGGATTATTTTCCACAACATTATCATAATCACCAACATCATCAGTATTGCTGACATTGTTGCCACAATCATCATCACCAACATATCCGCTATAACAGAGAGACAGACAGGCCAGGTTTATTTGAGAAAAAACTGTGTCGAGAAGAATTGACGCTGTTTCTTAGAGACAATTTGTAATAAATATACGTAGAACTAAGATGTGACGTCGATGGTTTGTCTGAGGTAAACAACTTGTTTTGGTACCGAAGTGAGTAAACACTATGTAACTGTTTGGACATCGCAGATTAGTCAGTAGAAGTTTCCGCTCAACAATAAACAATTTGAGTACTTGAGGGCTGAATTTAGTACAAAGTTGTTCTGGAGAGTTCGGAAACTGAAGTTGCGTAAAAGAAATCGGAGTATTGTTATATTTTTTTATCGATGGTTGAAAAAAAATATAATAACTGACTATATACGATTTTGACAAACGTAGTGAAGTCATAAGAAAGTTTTGAAATAAACAGGAAAATCTGCGACCCTCAGAATATTCAAGAAAGAAAGAGTGCGTAAATAATGTTGGGAGCAGTATACAAAGTCGGGTCGGAGTGCAGTTTATCAGAAATTGTCAGAGGTTGTCAGAGTTAGTTTTGTCAGGAGAAGAAGGGAAGGGACCTGACAGTCAGAGAGAGGAGGCTGCCGCGGGTACCCATCACTGTAAGCCTAGGTATGGCTATGTATTTTTGTTTAGTTTGATTACGAACATTTTTGTATTCGTTGGAATTGAAGAAGGAAATTATTGTATTATTTTCCCTGGAAGATTCAAGAATAGTCAACAAGGATGATCTCAAGTCGTATTAAATTCATTTGAAATTATATTGATTGTTTGTGATTCTTTTATGTGATGATCAAGTTCTTTTTCCAGCAATGGAGTTGAAGAAGACAGAATAAATTTGGTTTATGTTAAATGAAGAGGTCAGACTATGTTTTTATTGTGAATTCTGATTAAATTTGATGAGGAAAGGAGTTATGGCGAAGTAAATGATATAATTGGTTGAATTATCACGTCTTTATGAGGGACTCTCTATGGTGCTGTGGCCAACTAGATCAATGAAGATCTACTACAGAGATGAGAATAATTTGTAGTATAGAACGATGGAGACTGTGTAGTATGTCCAGTTTTAGAGGTGAGTATTTAGAGGACAGTATAAAAACAATAGTCCTGCAAATGGTTGCAGTCTCATATTCGGTGCCGTGCTCGTTATTAGTGGTATTAGAGGTATTAAGTATAACAATAACATCACGCCTCCTGTTACAGTAACAGAGCATTGCTTTCATTCTTGCCACGATCATCATCACCAACATTATTATCATTGCTGCCATTGTTACCACAGTCATCCTCACCAAAATCATCATCCCAACCTGTTGTTATCATCTTCGTTTGTTTAGTTATAAAACTCTTCAAGAAACTTCTTTATTCCATCTATCTCACATCATATCATCACACTAATGTATCTATCCTTCCTACCACAGATATGAACGATGTATTGCAAGACAAGATCGCGACACAACTTAGAGAGAATGGAATCTCTGAAATAAAAGTGGTACCATTGTCTGCTAAACTCACACAGACTATCAACGATGACGTCTTCGACGCCAACAGTAAGTCAACACCTGAAGTAACCAACAACCTGAAGGAGGTCATCAACAAATACTTAGACCCGATTTTGTACAACACGGTCAATACCACAGACCTTAAAGACTCACAGAAACCAAGCGCTGCTAGAAACTTGTCAAACCTGGTATTATTAAGAATTGGTACGTTCGTTTTTCTGAACAATCTAATTTCATGTAACAGTTTCAGCTACAGTTTGGAACATCTTCAATGCACTCCGGACATGACCATATGTGTTCCTATCTCCTTCATTGTTCTCTCTTGCGTTCCCGGCCTAGACTGAAGAACCATCAGTCTGAAGTTCCTTCATTGTTCGATGTCATGGAACAGCAAAATGTCAACATCAGAAATGATAATCAGTACTCATAATAAAAGAATCGTTGAAATCCATGACTGTCTACATCCGCTGGCATTATACATGAGAATGATAAAGTCTTGATGGGGAACAGAAATAACGGACAGATAGTGGCAATGTCAATCGTCATCGATGAAATGGGTGAACTGGCAAGAGACAGAGTGAATTTCAGATGTGCTGCAAAGAGAGCAACGTCCTATAAAGGATACGCACCTTGATGATGATGACAATGTATAGGAGACCACCTGACAGATCACGAGACAGGCTCTCCGACAGAATCACCAGGGTAATGAGGTAAATGAAGACACAGGAACACCTGGAGACGGAAGTTGGAAATGCATGAAAATGTGGAGAGAGTTGGGAGATCTAGAAAAGATGGTCTTGGATAAGACTGTTTGAAAGACCTTGATTGCGGACCTGTGTCTCCCTAGGGTTGAAGGCTGAAGAAGATAAAGTCTTGATAACTTAAGAATTGAAGTGCATCAAGAACACAACATGGATATAATGTTCTCATTTATTATTCTGTATTCTTTAAAGTTTATCAGTTATGTTCATCAAATCTCTTCATTGTTCTCACTATGGCTTTATTCCTAACTCTGTGTTGGTTGTACGACTACATTCATACACACGTACGTGTATCTCCTTTTAGTTATGTTGCATTATTTATCTTATATTCCAACAAGAGGATCTTTATGGTGACATTTTTCTGTTGTTCTGAAAGCTGTAGGTTCGAATCAGGACGAAGTCACATTTTCATTTTTTTTTTTAAATATCCGTAGGATTGTTGCTGAAGCTGTCGAGTTCGTGCTTTGTGCAACACTATCAGCAGGTGACGTGCTATTTCTGCCGTCAACGACGGAGACATATGGACAAACATAGTGCAATGAAGTCAATTTTTCGCCTTTGCGTCATTTTTTATATTGAAACAAGTGTTCCTATAACAATCTTTTCACGTACCATTCACATAATTTAGCTATCATCCCATTCAACCTGGACGACTTCGAGCTTCAGCCAGTTTTCTTGTCTTCCACATTGTTGTTTTCAATACGTTTATTGTTCTGTTAAAACGGTCGTCATGGTCGTTTGTTGTTTCGTCCTCAAGAAATAAATCCCTCGATTCTAGCTTTGTCAAAAATACTGCGACCTTTAGTGTGACCAATATATAGTAGTTTTGGAGTCATTCTATTTGTTATTGGCCAGTGATGTTCCAATCCTGTAACAGTTTGTTGTATTATTTATGAGTCTAAGTTTCTCACTGCTCCAATCTTGTAATAGTTTGTCGTTGTATTTAGTGATACTTGACATCAGAAGTTCTTATAATAAACTTGACAAAAAGATTTTATCTCATTCTGTTGTGGTCTGTGTGGAATCTGAATATTTCTGCTTGTTGTATTTTCTGTTGAGATTGTAGTATTCATTATCACTACATTGCAACCAAACTTCGATGCAGAGTCGATATATAATTCTGATGTAATAAATTCAATATTCCTTTCAGGTCAAGTGCACGAGGAAATCGTCTCGTGTAAGCAAAGTGTAGATGACAATAAAAATAGGAATGTCAAAGGCCATACTCCCAGAGAGGATCCACCGGCCAGGTTTGTAGTAACGAATGAGCAGATAAAGATGTGGATGAATAACTTAGTGAGCGAATACAGAATTGAAAGCATAAATGATGGATATGGAAATGTTTTACTGATTTTATGACTGGAAAAATGAATTTTAAGTGAAAATGTAAAAAAAAAAAATAATAATATGTGCATTCTTGAATAACTGCATACATAAAATAATGCATAGAAAGAATAGCTATAATGTATGAAAGGATTTACTTAACATCTGTAATGTTGTTTCTTGTAAAATATCCACCAGTCTTTTCTTGTTTATACAGAGGTACGTGTAGTTTTCTTTTCCAACGGTGTTTTACTGAACTTGTTTCAGTATATTATATATGAGTAGTCTTGAAATAAGTAACTTGCAGTTTGGTGTGTCCACATGTACATGAACTGTCAATCATGAAATTTGTTGTGTCATGTTCTGAGGGGCAGAATGACAAACATTTCCCGTTAATTGGTTGGTAGTCGTCTTGTGTTGATTTTCTAGTTGATTTGATCACCCGTTTCTCCTGGTGATACGTAACTGGTACTTTATGGTAGTTAGCAAAACAATAGAGACTACGACGTTTAACATCAATGTATCTTGGACATGGAATAACAGAAGGAGGCGAAAAGAAAGTTCAGAAGAGATTACGGGTATTCAAGAACATATTCAGCAACATAATAAGTATATTAACATTTGTAGCAGAAACGTGGACACTGAAAACAAACACATTGATTGAAGAAACGTGGGAAATACTGATATACAGAAAAATAGAGCGAATGTCATATATGGAAAGAGAAAAAAAGCGAATAAACAAGTATTCCAACAAGTAGAAGGAAACAAAACTGTTCAAGGTGGTAGAAATTAGACAATTTAGATATTTTGGTTACACTACGAGATTACGCTAAAATATATTCTGAGAATTTGCATGTCCATTCCCTTGCACTCTGCCAGTTACCTCCCATTTCATGATAGTTTTAAGCAGAGTATCACGATGATACTCTATTTAAAACCGCCATAAAAGGAGGTAAAGGCAGAGAGCAAGGAATGTATGCTAAATTCTCAGAATATCTTTTATGTCATATTGTCCTTTGATTAACTGATTTATATATTGATTTATTTATTGATTGAGTAATAGAATCATCATCATAGCAATTCAATTCATAAAGTTGCGTACACCATATTGTCCTTCAATCTAGATCAATGTTAATGGCTATCAGAGACAAGCTTAAAGAGCAAAAGACAGAGAATGAAATTCTCAGAGAGAAGCTGAAACAGGCTGAGAAAGAAACACATGAAGTAGCAGGTGATAAGGAGAAGAAACAAGAGAAATTACAGGTAAGTTGATAGTTAGGCTTTCGTTCTATCTCCTTATATTCTTCTTCTTCTTCCAACGTTTTCAGACATCAATTTGGTTGCTTTTAAAGTAGTTAGTGGTCAACCGGAGTCCATGTACATCTCCATATAGCATGTCTTGGCCATGTATTTTCTCTCTGTTCCGCGTATGTTGGACATTCTTGCAGTATGTGTGTCTCTGTCATCTTGCTGGTGCCCCATGTGCATATGTCAGAAGGGCCTATTTTGTATTTGTTAAATAGATTGTACCTCAGCTTATTATGTCCTGTTCGTAGACGAAAACTGACCACCTGTTCTTATCTACTTAGTTGGTGGTATGCATAATCCTTTTCATGACCTGGGTGATCTCTCAATCATTTGTTCTTGTATGCCATTTTTATCCGTACTTTTGCTTTCTCATATGTGTCTCCTTACATAGAGTGTTATATTAGTTGTGAGGTTGTATCGATGTTGCTGATAAAACATATATTAGTTGTGAGGTTGTATCGATGTTGCTGATAAAACATATATTAGTTGTGAGGTTGTATCGATGTTGCTGATAAAACATATATTAGTTGTGAGGTTGTATCGATGTTGCTGATAAAACATATATTAGTTGTGAGGTTGTATCGATGTTGCTGATAAAACATATATTAGTTGTGAGGTTGTATCGATGTTGCTGATAAAACATATATTAGTTGTGAGGTTGTATCGATGTTGCTGATAAAACATATATTAGTTGTGAGGTTGTATCGATGTTGCTGATAAAACATATATTAGTTGTGAGGTTGTATCGATGTTGCTGATAAAACATATATTAGTTGTGAGGTTGTATCGATGTTGCTGATAAAACATATATTAGTTGTGAGGTTGTATCGATGTTGCTGATAAAACATATATTAGTTGTGAGGTTGTATCGATGTTGCTGATAAAACATATATTAGTTGTGAGGTTGTAAACATATATTAGTTGTGAGGTTGTATCGATGTTGCTGATAAAACATATATTAGTTGTGAGGTTGTAAACATATATTAGTTGTGAGGTTGTATCGATGTTGCTGATAAAACATATATTAGTTGTGAGGTTGTATCGATGTTGCTGATAAAACATATATTAGTTGTGAGGTTGTATCGATGTTGCTGATAAAACATATATTAGTTGTGAGGTTGTATCGATGTTGCTGATAAAACATATATTAGTTGTGAGGTTGTATCGATGTTGCTGATAAAACATATATTAGTTGTGAGGTTGTATCGATGTTGCTGATAAAACATATATTAGTTGTGAGGTTGTATCGATGTTGCTGATAAAACATATATTAGTTGTGAGGTTGTAAACATATATTAGTTGTGAGGTTGTATCGATGTTGCTGATAAAACATATATTAGTTGTGAGGTTGTAAACATATATTAGTTGTGAGGTTGTATCGATGTTGCTGATAAAACATATATTAGTTGTGAGGTTGTATCGATGTTGCTGATAAAACGTACATCCCATGTTCAATTTGAGCACGTTAAAGAAACCTGGCAGTTCAAAAATCGAGAAGAGCAGGATGGAAAGCCGCTGCCCGTGCAAAATTCATTAGAAAAGATTTAAAGTAAAATGTCTACAAAAATATCTTCCCCTTCTTCAAAATGTCATCGCGGACTCTCGTCAGTGCTACGGAGTTCGTGCACTGCAGCTGAGATCTTCATGTGTAAGAAAGAGATAGGAGCACACATGGTTACTCATCGAAGTGCAACGATGATGGTCCTATCAAATGATTCAATCAATCGAACTTTGTATTCTAGTGTCTAGGCGTTAGCATATTTAGGTTGTTGCTGAATTAGCTCAAACCGGCTAGAATTTAAACATAGTCGTTAAACATTCTGTTTTCGCTAATGCCATATATGGTAATACAGTAAGGTTGCAATCAGTATTTCACAAAGATTAAGATTTCATTACTGGAAGGCAAAAAAAGCATAGGATAATAACGTCAGGATTGCTCAAGAAATGTGTTTTCCACATTCGTCCTACAAATGAAAGGAGACATGGGGTGTGTTTAATATGTTGGCGATCCCATCCAAACATCTCTAAGACACTGATGGGTTATTGGTTTTATTGTTATTATATCTTGTATGAAACTCCAGGAACACAAATACCAAACATGATAGGGGAATATAGACCAAAGTTTGGCTATGGAATGAGCGGAAGACAACTGTAAAGGCCTCATAACCCCATATTCTCCCCTGTCTCTTGAACAATCATAGGTTCGCAGTAACCGTGACCCCCGGCAACACAAGGTCGATTAGCTCAGACAGGAAAATAAAAATTCCTGTTTAATGGGGAATGGTTTTTATAAGTATTTGATAGAACACTGTAAGATTTTCTGCAACTTTACACAATTCTACGAGTCTACTATTATTTATTGATGAAAAATATTAATAATTCTGATATTCCTGAGTGTTAAACTTAATTTGTAACATAATATAACTTTGATTTAGCATGTTGTATTGTTTTTAAAATGAATTAGTCTTTACCTAACAATACTAAGTGACGATAAATGACACATATATGGAGCAAACACACATATAGATAACAACGCACGAGATAAGACAGTACTAAGAAGCATAGGAATGTAATGCGTTGAGTCCAAGAGGTCGCAAAGTGCCATAGAATGAAATAAAACGGTTCTCCAGGGCAAATCGACTGCGATCATCGGAGGAACATGATCGGATGGCTATCCTAACAATACTGGAGTGCGAGGTCACGCGACGGCTTTACCTAACAATACTGGAGTGCGAGGTCACGCGACGGTTGTGGTCTTATTTCCTAGAATGTTTACCTGAGCTCGCCAGCCTTTTGTTATCGAAGTCCACTGTTTGTGCTTCCATCGAAGCATCTATATGACCATCATGGGGTATGGTTTTTTTCGTTGTTATATATTATATGAAGCTTCAGTACACAAATGTCAAATACGAAATTATAAAATAGATCAAGGTGTGATTATGGAATGAGCAAATTACAACTGTAAAGGCATCAAAACCCCATGTTCTCCTTTAAATATTAATCTCTTCTTCTTCTTCTTTGCGTTCGTTCTTTACGACCAATTTTAATCACTCTTTGTGATAAGTTTGATCTTTGCCAAGAACGTCTATACGACGCACATTATTTGGTAGGCACCTAAACGCATAGACTTCTACACATTTAGGACATGTGCATCCGACTTCAGCCAATGAATATTAATATTACTATAGATCTTGAACAATCATAGGTTTGCAGTAATAAAAGCCAACAATGTGGTTTCGAAAGTAGCTCTCGTGATTGCTATATTTGATAACTAGCTAATTAAGTAAGCAATTGAATATCTAACGAAATAAATAAATATATGTATACAAACAATTAACTAAATAATTAATTAACTAATCAGGTAACTAACTAACTAACTGACTGACTGATTGACTGACTGACTGACTGACAGACTAACTAACTGATGAGTTCACTGTGTAATCAATTCACTGTCTTTCTAGAACTTGGATACTGACAACTGGAAGTTGAAACGTAGCTTGAATGAAACTGATCACGAAAATCAAAATCTGTTCTCAAAAGTGAAGGAGCAACAGAACGACTACGTACGTCTGGACAAGCAACATCAGGAACTACGCCGAGATAACCATAAGCTAAAGACGAGGGTAAGTCACGACTATGGTCACTTGGCTGATTGCCTACATAACATCTTTTAAAACCGAATATTGACTCAACATAAGGCCTTAACATCTTTTAATAGACGCTCTAAATGTTCCTGTTATTTTTGTGTGCTTATTTTCGGTTTGCATTCAACATTTATATTTACAAAGAATGACATAACTATAGTCAAGTCTAAACGATAACGAATGGGTACCATACTGTCGCTGAGATCTTCATGCGTAAGAAAGATATCGGAGCACACATGGCTATTCACCAAAGTGCAATTATGATGATCATATCTATCAATCAATTAATTAATAGAAGAAGGTATTTTTACTATAAAAACATACCTTTATTTCTTCTTATTACCAAAGAGACATGTGTAATGCAACATAAGCGAGAAGGTTTAGTAGTAATATTATGTTAGCTTAAAACTTGAATTCCAACCAAACAACAAACAGAACACTTTAACTATCTAGATTATGTCATGAACAGGTGAACGAGTCTGAAGTGAGAAACCAAAACATTTCAGGAGATCTAACGAAACTTCAGTCAGAGAATGCTCGACTTAAGGTTTTGGCTGATCAGAAAGAGAAGGAGATACTTCACTTAAGAGATCCTGACCAGGACATGATTCATCAAATGAAGATTTTGTCTGATGAGGTCACGCTACTGAGGACGCAGACTCGACGGCTGAATGAGGAAAAGGTTCGTTGTGATAGTCTGTGGTAATTGTGGATAGATCTTGAAAGTTGCAGGCTGTAGCACTTGTGAATAGATTGGGGCAAGTGTAGATAGATTGGGGCAAGTGTTGATAGATTGAGGCAAGTGTGGATAGATTGGGGCAAGTGTGGATAGATTGGGGCACGTGTGATAGATTGGGGCAAGTGTGGATAGATTGGGGCAAGTGTGAATAGATTGGGGCAAGTGTTGATAGATTGGGGTAAGTGTGAATAGATTGGGGCAAGTGTTGATAGATTGGGGCAAGTGTGAATAGATTGGGGCAAGTGTGGATAGATTGGGGCAAGTGTGGATAGATTGGGGCACGTGTGGATAGATTGGGGCACGTGTGGATATATGGGGCAAGTGTGAATAGATTGGGGCAAGTGTTGATAGATTGGAGCAAGTGTGAATAGATTGGGGCAAGTGTGGATAGATTGGGGCACGTGTGGATATATTGGGGCAAGTGTGAATAGATTGGGGCAAGTGTTGATAGATTGGGGCAAGTGTAGATAGATTGGAGCAAGTGTGAATAGATTGGAGCAAGTGTTGTTAGATTGGGGCAAGTGTGGATAGATTGGGGCACGTGTGGATAGATTGGGGCAAGTGTGAATAGATTGGGGCAAGTGTGGATAGATTGTGATAGTTGATATATTGTTATAGTTGATAGATTATGATTGTTGTGACAAACATGAGAAATACTTTGTAACTTTATACATACATATATATATATACTTGTTGTTGTTATTAACAATCTATGAAAGTACCTACTGTGCTCATTAGAGGGGCCAACAGCACATTATTGATCATGCAATAAACATAACTCCATCAGTGTTTACTTTCTAATGTTTCGCTTTTACCAAATTTACACTTGGTTGACCTGAGAGTCATTTCGGTGGTGCGAAAGGTCACTTCAAGCTTTGGTTCCTGGAATTAGACGTCTACAAAGAAATGCAGTAACCACTGTACTTTTACGATTCTCACGTTTTAAAGAAACAAACATGATTTTAAACACGGATTGACCAGAAAATTGTGTATTCATTGCTATAATCTGGTCCAGAATAACGTGACGGCGTCACTTGCAGTGTAGCATTGGCTGAGAAATAGCGGCCAGTATAGCAGCTCTAGTTCTCAGTAATAACAATAATCCATATTAAATAGTGGATTAACCTCTTTCTATTTCTCAGGGCATGTTAAGATCAAAGAGTCAGAAAGTGGAATCCAGTCTAGAGGAGTCATACAAGCAGAAGATGAGACTATCCATTGAGAGAGACAACCTCCATAGAGAAAATGAGGATGTAAATATGTTCACGAGTTTTCTTACTACACTGTCATTTCTTTCCATTTTTACTACACTGTCATTTCTTTCAATTTTTACTATATGTCATTTCTTTCAATTTTTACTATCTGTCATTTCTTTCAATTTTTACTATATGTCATTTCTTTCAATTTTTACTATATGTCATTTCTTTCAATTTTTACTATATGTCAATTTTTACTATATATCATTTCTTTCAATTTTTACTATATGTCATTTCTTTCAATTTTTACTATATGTCAATTTTTACTATATGTCATTTCTTTCAATTTTTACTATATGTCATTTATTGCAATTTTTACTATATGATATATCGTTCAATTTTTACTATATGTCATTTCTTTCAATTTTTACTATATGTCAATTTTTACTATATGTCATTTCTTGCAATGTTTACTATATGTCATTTATTGCAATTTTTACTATATGTTCAATTTTTACTATATGTCATTTCTTTCAATTTTTACTAACTGTCATTTCGAACCTTTCTAATTACGTTGTCAGTTGTTCCAACTTTTACCACATTTTATTTTTTCCACTTGTTAGTACTGTTCAATTCTTCCATATTTTACTATTGGTTATTTATTTCATATTAATGGTCGATATTTTAATCATTATTTTACTTTTTTTTCTAATTTATTACTAGACTTCCCTGTTTCAATTTCCTACTTGACATTTCTTCATTTTTAAATTACTATATGTTTCTTCACTTTTGTAAACACTTGTCATTACTATTATATCTTACTTACTACCCAACATTTCTTTCATAATTTACTGTCAGATTCTCAGATAGATACTACTAGCCGTGTCTTCTCCTTTTTACAACCTGTTTATTTTTATCTCCTCTTTTACTTTTCTATAATAGATACAGTGGCGGCTCGTCATTAAGGGCCAGTGGGGCCGAGCCACACCAAAAATAAGGTGTAACGTGTATTTATTATTTTATACATTAAAATATATCCTAACCGAAACCATGATTTTTCTGAAAAGTTATGTGTGGCCCCACCAACAAAAATCATCACGAGCCGCCACTGAATATATATATATATATATAGTTCTAACAGCCTTTTCTACTTAACTTTACTATTCTATATTTTACTACCAAATATAAGTTTCATATTCTACTGCTAGCACGTGATCTCTATTTTCCATGAAAGTCCAACATCCATCAGTTCCTAAAGGAAACTCTGTCTCCGGGTATGTTTAGAATATTCTCTTTTCCGTTTTCCTTGCGGGTTCACCTCAAGTGCTTGTTTAGTGACACTCGACTGTGTCTTCCACCAGGTATGTGCGACGCATCGTCACTTTCTTCTTTTAACGTGGGTCATCATAGATTTCTATCCTGTTCTTATCTACAGGTCTATGTTTGCAACTTTATTTTACTGTCAGTCTTTTTATTCTACTGCCATACTTTCTTTAATATTTAATTATTAGTTTTTATTTCTTTATTTTACCTCTCTTCTTTCTTATATTTTCATGTTTCTTTATTTTACCATCTCTTCTTTCTTATATTTTCAAGTTTATTTCTCCCAAAATTACCACATTTCTTTGTTTCGATATTTAACTGTTTTTTAAATGATCTCCAGCTCAAACAGCGTTATCGTAAACTAGCCCTGGCAAGCCCACAACAACGAGTACTCCCTGAGATTCATAGCGCAAGGAACGGACCATTATCTCACGGAACTTCACGCTCAAACTCACGTACCACCTCACGAAGCATCTACAATAGCGACGACAGAAGGCTGTCCACCGCACAAGAAGCTGACGAACTCGATGATGCCCACAAGCAAACTTAGGAATATTTTTACATTTAATTCATAAGTATTGTATTAACTAAAATTACTGTTTGACAATGACTTTCTTGTCTAAAAAATGTATCACTTATTCCATTGCTTAAATTGTATTTTTAATATTCCTTATTTTTATTTACTCTTTTCATGAAAAACATAAAATGGGGCCAGTAACATAAATTGTAAAACTCCACAATACCACAATATCAAGAGACCGGTCGTACATTATCTTGGAAAGCGATCATCAAATGCGACTCCTAACGACAAAAAAGCAGAGAAGGACAAACGAAAATGGAAGTTCATAAATTATAATACATAAAGCTTAAGAAGTGAACGTCGACGAAACAAGAGGAAAGGAGGGGGACGACAAAAATCATTTTAAAAACACTTGTTCAAAGCTAGTTCTTATACTTTTTAACGAGAGACGGACAAAGAAACGAAAGATCGTTACACCTAGGACGTCTTGTAAAAGTACAAACAACATTTTCCAATGTGTTCGATCTGTGACCAACGACATAGCGGATATTATAGCTGTAGCAGACGTCTTGTGGCACAGCTACACACCTTTTTTTAAACCTGCTATATTCTTGACCAACTACAAAGCAGACATTGCAGCTAGAATGATTGATTGATCGATTGATTGATTGATTGATAGGACCATCGTTACATTTCGGTAAAAAGCAATGGAGGTTCCGATTTCTTTCTAGCATATGGAGACCTCAGCCGGGAGAGCTCGAACTCCGTAGCACCGGCGAAGGTCCCCGTGTAATTTTAAAGATAAGGGCATTTTTCGAAAATTTTAATATTTGTTATGTATGTTGCTCGGGCATCGCCTTTCCAGCCTAGTCTTACCGATTTTTAACTGACAGTGGTTCTTTTACGTGCTCTACTTGAACACGGGGTCTACTTTTTAATTATCCGTCTCCGATATGGCTAGGAACTAGATCTCACTTACATCAGAGATCTCTGGAAAAATATCATAATCTGACTGATAAATATGCATGTCTGTATGCAGATTTTATTCATAATAAATGTTCTTATCTCAACTGTTTAGAAATTTATTTTAACAAATTCTCCAATTTTCTCACATCTTTTCAATAAGTCCAATATTTTAGTTTTCTTATTCTCTTGTTCATAGAGTTAGAGAAATCTTTAATGATATGACACATTATTCTCCAACTTACTTTGTTCCTGATCAGAGACCAATAACGTAAAGAAAATTATATTTTTCAGTCTTGAAATGCAACAGAACATTCTCTCCAACTTGCTCGCTCTGCAGTAATTATTTCTATGTACCCGAAAATATTTCCTGTATTTAAACTGTTCTAAACCACGTTGCCCGTGGTCGATTTATCTCTCAAACAAAACATCAGACCGACTTTGTCTTCAAATCAGCATCAACAAACATCAACTCGATTATGGGTCTCTGTAGTTGAGCTATCTACTCACGTTCCAAATGTCGTGAGTTCAAATCCGGATCTCGACGTTCTGTTCACATGTGTATTTTTTCAGATACCCTAGGGCTGTTGCCGGACCTACGTAGTTCATGTTTTGTGCAATACTTTCGACAGAGGCGTGCCATTTCTGCAAAGAGGGACCGAGCAATATGGGGTAAAATCCGGAGCAATGAAATCAATCCTTCGGCGTTAGATCAACACGATCACACCCACTTCAAACATCCGTCAATAACAGAACGCATCCACATGGCACACATGTCAATATCAAACAGACTAACACGTCTACTTAGCACACATGTCAACATCAAACACAACAACACGTCTACTTAGCAGGACACCGGTATAACAAGAGATGACTATTGGGACGACACTTAAAGACTAATGTGGCGACAAAGGTTGACTAATGCGAGGACAAGAGATGACTATTGGAACGACATGTGATGGCTGCCCGGGCGACATGAGATGGCTGCCCGGGCGACATGAGATGGCTGCCCGGGCGACATGAGATGGCTGCCCAGGTGACATGAGATTATTGCTCTGGCGACATGAGATGGCTTCCAGGGCGACATGAGATGGCTGCCCGGGCGACATGAGATGGCTGCCAGAGCGACATGAGGTGGCTGTCAGAGCGACATGAGATGGCTTCCAGAGCGACATGAGATCGCTGCCCGGGCAACATGAGATGGCTTCCAGAGCGACATGAGGTGGCTGCCAGAGCGACATGAGATGGCTTCCAGTGCGACATGAGATGGCTGCCCGGACGACATGAGATTATTGCTCGGGCGACATGAGATGGCTTCTAGGGCGACATGAGATGGCTGCCCGGACGACATGAGATTATTGCTCGGGCGACATGAGATGGCTTCTAGGGCGACATGAGATGGCTGCCCGGGTGACATGAGATGGTTGCCCTGGCGACATGAGATGGTTGCCCGGGCGACATGAGATGGCTGCCCGGGCGACATGAGATGGCTGCCCGGACGACATGAGATTATTGCTCGGGTGGCATTAGATGGCTGCCCGGGCGACATGAGATGGCTGCCCGGACGACATGAGATGGTTGCCAGAGCGACATGAGATAGCTTCCAGGGCGACATGAGATGGCTGCCCGGGAGACATGAGATGGCTGCCCGGGCGACATGAGATGGTTGCCAGAGCGAAATGAGATGACTATTGGGACATCATTTGTAGACTTAAGTGTTGAGCATGAAAAACACTAATATAGCGACATAAGAAGGCTGATGAGAGAAAATGAGATAGTTAGTCAAACTGAAATCGATACTGTGATATTAAAATCTATTTTATTAATTGATTGGTTTGTTTACATTCATATTTGTCAGTTTTGTAAACTGTGTGCACGTTTCTTTGTTTATCAGTACGTAAACATGTGTGTTTTTGTGTTTCTGTGTGTATGTTTTTGTTTGTATGCACCTTTCAGAGTGTGTGTTTGTATGAATGGATGTGCGTATAAGTCTAAATGCATGTTTGTATGTGCGTGTTTGTGTGTATGAATGGTTAGTGCATGAGTGCGTGCAAATGTAGGTAAGTGTGTGTAGATATATAAGTGAAGAAACCTTAAAAATGATAATGGTGGAGACAGAAGAACTTACTAGAGATTGAGAATCATTGTGATTTAGTGAAAGCGTAGTTCTGCAACTAACATTCTATTCCAAGAGAGATAGATGTATATACGAATAGAAGTCTATATGTGAAAGTGTGTGTGAAAGTGTGTACGTTTATGAACCACTTGTTGTTATGTTTTGCTTCAATCACAATTAAGCCAGAAATGAAATCTTAATCCCACTGCTTATAATTTCACAGATTTGTGAAATATTGATTGCAACCTTACTGTATTGCCATATGGTAATTAGGGTAGCATGTTTAGTTAAATTAATTGGCACTCTATGCACACAATGGTAGAAGATTGTGTTTTACAACACTAGGAGACAAATATTTATAGGCCTGCAACATTGCAGAAATCTTACAATAGTAAAAGATCTGGTTTTACAGCACTAGCTAGGCGACAGATGGATATACAACGTTGCAGAAATCATACAATAGTAAAAGATCTGGTTTTACACCACTAGCTAGGCTACAGATGGATATACAACGTTGCAGACATCTTACATAGTTAGATCTGGTTTTACACCACTAGCTAGGCGACAGATGGATATACAACGTTGCAGACATCTTACATAGTTAAAGATCTGGTTTTACACCACTAGCTAGGCGACAGATGGATATACAACGTTGTAGATAAAGCATGTGATGTAGATAAAAAGTGAATGTACTGACCTACGGTTGTGAAATTTGGGAAATCAACAAAGAAAATTGATAAGAAACTGGACAGCTTTGAGAATAAATGTCTCCGAAAAATATTAAAAGTAAAATGGAGTGATTTCATTTCGAACAACACAGTGAGAGATAGAACACACCAACAACCCGTATCAAATATTATAAGGAAACGAAGGTGGAAATATTTAGGTGATGTTCTTAGAGCAGACGAAAAGAGACTAAATCGACAAGTCCTTATGTGGTCACCAGTTGGGAAAAGAAAACGTGGAAGACCTAAGACCGCTCTTCGAAGAACAGTCCTACAAGAAAGTAAACTATTGGGATGTAAAATCATACGAGATCTCCAACTGCTAGCAACGAACCGCATTACATGAAGATCTAAAACCTCTGTCCTATGTGCCGCCTTTGGTACGAAAGGAACAAACTAAGATAAAGCATATTTCTTGCGGGCTTGTAATCAGCTACAGTATCATATAAATTCATTGTTAGTAGACATGCAGAGAGTACAACATGAAAAACAACACCTAAAAGACTGAGAACATGAAAATCAGCAGAACACCAGACATACAAATAGACAATCCCAGAGTAAAGCAAGTTTCTGAGTTAAAATATTTAGGCTGCATTTATTACAGAAGTCAGGAAATTCGATAGAGAAATAGAGACAAGATGCAAAATAGCAAATGCAGTGACTTACCAGCTGGCATCGTTACTACAAGGGTGATGCGAAAATGTTGCAGGGGCGAAAACTGGCATCGATTGGGTAGAAAATAGTCAACTAGAAGATTTGAATTTTGCAGATGATATTGCCTTGTTAAGTAGAAACAACCAAGATATGCAAAGAAAAACAGACAACTTGTCATCTATAGCATCAAAAGTTGGACTGCAGATAAGCTATGAAAAAAACAAATATAATGAAGACACCTATGGCAAGTAATGCAGATATCACCCTGGAATCTAAAATGATAAAAATAACAGAGCAGTTCACCTATTTAGGTAGCAATTTTGATTTCACAGAAAATGTTAAAAAAAGAAATTATGATACGAATTGGCAAAGCAACATCAGCTTATAAAAGTCTAAATAAAATATTGACTATAACTGCAAGTTATATAGTATTAAAACTAAATTACGAATTTTCAATTCAAATGTTGTATCAATCCTAACATATGCCAGCGAGTGTTGGAAAATGACTAAAGATATTCAGGCCCGGTTTAACCACTAGGCGAACTAGGCGGTCGCCTAGGGCGGAAAATTTCTGGGGCGGCACTAAAAGCAACGTAAAATAGAAATATTAAAAAATTGTCACCTTTTAGTAATAAATGGATTTAATATTTTTGTTTTTAGTGGAGTGACGCCGACCTTTAAACATGGAATTTTTAGTTTTTAATTTTTAGTTAATTTATATTAATATTTAAAGTTTTATTGCAATATATTCCATTTTATTTTTTCCTGCTAGATGAAACGAATTACATAGTATACATTTGGTCACTAGTTTACTTACTTACGTTATAGGAAATAACGCCACATCCGGTGACGTCATTTCGAAATCAAAATCTGACGTGTAAATATAATATAAATATTGAAAATTGAAAAAAATTAAATATTTGAAATTCGATTGTCGTCGACTGGCTACTTAAATACTTTAGGTAAGATATTTAGTTTTACTTTTGTACAACGTTATATTTAAAATCATTTGATTTAAGTATTTAAATTTGTATATGTAAATTGTAATTATTTTATTTATATTTTATTTATTTTACAAAAATGAATTAAAAATATAGAAAAATAGTAGCTAAATCATAATAACATTTTATTTTGCAGTTTCCGTCGTTATTTCAATCCCCCATGGTAGAGAGAAAACGATTGTCTGGTGCACAGTATCGTAAACGACGGGCTGAAAATGAAAAAGACGTAACAAAACAAGGAGACTCGTTGTTAAAGTATCGATGTACACCGCACAGAGACGAAGGTAGTCCAGAGGAGTTAAACAATCAAGCCGAAGCAGACAAGGAAGCGGCGGAATCCGATGAAATGACAGTATCAGAAGAGTTTGAACCACAAAATGAAATGCACGGTACGCACCAAGAATCAAAATCTGAAGTGCATAAAATCGATAATGTCACTGGTTTATATGTTAACTATGGCGATCCTGCTACTTGGACCAAATTTGATGATCATATGCGACAAATTTTGATAGAACATGGACCAGAACAAGTCGAGCAGTTTGATTTTCCTAAAGACAGTATGCAAAGAAAATTCTCAAAAATTCATTACAACCGCAGGCTTGTCAATGGAGAAAACATTCGCAGACATTGGCTGCAGTACTCTGTAAGTAATGACTCTATTTATTGCTTCTGCTGCAAGCTGTTTACCAGTAGCACAATAGGTGCGCCATCTCTTTCTGATAAAGGTTCACATGATTGGAAAAACATGTCCGCAATTCTATCAGGACACGAGAAAAGCAGTGAACATCTAGCGAATTTTCAGTCATGGAAGGAACTTGAGCTGCGACTGCAACACATGAAAACAATTGATGCCGAACATTTGTGTCTCATAAAAAAAGAAGAACAGTATTGGCAGCAAATCTTGAAACGGCTGATTGCTTTAGTTCGAGTTCTTGGCATGCAAAATTTTGCTTTTCGTGGAACACATGAGCAACTGAACACTTCTGATAACGGGAACTTCCTGAAATTTGTGGAATTTCTAGCTTTGTTTGACCCACTTATGGATGAGCATCTTCGAAAGATTAAAGACAATGAGACACGTGTACATTATCTAGGCAAAGACATACAAAATGAACTGATTCAGCTTTTATCCAATGCAATCAAACAAAAAATTCTAGCATCTGCTCGTGAAGCTAAGTACTTTTCAATAATTCTAGATTGCACACCAGATGCTGGTCATGTTGAACAAATGACCATGATCATTCGCTTTGTGGATGTGATTTCAAATCCAGAAAATGAGATTGCAGCAGCAGCATCTATAAAGGAACATTTTTGGGGTTTTGTGCCTCTAAAGGAGACAACTGGTGCCGGTATGACGGAAACTATTCTTCGGCAGTTAGAAGAGATGTCTTTATCTATCGAAAATTTACGCGGTCAAGGATATGACAATGGCAGCAATATGAAGGGAAAAGACACTGGTGACCAGCGAAGAATTTTAGATGTCAATCCCTGAGCATTGTTTGTTCCTTGCTGTGTGCATACCTTGAATTTGGCTGTTAATGATGCAGCAAAATGTTGCTTAGAAGCAACAGCTTTCTTTGATTTAGTGCAACGTGTTTATGTATTCTTTTCTGCGTCAACTCGTCGTTGGGAAGTTTTAAATCGACATGTTTCTAATCTCACTGTTAAACCACTTAGTGAAACAAGATGGGAAAGTCGAATTGATGCTTTGAAACCTCTTCGTTATCAGCTTGGTGATATCTACGATGCTCTGGCAGAGATTGCGGATGACACAAATTTAACAGTAGCATCTGGTAATACATCACGGACAGATGCACAGGTTATTGCAAAAGCCATTTCTAGTTTTAAGTTTGTCGTTTCTCTGGTTGTGTGGTATGACGTTTTGTTTGAGATCAACATGACTAGTAAACAACTTCAGGCAAAAGAATTAGATATACGTGGCGCCATGAATCATCTGGATGAAACAAAGAAGTTTCTCGTAAACCGCAGAAATGACACGGAGTTTAAGAAAACTTTGGTAGATGCAGCTGAAATTGCAGTCAATTTAGAGATACCAGCACTTTTCGAGCCCGAACCAACCCGTATCAGAAGAAAGAAGAAACAATTTGCATACGAAGGAGATGACGACGAACCTATTCCGGATCCAAAAGACAAATTCAAAGTAAACTTTTACTTTGCTGTTCTTGACACGGCAATACAATCGGTTGATGAAAAATTCACTCTGATGCAAAAAAATAGTTATGTGTTTGGTTTCCTCTATGATGTTCACAGTTTGCAGAATAAAACTAGTAAGGAAGTTATGGAACATTGCTTGAATCTTGAAAAAGCTTTGCAACATGGAGACTCCAAAGATATTGATGCAGTTGATCTAAGCAGTGAACTGAAAGCCATTTCAAGACGAGTTGCAAGGTGTACATCGCCACATGATGTACTAAACTTTATATTGAAAAATAATCTAACAGATAGTGTCCCCAACACTGTTATAGCTCTGCGAATTCTCTTGACACTTCCAGTTTCTGTGGCTAGGGGTGAGCGAAGCTTCTCTAAGCTCAAACTGATAAAAACATATTTGCGAACGTCCATGCTACAAGAAAGACTTGTTGGACTAGCTACTCTGTCAATTGAACATGACATTGCCAAAGACATTGAACTGATGGAACTCGTTTCTACATTTGCTAAAGCAAAAACGCGAAAAATAAAGTTTTGAAATTACATTACCGGTATAAACGAATATACAGATTATATAGATTATACATGTTCTATTCTATTCTTCTTCTTTCTATTGAATGCAAATACGAATTAAAACAAAAGGCACCATAGCATTCCTTTGTGAAAGTTAATATTAATTCAATCTTAGTTGCCGTGGGCGCGGGGCGGGGGGCGCAGTGCGACAGGTTAGCCTAGGGTGCCAAATACTCTGGCGCCGGCCCTGAAGATATTTGGCTGAAATCGGATGCACGTGTCCTAAACGTGTAGAAGTCTATGCGTTTAGGGGCCTACCAAACCAATGTGCAACGTAAACACGTTCTTGGCAAAGATCAAGCATATCACAAAGAGTGATTAAAATTGGTCGTAAAGAACGAACGCAAAGGAGAAGGAAGAACTAAAGATATAGAAAGCAGTTGAATGCATTTGAAAATAGATGTCTGCGAAAAATAATGAATATAAAATGGAAAGAATTCAGGAGAAATGATGAAATCAGAGACATGTCTGGTCAACCACTAGTGACAACTGTTATAAGAAAGAGAAGATGGAGATATGTTGGACACACTTTGAGAAGAAATAATCAACGAATATGAAAACAGGCATTGAAGTGGGATGCAAAGGGTTCAAGAAAGAGAGGTCGACCTAAGGAGACCCTGAAGCTGAGAGAGGCAGGAAATATCGGTCTCAGTTCCATGGAGGAGATTGAGCGAATTGCCCTGGATAGAGCGGTATGGAGAAATTACTTGCAGGCCCTATGTAACGTATAACGGTACGAGATTACTTATTATTATATTTATCGTTACTATAACACCCAAAGATCAAGATGAAAGTAAAAACACAGATGATAAAAAGTATTTTTCTACAAACACTTTGTTACCAGTGCCAAATTTGGTGCCTGACATCAACACGCAACAGAAAGCTCAACACGTGTGAAATAAAATGACCGAGGAAGGCGGTGGAGGTCATCAGGAAAGATAGACTACGAAATGAGGACATCAGAAGCAGGGTGGACATAACTTCATGCACCGAATACATTGAAAGACAACAAATGCAATGGTTTGGACATTTAATGACAATGAAATATGACCAACCACAAGTAACAGCATACAATAAAAGGAGATCGGGTACTGGAACTATGGGAAGACCAAGAAAGGTGGGCAGACAATATCAAGACCACACTTAATAAACACGGATGTGACACAACACGTGTGACTTAGCTGGCCCTGGAACGGAAATTAAAGCTCCCACCTCCACGCTTAACGCCAAGAGTGGACAACCAATTCCATCATCCACTTGGGTAAAGACAATAGACAATGTAACTGGCTATTTATGTTGGACGCTGTTAAAATCTCTGCTATAGTCAATGAAACAGAATAGAGTTTTAGTTAGCTAGAAATTGTGCTGATTACAAGTGTATGTACTTGTACTTATGAAATCTGCTCATCGTCATCATCAAATAGCTTGTCCTGTGCAGAACTTTGCCACCCCAACAGTCCTTCGGAATTTTTCCCCACTCATATGCCAGATCTCCTCCTCTGCAGCCGTCGTGTTCAAACCATCAGTTACATCCTGAGTATATCTTCTCCGTGGTCTTCCACTTCTCATTGCCGGTATGCCTCTTTCTATGATGGTTTTTTACCTTCGTGTCTTTTTATATGTCCGAAATACCTCAATTTTCTCTTTCTTATTTGTAGCATTAGCCAATTTTCTTTGATTTTGAGCTGGTTCTGTATATATATATTTGTTCTCTTCTCTGTCCATATATACGACTTCGCTGTGTACTAAATAAGTTATACACGAGAAATGAACTGGTCTGGATCTGTTGGTACAAATAAATGAATAATAATTTCATCTAATGTGGAATAGCTATATTTCTTCTACATCTATTAATAACCGATATCTACAAATTTGAATTCTCGCTTACAATTACTTTCATTATTTACACTATTTCTGTGCACGATTTGCGAGGGGGAAATAGCACTATTACAACATTTACTCGATGTGATGTTGGGACTAGGACATGATGTCAACAACGTGGTAGAGAGAGAAGATATAGTAATCAACCTCTCATGGGTACTGTGAGCAAATGGACTTTAGGATGCCTGCTTCAACGGAGGACAGAGCACGAATGGGAATGCCCAATGTGCCATGACGTCGATCGCATAACATAACATAACATAACATCAACAGACGGACGATATGCATAATCACTATGGATGCTAGCTGAAGTCTAAATCGAATCTCTATTGCCTGAAAGTAAGACGTTTTATGTAGATGTCTCGCAATTGTCCCAGTCCGTTTCGGCCAACATTTATGCGATATACGCCAATGCTCTGTGACCCCTGTAGCCACTCATTTCAATATGGAACTGAGCATTTGGGCGCTTGCGACGTCCATGTCACTGCCATCCGATCATGTTTCTCTGATGATTATAATCGCTTTATTTCTTTATGTGGTACCTTGCGACCTCATGGACTCAATGCTTTAAATGTATTCTTCTTCTTCTTTTGTCGTCACACTGCTACCGGGTTGTTGCCCAGTGTCGTGGTTTTCTGTTTTTGTCTTGCGCTGTTCTGGTGACGTGTGTGATTGTTATTTTTTCTCTTTCACAGGATTCTGCCACGAGTCATATATTTACTTGATTTGTATTGTTTCTCTTCTTTTTCCACTTCTAGTTTTCCTGTATTTATTTCGTTATTCGTTTTTAATCACATATTTTAATTCAATTTTAACCGTTGAAATATCACGACAGGCTCTATAATTTAGGATGGCCGCGGTAATATCTTTGTCAAAGTCTATACTATATATGTTGTGTTCTGTAACATTCGTCACTTTTGTTGTATCGTTTGCTTGATAAAGGCAATTTTGGTCGAAACGCTGCTGTGTATTGTCATTGTATTTTGTAAAACTACAGTACTTTGTTATTACGTGTTTCGCAATTGTATTGTACGGTTCTCAATACATCAAATATTTACTTATTTCGTTTCTTTATCTTCAATACATTTAGTCTTTGCGAAATTGCGATCCCTACATCTCAGTTAGTTGCAACATAATTTTGAAAAACTTCTGTTTCGTGCCTTATGCATGACATGATGACACACTCTCATTTCTTGATGTTCTCTTGTTATATGCTTATTGAAACATAAATTTTAATCGTGAAACATATTTTAATTATGAAACATAAATTTTAACATAAATTGAAACATTAACTTGAAATCGTGGTGACAAGAAGGTGTACTTGTCTAAAATTCTGGATATTTTGTTCTTCTTCTTCACCCTTCAACTCCCAACCGTGCAACGGAGCACCAGGCCTTCAACAAACCTCTTCCAGCTCTCCTGCCATCCCTTCCAATTCTTTCCATGTTTTACGTATCCTTTTAGTATCAGCCTCCAGCTCTCTTCTCCAGGTCTATCTAGACCTTCCCTTTCTCCTCTTTCCCTGCGGGTTCCAAAAACAGTGTTTGTTACTCCTTACAATTAAGTTTGGTCTCCACAGGGAACCAAATATTAAAGGGAGACAAGTCCCAGATTTTCAAAATGGCCGACCTATAACTGAAATTATTCGTTTTTGGGGTTAAAAAAATAACAATACTTTGATATCAACATTTAAAATCCCCATTTTATGTGGAGACAATTTCTGGTTGCAGTTTGGTAAATCCATAATTTAATAAATAGCTAATTTGTATGCTCTTTTTGACTCATATAAATTGTTTATTAATTAATAAATAAACGGTTATGAGTTTAACTAAGTTAAGTCAGACTAATTACAGATTAGTCAAGTTGCTTCAGCTTAGTTACCTGGACCTGGTTACTGTTAGTGTTGTTATCTCAACTAGCCTAGTAGCCTAAGTAGGCTAGTAGTCTAGCGGTAACTTCACTTGTACAATGATCGATCCGTGACGATCTGGTTTTACAGACTACTCAGTAGGACTGGTTCTGTGTAATTACTAATTTAAAAATTAAGTAATTTTAATGTCAACTGAATTTCAGAATAGGAAATCATCCTCATGAATTGGTTAATCAATCTAACTAGTAACTACAGGTAACAGTGTACAGGTACAGGCAAACACAATCACATATATTTATTTCTATATTTTTTAACTAGAACAGAACATATAATACTAGTATAAGTATAATACTAATAGTATAATAATTATTATTTTTATCCTGAATAGTAACAGCGCATATATACTCATAGTAGAGACCTTTTTTAATTTTTTTGTAAATATTTTACAAATTCATCTGAAATAGTAGTTGGATATTTTTCAGACCATTTATCTCCATTGCTGGTGTTACAGTTGTATTCCATAATTTCTTATTCTTGGAAAAATTGTGTGTTGAACATAGCCATCTAATAGATCATAGAAGAAGATACTATGAACATAGAACTCTGAACTTTGACTTCTCACCTTACTTTTCCACAACCTAAGTTACTGAGTGAAAGCATGTAATTTATATTGTAAAACTTGTATATGTTTTAAATTAGTTGACAGAAGGAAAAGAGAACTTCTGTCGTGGAAAGCATTTATGTAGACAGTGAATGTGAAAAAATGAAAGTCAAGCAAGAATTAGAAACATCAGTGGATAACCAGGTATTTGTTTGGTTTATATCTAAGATAAAATAGTTACTTATTTCTTAGTTGATTAATGGTAGTTAGTGTGCAGTGACTTTTGGCAAAGGATAATTTCTGTAGTGTGTTAATTATAACTTAGTATACATAATAATACAGTTAATATATCAAATAAAATTTCCTGTAGTGTTTTCAAACCATAAATACCATAAAGTGCCTGTCACTTCACATTTCTATACCCTAGTGTGCAGGAGGTTGGATAGCCAATTTCTTTCCTCACGTGCGAAATTTCAGTTCTGGAATTGAGCTCACAACCTTAATGTGTCTGCGTTGTTAGGTGAACGCTTATGCATTGCGCTAATCCGTCATACAGTTAATGACTATAGACATTATGTTATCAGGAAAAGTATAAGCATGCATTATAGATTTTGAAGCTACTAATGAAAGTTACAGCAAATTACACAATAAAGAAATAATAAGGAAAAGAACATAAGTCAATAATGTACGCGCACCTAGGTGATGTTAAAGATAAATTTTGAAACAAAACGATATGATAGATAAACCACCTAATACTTATATCTACATTTACTAGCGGATTTCATCACAACAATAGGTAGAAAACATTCTTATAATCATGTAATAGGAATGAAAAACCTGAGTGTAATTTCAAATGATAATGTATGGAGAGTAATCAATCTAGCAGCAGCCAAAGAAATAATGATAAACAACACCAAATTACAAAGAAAAGACATACACAAACAAACATGAAAGACATGTGATAAGAAAACCAAGAACAAATTAGACCTCACGTTAATATACAGTAGAGATGCAACAAGCATATAACAGATCAGAAGTTATAGAGAAGCTCAGTATCTCAGTGACTTACTTTTTGGTGCAGAACTGAAGATATAGCTCAAGAGATGCTTTTACAATGAGACAAACATATCAAGCATATAAAAGTGATATCAAATAAAAGTGATCAAGGAAAAGTATGAAGAAGAAATAAAAAAGAAAACTGTTGCACAAAAAGGACATAAAAAGGAGAAGTTAATCAAACATGGACATATATTTAAAAACATATTCAAATTATTGCAGAAGAATGCCTAGGATTGGTGACCATTCAAAAGATATGCTTCAATAAAAGATACAAAGAAGCTGTTCTGAAGAAAAAAAAAAGTAAGATTGTAAAGAAGCTCTAAAAATAGCCAGACATGAAAAACAAGAATATGAACAACATTGTCAAGGAATTCCAAAGCAACTTCCAAAATCATGAAACTGTAATGCTTTTTTTAAAAAGAACTTCAAGCAATTCTTCTTTGAACACTCTATATCAACCACTTGTTAAACCATGCTTTGTGATTTGTATGTGATCTGAGCCTACGGGCAATTGATCATAGTGCCAGTTACACGCTAAAGGTAGGCTAGCATATCTGATTTCTGCAATGCTTTTTATATACTAGGGTAGCTTCCTAGACCCTATCTCAATCGCCTCTGCGACATGCTTTGTAGGTCACAGTGTTACTATTCTTTGCTTACTTTTAGGCCCCCGACAACACACAGACAACTTAAAGCAATAAAATGAGAACATTAACTAGAGATGCTTGGTTAACCAAAGAAAAAATAACAGTGGGAGCATGGTAAATAATGAAAAAGAAATACATAACAAATGAAAAGAATATTTTTGGGAAGTGCTCATGACCATTTTAGACACAATATAGATGGAGACTGCAGTAAAACTATGTAGAATGGCGAAACACGTAATAACAAAGTACTGTAGTTTTACAAAACAATGACAATACACAGCAACGTTTTGACCAAAAGGCCTTTATCAAGCAAAACGATACAACAAACCTGACGGATAACTCAGTACATAACATATAGACTTTAACAAGATACAACAACGGTTAAAAACGAATGAAAATATGTGACTAAAACGAATAATGAAATAAATACATAAAAACTGTAAGTGGAAAAATAAGAGAAACAATACAAAAATCAAGTAAATATATGACTCATATACATTTAGCATATACACATATAAAATATAGAGCATGAGAAGAGAAAGTACTAAGAAGCATAGGAATGTAGAGCGTTCAGTCCATGAGGTCGCAAGGTACCATATAAAGAAATAAAGCGATTCTCCAGAGCAAATCGACTACGATCATCAGATGAACATGATCGGATGGCAGTGACCTGGATGTCGCGAGCACCCAAATGGTCAGTTCCATTGAAATAAGTGGCTACAGGGGTCACAGAGCATTGGCGTATAATGTGTAAGTGTTGACCGAAACGGCCACTGAGCATTTTGTCTGTTTCGTCGATGTATGCCTTAGAACACAGCTTGCAAGTAATAGCATAGATTATATTGCGGACTCGATGTGAAACTATCTTCAATAACAAACATGGCTAAATGAAAAGATACAGTACAAGTCTGTATTACATAAGCACACGTATTGCAATGCCGACGGCCACACTGGGCAGTGCCAAAATGACTCTGGATATTAGACTTAAGACGACTGTGTACCAACATATCCTTAAGACTTCTGTCCGTCAGTTAGCCACCAAAGGATAGTTGGGGAAGACTGAACGGGTCTCAGGATCTGACTTCAGGATGGATAGATGACGGAATAAAACATTTTTCACCAGTAAACTATGGGGGTGGAAAGTTAAGATAAGTTTTACCCTGTCAGAGTTAGCAGTCCTATGCTGGTGGGTAAGAGCCTGCTGGCGAGTAATTTTCTGAACTCGATGCATAGCAAATAGAAGCACATTCTCTGGGTATAGGCGCTTGCGGAAGAAATCAAGCATCTCGCGATCTCTATCAAGAAAATCATTGTCTTCGTTGTAAAGGCGACGAAGGCACAAGAGCTGTGAAAATGTCAAAGAATCACGACAAGCCTGGGGATGGGAAGAAGTATAAAGGAGAAAACTATGTGCATCAGTAGGCTTGTAATATACTGATGTAGGGATAGTGGATAGGTGTATAGTGATAGTAATGTCAAGAAAGTTGACACAAGAAGTAGAAATGTGGGAGGTAAAGCGAATAGCAGGGTTGAAAACATTAATGAAATTGATGAAGCGTGACAAATCAGCTTCAGGCATATCAGTAATGCCAATACAGTCATCAATTTATCTGTGATAAACAGACGGAAGAGGGCCATCGTATGTAGTCCACACTAGGTGTTCAAGATAACCCATGAACAGACAAGCATAACTAGGTCCCATTCTAGTGCCCATGGCGACCCCACTGATCTGCTCAAAGAATAGGTCATTAAACTGAAAGGAGTTGAGAGTGAGAACTAGCTCTGCAAGATGAAGGAGAGCAGAGGTTGACACAAGTGGATTAGTTCTCCTATTGAGAAAGAAATGGAGAGCTTTAAGGCCGCCTGAATGAGAAATAGAGGTGTACAATGAACACACATCAAGGAGGAAGAGGCGGTAGGTCCTGTCGGGTAGCAACTCAATGGGAGAAAAAACAGACAAAGCATGGTTCGTATCTTTCAAAAAAGAAGGTAGTGTGGAAACTATGGGATTAAAGATACTGTCCATGAATTCAGAGATGTGTTCAGTGGGGCAAGAGCAAGCGGAAATGATTGACCTACCAGGATTGTTGAGTTTATGAATTTTGGGAGTCATTTTGGCAAGGCCCAGTGTGTGCGCGGCATTGCAATACATGTGCTTATGTAATACAGACTCGTACTGTATCTTTTCCTTTAGCCACATTTGTTATTGAAGATGGTTTCACATGCGAGTTCCGCAATATAATCTACGCTATTACTTGCAAGCGGTGTTCTAAGGCATGAAACAGGCGAAATGCTCAGAGACCTTTCCGGTCAACACTTACGCGATAAATGTCAATGCTCTGTGACCCCTGTAGCCACTTATTTCAATGGGACTGACCATTTGGGTGCTCGCGACATCCAGGTCACTGCCATCCGATCATGTTCATCTGATGATCGTAGTCGATTTGCTCTGGAGAATCGCTTATTTCTTTATATGGTACCTTGCGACCTCATGGACTCAATGCTCTACATTCCTATGCTTCTTAGTACTTTCTCTTCTCATGTTCTATATTTTATATGTGTATATGCTAAATGTATATGAGTCATATATTTACTTGATTTTTGTATTGTGTCTCTTATTTTTCCACTTACAGTTTTTATGTATTTATTTCGTTATTCATTTTAGTCACATATTTTTATTCGTTTTTAACCGTTGCTGTATCTTGTTAAAGTCTATATGTAATGTACTGAGTTATCCGTCAGGTTTGTTGTATCGTTTTGCTTGATAAAGGTCTTTTGGTCAAACTGCTATGTACTGTCATTGATTTTGTAAAACTACAGTACTTTGTTATTACGTGTTTCACCATTTTAGACACAAAAACAGTGCTAGATCACAATTAATATATCCACAAAATGTTATAATTTTCTCTTGGTTTTATTTTGCCTCTTTCCACCACTCTGTTGAGCTCTTAATGCACATTTTATTAGCATATATTTTGATTTTGAAATGTTGCAGCTTTGAAGTTTCATTTTAAAGACTTATTTGGAAGGTTATTTTTGTGATGTTGTTTTACTGGACTCTGAAAATGAAATTTCTGCCAGCTAATAAACTACCATGCTCATTAACAAGTTGATTTAACTAATAGATATGAGATAAAGCATTGTTGGCTTAACTGGCATGTCTACTTACTATTATTTCAGTTCTCTGACAAGATGACCAACAGTAGCGATAATGTGAACATAGAGATCAGTAAATTTGACAGCTTTGATGAGGTAGTGACAAAAGTGGAGGAATTCAAGCATCCTGGTCTATGTAGTGATGATAGATGTATAAAAGATGGTAAGTAGGTCATGTGTGTTCTGTGATGTGAATTCTAATACTTTCATGATGTGTTCTGTGACCATTTTCTAATGTGTATACTGATACTTGCCTGATGTGTTCTGTTACAGTTCTGTAATGTGTATACTGTGATACTTTCCTGATGTGTTCTGTGACAGTTCTGTAATGTGTATACTGTGATATTTTCCTGATGTATTCTGTGACAGTTTAGTAATGTGTATACTGTGATACTTTCCTGATGTGTTCTATGATAGTTTTGTAATGTGTATACTGGGATACTTTCCTGATGTGTTCTGTGACACATTTAAGATTTGTTTTGTGACAATTTGCAGAATGTTCTGTAATGGTTTTTCATTTAATCCACTAGTGAAGACAATAATCAGGGGCTGTTAAGAAATTTATTTTGCAGACACATCTTAAGAATGTTTATGTACAGAATAAAATAATATAAATATGGTAAGGTTAAAGCAGCAGTAGCGTAGTTGTTAGTGAACTGGCTTCTTAGAAACATAGTCCAGTTTCAATTTCACAGTGGACGTGGAATATTTTTGTGACCATGATGACTCTCATGATGACCCAGCATCAAATGGGTACCAGGAAAAGTACTAGGAAGTAAAAGTGGCCGGCGTAATGCTGACCACATCCCCAATCGTTTACCGACAGTCAATGAAAAATACAGGCCTTACACTGTTCCCAATATACCTTATGGTATGAAAAAGGGTTCCTTTACTTTTTACTGACTTATAATATAGTACGGTAATAAAATACAGAAATGTAAAATATAATGAGAGGATATGAAAAAAGTAAAATATAAAGAAAGCTGAATACTGATATCTACAATAGGTTTCTCCTTTCATTGAACTTGTAAAGTTATAATAGATTGTTCTAGCAAGTAAAGTGTAGGCTAAAATAGGAAAAATAAAGAATCAAGCAACTTGGGGTTGGATAAAAGTCAGCAATAGAATTAATAATTAACACCTTACAAGAATCTGGGTAGCATGTGATTATCAGAAACTGAATAGAGTATCATCTTCATGTAGAGATTGATCAATAATGAAATTAATATATCACATAGGGAACTAGGATTTCGGTAGAGATGTCATCGTTTGGCATGATACTTGCAAATAAAGACAACCAATAAACTTTACTTAATGTTGATCTTGACTCTTATTGTCCTTAACATTTTATTACTTGTCACTACTCATTGTTTGTATATTTCAGAAATCAGTGATGACACATTGAAACACTTCAGCAACACTCAGGATGATGTTCAGAAAATTAAAGTAGAAAGTGAATACAGTGTTCAACATTCACATCTTGTAAGACATGATGTTTCATCAGAGAATCTTCCAAAACATACTAGTGACTTTGAGAACATCAACAGCAATGTGACAGAAGGTTTGGAGAGGCAAATAGAAGATATAAATGATGTGAAAAATACATCAGTTGAGACAAGAGACTTTAAACTTCTTGATGAATACAAAGAAAACACCATAATTAAAAGAGAAAACAAGAATGAAGATCTGTATTTGACACCTGTAGAACTTGCTATCTTGAACACACAGAGACAGCAATATGGAGGAGAGAATTCTGACAAATGTCATATTTCCAACTTGGGTTTTACTTTGTCACTTGATGTGAGAACTCACAGATCATATCCAGGAGAGAGGTCTTACACATGTGATCTTTGTAATAGAGATTTTGTTAACTTTGTGATACTGAAGAAACACATTGAGCAACATACTATATATAAACCCTACACATGTGATGTTTGTGGTGTAGGATTTACATATTTTAAAGGTTTGAGTAGCCATAGCAGAAGACATACAGGAAAGAAGTCAAACAAATGTGATGTTTGTGGTTTAGAATTTATTCAAAATGGTGAACTGAAGCAACATAGAAGAACACATACAGGAGAGAAACCTTACAAATGTGATATTTGTGGTTTAGGATTTACTCAAAGTGGCAACCTGAAGATACACGTAAGAACACATACAGGAGAAAAACCTTACAAATGTGATGTTTGTGGTTTAGGATTTACTCAGAATAGCAGCCTGAAGATGCACAGAAGAATACATACAGGAGACAAACCTTACAAGTGTGATGTTTGTGGTCTAGGATTTTATCAAAATAGTAGCCTGAAGATACACAGAAGAATACATACAGGAGAAAAACCTTACAAGTGTGATGTTTGTGGTTTAGGATTTAATCAAAAGGGTAGCCTGAAGATACACGGAAGAACACATACAGAAGAAAAACCTTTCATGTGTTATATATGTGGTTTAGGATTTACTAAAAAATGTGATTTCAAGATACATAGGTCAACACATACAGGAAAAAAACCTTACAAGTGTTATGTTTGTGGTTTAAGATTTTCTATAAATGGTAACTTGAAGATACACAGGAGAACACATACAGGAGAAAAGCCATACAAATGTGATGTTTGTGGTTTAAGATTTTCACGTAATAAAGTTTTGTGTAGCCATAGGAGAACACATACAGGAGAAAAACCTTACAAGTGTGATGTTTGTGATTTAGGATTTACTATAAATGGTAACTTGAAGGTACACATGAGAACACATTCAGGAGAAAAACCATACAAATGTAAAATTTGTGGTTTAAGATTTGCTCAAAATAGCAACCTGAAGTCACACAGAAGAACACATACAGGAGAGAAACCTTACAAGTGTGATGTTTGTGGTTTAGGATTTACCCAAACTGGCAACCTGAAGGTACACAAAAGAGTACATACAGGAGAAAAACCTTACAAGTGTGATGTTTGTGATTTAGGATTTGCACAAAATATCAGTTTGCAGAGTCACATAAAACAACACACAAGATAAAAACCATATACGTGTGATGTTTGTGGTGAAGAATTTGCTCAGAATGGTAGCTTGAAGATACATATAAGAAAACATACATGAGAGATAACATATAACTGTGATGCGGGATTTATCTTTGGAAGCTATCTAGAGAGACACATAATAAAACATACAGGAGAAGTTATATAAGTACAGTAGGTAGACTATGTACTTCATACAGTAGAACCCTAGAGCTTAGCCACAGAGAAAAACATAGCAGAAATACATTTAAATATGATGTTTCTTGTTCAAGGATTTATTGCAGATAACAGCATAAAGATATATGAGTACATACAGGCGGAAGCCATGCAAACTACAAATGTAAAAATTGCTGTATTGGATTAGTTCATAGTGATACACAAAGGACACAGAAGAAAGAAGTATAACAAATGTGATTTTTGCTGTAATAATTTGTATGCCTGTAATAAACATTGAAGGGCCATGGCTACCGAAAATGAAGTTTTTATTTTTATTACGTATCCCATTTATTTGATAATGGTCATGTTAAGCTATGAAAATTTGCATGCTTATAAGAAAAGATGTGCATGCTTATATAAGTTATATAAGTTGCAAGTTTTATAGTATTAAAACTAAATTACGAATTTTCAATTCAAATGTTGTATCAGTCCTAACATATGCCAGCGAAAGTTGGAAAATGACTAAAGATATAGAAAGCAAGTTGAATGCATTTGAAAATAGATGTCTGCGAAAAATAATGAATATAAAATGGAATGAATTCAGGAGAAGTGATGAAATCAGAGAAATGTCTGGTCAACCACTAGTGACAACTGTTATAAGAAAGAGACGATGGAGATATGTTGGACACACCTTGAGGAGAAATGACCAACGAATATGAAAGCAGGCATTGAAGTGGGATGCAATGGTTCAAGAAAGAGAGGACGACCTAAGGAGACCCTGAAATGAACTTTGCCCGAGAGAGGCAAGAAACATCGGTCTCAGTTCCATGGAGGAAAGTGAGCGAGTTGCCCAGGAAAGAACGGTATGGAGAAACTGCTTTGCAGGCCCTATGCAACGTATAATGGTACGAGAGGAATTATTATTATTATTGCTATTATTATAAGAAAAGAAAATTTATATGGTTGCCATGACAATGGTGGCCATCATGAAAAAATCTCTTGTATGCAGAATCCTTAAATGTAAGCAACGGACATTTGTAGGGATAAATGAATGATTGACCCATGAACTTTAAGCACATTTAATGGGACTGAGCTTATTTTTTTTTTAATGCTTTAAAAACAAATTTTTAAATTTATGCTTGACAAAAATAGCACAGGATTTATCATTATTGAACAACAAAAATTGATTTAAAAACAAACATTTGATCAAATTTTCTTTTCAGTACCTTCAAAATTGTGTATGAAATAAGCACACCAGGTTTCATGTTCCCAGAATTTGCATTAGTTGAGATTTCAGGATATTAGATACACAACAAAAAGAAAATCATTTTAAAAAATCTTTCTGATGAATTTTGCCCGGGCAGGGGCTATCAAGACCGTTCTCCTCAATTTTGAACTGCCAATGGTTTCTATTAGTGCTCAAATTGAACACAAGACCTACATTTTATCGTGTGTCTCCGATAGGACTAGGAACTTGATCTCCACTTACTCTGATATCAGGGATCTCTCGAAAAGTATCCTGATGGTTCCGTGAGGGAGCGAGCCAAGTACCCTTGGAACAAGAGACGAGCACCTAACATCTACGTCACAGAAACCGTCTTATAGAAAGGATACCAAAGTTATGATCCAGAAGGTGACGTACAATATAACAATGTCTAATGAAACTGAATGAAATCAGAACTAAAAGATCTAGCACTGAGACGTTTAAAACGCAGCAACATTTAAGAAAATCTACTCATGAAGACATTACCTCTGAAACCCATCCTATAACCACTATCCTGGGAACAAGCCAGTGATAAACTACAGATCATTACAACTATCAGTTGACTCATAATTAGAAATGAGTACAAAGTTAACTACTGTCTTCTCTTGCCACGATGTGACAGTCAGAATATCAAAGACTTGCCTAGAGCTTGCAGCTTTCAGATCGACTATTGACTACGGTTGTGTTTGTTATGAAGTTTTGGACTTCGGCCAGGAGATACTTGTGGATGCAGTCTCTATGGGATTCTGCTCGTCTTTGTTGTAAACAGATCCCACAGTGTTCGAGACTGCGCCCACACTACTACCTTACCACTTGGTAGCTCTCCCTCGATCCCCAGCCATTTTGCTTAACTACCGAGGCTTAGTGTGGTACCAGGGTTACCACGTTGTGTGGACGGTAGGGTCTTGATCAGTGCCAATTCACTTACCCTGGTGCAGCATTGTCACTTTCTTGCTCCTGTGTGAATATTTAGGTCATGTAGCTATTTAGTTTCAGAGTTTTGTCCAAGTCTAAAGATGTATCCTCACCACCTGTCTGCAGGTACCGGTCAAACGCTGATTCTACTCTGCAGTAGTCAATAGGAAAGAAAACATGTAAGATTGTCATTTTCTGTATCGGTTCGTGTCATATCAGACTAACCCATAGATTCCCAAACTTTTTCGCCCCACCGCCCACTTTGCACACCATAAACTTTGTAACGCTCTCTATTATAACAGTTTGCCAACGCCCCCCTCCATACATATATACATGCTCTATTTTCTCTTTGACATAGAAAATTGATATATATTTCTGTTATTCATGGTCAATTTTCAAATGATTATAAACATGAAATAAAAAATTTATGAAAAAATGGATTGTGTAAGATGGGCATAAGATGAATTTAAATGCCGAATTCAAATTTTTAATGATTATTCAATGGCAAAATCAGGAAAAAAACTCTCCCCACATGCTTCTGAACCCACTATTGCCCCCCTGGAAGGCTTCAGCGCCCACAGGGGCGGGACCCCACTTTGGGAAACGCTGGACTAACCCTTCCTCGGCACTCACATTCAGGTCACCAAATTATATCTGGAAAAGTCTTTTCTCCGGAGTGAATTTCTTTTTCATATTTCAGCCATAGTTCAGAGTTCAAAGTTATGGAATCTTCCTATGTTCTTGTATTTAATAACAATGGCTGCAGGACATCAAAGGTTTGGAAAGTAGCCTTTACTTTTCTTTATGATCCTGGATATGCTTCCCAGCAAGTCTTGTTCAGGATCAGGACATATCCATCATCATCATCTATTGGAGGACTTGCTCTGATCAAGTATTTTGTAGGGTTTAACTCCAATAGACTTGTGGGGGAGATAAAAGGGTATTAATAGTGTTAGTTGTAAGATCTCCCATTTGTTGCTGGAGCCCACAAGTGGAGCAAAGAATAGTAACACTAGACCTACAAGAAATGTTGTAAGAGGCAACTGAGGTAGGGGTCTAGGGAAGATACCCTAGTAAATAAAGTAACACTAGACCTACAAGAAATGTTGTAAGAGGCAACTGAGGTAGGGGTCTAGGAAGATACCTAGTAAATAAAAAGAATAGCAGAAATCGGATGCGCTGGTTTACTTGTATGCGCATAACTGGCACATCGTACAATCGCTCTTAGGCTTGGATCACATACAAAGAGTGGTTAACAAGTGGTCGATATGGAGCGTTCGCTTAAGAGTTGTAAGTCTACTACTATGATATCCTGTTATTATTGTAGTTATATGCTTCTTGGCGTTAGTTGTTTTTTCCTGGGGGCTTGTGCAGTTGTTTCCATGGTCACATGTGTGAGAATATGGCTCTTAGCCATGCACATAGTCTTTAAGTATAAGAGGTTGTGCTAATCCATGAAACGTGATCCACACAGGAATACTATTTTCATGACTCAATGACTATGACAGTGAAAGCGAGTTTTGTCCAATAGAAATATGTCACCACAGCTTCCAAGATTTTCAGAACACACTCCATAGTAATTATTTCAGCCCCTATATAACAACATTTTCTGAGCTTCTAATGACCAAGGACGCATAATAAATCTGGCATGTACAGAATACGAAACAATCCATATCAGCAATATACGGTAGTCGAGCTGTTCATTTGGGTGTTCCATTTTCTAACTTCTTAAACTTAATTTTTCGATGTTTAGTGTCATGTTTGTGTCATTAATAATCTTAAATTGCCACGATCCTGTATTGATAATCTGTTTCTTTGCTTTGTTAATAGACTGGTGACCATGCTAAATTCTCTTTTGATTAAAAATCGCCTGAGTAGTTAACGGGGCCCAAATTTGGGGTGTAAAGAATAGAACCAATGTTACCTGCCATGCAAGTCGTAAGAGTCGACTAAGGAGGAATGGTTGAAATCGGATGCACATGTCCTAAACGTGTAGAAGTCTATATGTTTAGGGGCCTTCCAAACCAATGTGCAACGTATACACGTTCTTGGCAAAGATCAAACATATCACAAAGAGTGATTAAAATTGGTCGTAAAGAACGAACGCGAAGAAGAAGATTAAAAATGATGATGGGAATGCAATAAAAAAAACTTCTTTGCTGCAGACCATAAGGCTAGATATAGTATTGAAACGTTGCACTACGTTTAGGAACATGGACTTCGAGTTCTGCACATATATGCCCGGGATTACCCCATGGTTCTTCTCTATCACCCGTGTTGTTTAATATTTACACAGCAAATGTAGGTAAAATTCAGCCAACCGGGTTGGGTCGGACATTGACATTTGCAGATATCTTAGTATATAAGACTGGGTCAGATAGTCGAGAGATGGTTGACGACATTCAGAAAACATTGCATACCATTTCAGGTTGGTCTAGAGAGTCTTGCTCTCAGGTCAATCCTGAAGAAGCGTGTATGGTATGGTGCTCGTTGAATAATTCCATAGTCAAGGCTGATCTACCCAGTGTAATCTTTGATGAACATACCATCGAGCGCAGTGATAGGCTGCGCTATCTTGGAATCACCTTTGATCGTAGTCTATCTTTCAAACACCATGTTGAACAGACGATACAACTTTGCAAGCGTGGTCTTGCGGCTCTCAGAGTTATGGTTGCCGCACACCTTGAGCAGAGACTACTCGTCCTTTTGTTCGATCGACTGGTTATGTCGGTGGTAGATTACGGACTCTGCATTCTTACGATATCAAGATAACAATGTGAACGACTCGAACGGGTTCAGAATGAAGGTATGCTTATAGTCCTGGGGTGCACTAGAGATACCCCATTAGAGATTGTGAAGATGAGATATATGCTTGACCTTCTGTCACTACGCTCCCGTCATGCAATCGCCCAAACCAAGGCATATATGCGGGTTACTGCGGATACGAGACATCCACTGCACGAGAACACCTAATGATGTTAATGGCATGAGAATCAAGCGTGGCATGTCGTGGATGGCCCAGGCTGAGAGAACAATTGGCCATGTGACCACGGTTGCGACCCTACCAAAAGGGGAAGAATGGATCCCAACAAATGATAGCATGATCAACTATCTCAACGTTATCATTACTCTTGGAAGAGAATGTAGAGATTGGGACAACATGGAGGCTGATCTCGCAGTTAAGCAGCTGATAGAAGATAATGCAAGGGATGATGATGTTGTATATACCGATGGGTCGGTTCATCGTGGTGAGAAGTCCGGCTGTGGTTTCTTGGCTAATGCGTATGGTAGGGTTGTTGCAGAGTGAAGTGGAGCGTACAGGACAACTACTTCTAGTATGAGGATGGAGGTTGACGTCGTTACTGCTGCCTTCCATTGGCGCTCTCAGTCGACGCTTCACAAGATCCAGAAGGGCAAGTTTCGGTATGTGTGGATGTCGTCTATAGACGTTTCTAACCTCCAGAGGCTACGTTTACGGTAATGAGAGAGGGGACGGGCATCAACAGCATGAATTGTTGGGGAGTTGACGATGGATACGGGGGATGTTCTTCGGTCTCTTTGCGACTGTCTGTTGAATGAGGACACTAAAATCGATGTTGAATCGATCAAGCGATTTAGGCAGTTTGGAGTTACCCGTTGTACAAGTAGAACTGCATGCCTGAGGGCCAGAGTGAGAAGTGTGTTTAATCAGCGAGCCACGGGAACCATCAGTATGCATACTCTTCGATATCTGTTGGGGAGACTGAGCACCTATAGGTTTGCCCGTAGTGCAATGACGTCAGTTTAGTAACCAATAACCAATTGTATGTATTAGCTTGCGCGGTTCCTACCCTACATCTAAGTTGGTTGCAACAGAAGTTTTAAAAGTTTCTGTTTCGTGCCCTGGCTGATGAAGCACGCTGATTTCTTGAAGTTCTTTTGATATTTGCTCTATGAAACATTATAAATTCGTTCTCTTTGATCGATACAATTATTACTCGAGTTTTAGTTAACTTGAAATTGTGACGACAAGTGAGTGTACTTATCTAAAATGTTGAATACTTTGTCAAGTATGGTCTCGGCTTGGAACCATGTACTGAAGGGAGACTAGTCTCAAAAATAATATTTTAAAATGTCCGACATATAACTGAAATGATTAGTTTGGGAGTCAAAATTACATATTGATATCAACGTTTAAAATCCCCATTTTATGTGAAGACAATTTGTGGTTGCGGTTCAGTAAATCCGTAATTTAATAAATAGCTATTTTGTAGGGACTTTTTTGACTTGCATACATTTTATATAATTAAATAAATTAATGTTATGTCTAAGAAAACTCGGGTAAGTTACTAACTAAAACTTGCAGTTCAGTCTAGACTACACTGACTGCAGTGCTGCAGTGTGTAACGAGTGTTAGAGTTAGTGTACTACTTGCACGATCCATCACCATGACGATCTGGTTTTACAGACTACTCGGTGTGCCTGTGGTTCTATGTAACTGAGTAGACAAACACATTTTACCATCATCATAAGGATAACTATCTTGAAGACAGTTTGAACACACTTTCAGAACTGTGACTTCTCACTTCACTTCTACTCAACCTAAGTTACTGAAAGCATGTAAAACATATATGTGTTTTACATTCGTTGACTACAGTTGACAGGAGGAAAATATTACTTGTAACATGGAAAACATTTATTTAGACAGTGAATGTGAAGAAATGAAAGTCAAGCAAGAAGTAGAAACATCAGATGCTAGACAGATAAGACAGGTACTTGTTTGGTTGATATCTAAGATAAAATAATTGCTTGTTTGATTTATAATATGACATTTAAGTAGTTAATTAGCAATCACTTTTGTCAAAGGATATGCAATATGTTTTTAATTTTTGTAGTTCGTTAGTTAAAACTTAGTATACATAATTATGATAATTATAATAGTGAATATGGTACATCCATTACAGGACTTTGCCATCAACCACAGTAAACAAGTTGTTTTTCTTGACATTTTAGACACAAAAACAACGCTATGTCACTATTAATATATCTACAAAATGTTTTAATTTTTTCTTGGTTTTATTTTTTGTCTCTTTCTGCCACATGTGGTAACTCTATGAGCTCTTATATGCACATTTTATTAGTATATGTGTTGATTTTGAAATGTTGTGTTGAAGCTTCATTTTAAAAATGTATTAAGAAGGTTATTTTTTCAATGTTGTTTTACTGGGCTGAAAAGAAATTTCTGCCAGCTAATAAACTACCATGCTCATTGACAAGTTGATTTAACTAATAGATATGAGATAAAGCATTGTTGGCTTAACTGGCATGTCTACTTACTATTATTTCAGTTCTCTGACAAGATGACCAACAGTAGCGATAATGTGAACATAGAGATCAGTAAATTTGACAGCTTTGATGAGGTAGTGACAAAAGTGGAGAAATTGAAGCAGCCTGGTCTATGTGGAGATGATAGATGTATAAAAGATGGTAAGTAGGTCATGTGTGTTCTGTGATGTGAATTCTAATACTTTCCTGATGTGTTCTGTGACAGTCATTAAACTTGTCTGGAGAAGAAGTGAAGTTATAAAAGATTGTTCTAGCAAGGAAAGTGTAAGCTAAAGTAGGAAAAATAAACAATCAAGCAACTTGGGCTTGGAAAAAGTCAGCAATAGAACTAATAATTAACACATTCCAAGAATATGGTTAGCATGTGATTGGCAGAAATTGAATAGAGCATCATCTTCATGTAGATATTGATCAGTAATGAAATTAATATATCACATAATGAACTAATTGTTCGTATATTTCAGAAATCAGTGATGACACATTGAAACACTTCAGCAACTCTCAGGATGATGTTCAGAAAATTAAAGTAGAAAGTGAATACAGTGTTCAACATTCACAACTTAGCAGACCTGATGTTTTCTCAGACAATCTTCCAGAACATGCTAGAAACTTTGAGAACATCAACAGCGACGTGACAGAAGGTTTGGAGAGACAAACAGAAGATATAAGTAATGGAAAAAATACTTCAGTTGAGACAAGAGATTTTGATCTTCTTGAGGAATACAAAGGAAACACCATAATCAAAACAGAAAACAATAATGAAGATCTGTGTTTGACATGTGAAGAATCGAGACGGAATGATTTAAAAGAATCAGTGAATGCCAGGGACTGTCAAGTTCGAGTTGATTATGACATGGCTATGATTGATCAGAATGATGACAATCTGACTGTTAGTAATGAAGAATGTAACACCCTGTCAGAAAATGAATTATATGCTTCTAAGAAAGATACTAGACATACTGTTAGTAGTATACGATGTGAGACTCTGAACAAATTTAATGTTGGTTTGACTAAACTTGCTATCTTGAACACACAGAGACAGCAATATGGAGGAGAAAACTCTGACAACTGTCATATTTCCAACTTGGGTTTTACTTTGTCTCTTGATGTGAGAACTCACAGGAGATCATATCCAGGAGAGAAGTCTTACACATGTGATCTTTGTAATAGAGTTTTTGTTAACTTTGTGATACTGAAGAGACACATTGATCAACATACTATATATAAACCCTACACATGTGATGTTTGTGGTGTAGGATTTAATCGATATGGTTATCTGAAGATACATGGAAGAACACATACAGGAGAGACACCTTATAAATGTGATGTTTGTGATTTAGAATTTACACATAATGCAAGCTTGCACAGGCACATACGAACACATACCGGGGAGAAACCTTACAAGTGTGATGTTTGTGGTTTAGAATTTAGTCAAAATAGCAACCTAAATACACACATAAGAACTCATACTGGTGAAAAACCTTACAAGTGTGATGTTTGTGATGTAGGATTTACAAAAAATGGTAATCTGAAGATTCACATGAGAACACATACAGGAGAGAAACCGTACAAGTGTGATGTTTGTGGTTTAGGATTTACTCAGAATGGAAGCCTGGAGATACACCGAAGAACACATACAGGAGAAAAACCTTACAAGTGTGATGCTTGTGATGTCGGATTTACAAAAAATGGTGATCTGAAGATACACAGAAGAGCACATACAGGAGAAAAACCATATAAATGTGATTTTTGTGGTTTAGGATTTACTATAAATGGTAACCTAAAGATACACAGAAGAACACATACCGGAGAGAAACCTTACAAGTGTGATGTTTGTGGTTTAGAATTTACTACAAATGGTAATCTGAAGGTACACAGAAAAACACATACAATAGATAAACCATACCAGTATGATGTCTGTGATGTAAGATTTACATATAATAAAGATTTGCGCAGGAGAAAACATATGGAAGAAAAACCGTACAAGTGTGATGTCTGTAGTTTAGGATTTACACAAAATAGTAGTTTGCAGAGACACAGAAGACAACATACAGGAGAATAACTTTCAATAAGGTTTAAATTGTAATGTGGAATTTGTTCAGAGTAGTAGATACACATAAGAAAGCACACATGTGGAAAACTTACAAATGTGATGTTTGTTGTGCAGGAAATATCTATGAAAGTTTTCTAAAGATTGGCGCCCGAGTGGTTATCGGGGCCTAAATTTGGGCTGTACAGAATAAAACCACTGTTACCTGTCGTGCATGTCGTAAGAGGCAACTAAGGGGGTTTGGCTGAAATCGGATGCACATGTCCTAAACATGTAGAAGTCTATGTGTTTAGGGTCCTACCAAACCAATGTGCAACGTATACACGTTCTTGGCAAAAATCAAACATATCACAAAAAGTGATTAAAATTGGTTGTAAAGAACGAACACAAAGAAGAAGAAGAAGAAAATTGATAGGACCGTCATCATTGCACTTCAGTGAATAACTATTTGTGCTCCAATCTCTATCTTACACAGGTAGATCTCAGTGACAGTGCATCAACTTCGTAGCAACGGTTAAAGCCCCTGAAATAGTTTTCAAGGTTGCAAACACTTTTTTAAGAATCTTAATTTGAACCTTGTTAATTAATTATTTTTGCGCAGCTGCTTTGCAGGCTACAAAATTCACCTTTAAAAAAAGTGTCAACCGTCAATTTTGTTTGTAAAAAACACACTGAAGACGAAAACCTTTTTTCTAAACACAAAGAAAACTAAGATTACATCTACTGACAAAATAAAATGTGAGCCTAGAATGACCATTACTAATAAAAGCATTACAATCTTTACACATTTTTATTATCTTTGATTTGTCGGGGATAAATAATAATTATGAATATTGTACAAAAGAAATTATCAATATAAGGAACACTGCAATAAAACTATGTAGCAATAGCGAAACATGTAAAAACAACGTACTGTAGTTTTACAACAAGAATCACAATACACAGCTATGTTTTGACCACAAAGGCCTATATTAAGCAAAGGAAACAACAAATGAGTTCACTTCTTACACGGCACAGAACATATAGAATATGATAATAAATTCCTCACTGCCCTAAAATGAAAGTCTGTGACTAAAAACGAATAACGAAATAAATACAAAAAAGTAGAAGTGGAATAAAGAAGATAAACAATCAAATTCATATATATATATAATCACATACATACATTTAACATATACACATATAGAATATGGAGCATGAGAAGAGAAAGTACTTCCACGGCCATAGAAACTTGATCCGCGTCCATAGTATTTCATATGACACGCTGTGACTAACAAGGTTGTCTGAATTTTATTTGTTTATGTGATAATTTCATTTTTCTTTGGTCCCTAAGAGTTTGATCATTTGATGTGATATCTAGTCTGATCCTGGGCCTTTCTCTTGTTAGGTATTCTTCATAACACACTGTAGTTCTTGCACCTTGTCATGTACATCCCTGCATGGGGAGGAGGTTTGTGTCACGTCATTTTATGTCTGAGAGCCATTTGTTAAGGGAGTCTACTTTGTCTGCATAATCAGGAGTCTATAGTAGCTTTCAGTTTGCTTGTTTTTCACGACAGGTTGTTCAGTAGTTTCCTAGCTCTTTTTTCTTTTGTTAAGTTTACTATATGGCCTTTGTTCTCTTCACAGACGGTCAATACTACACATGTCTAATCATGTTTTTTTTTAACTGTGGTTTGCTACACATGTTTAATCATGTTTTTTTAAATTCTGGTTTAAAGTCTGATTTGTAGAGTACTCAGTTGTATTCTGTTGTAGTTTCTTTTGTATGGTGTTTCTCAGCTTTCTTTCTATCTTCTCTCCTATTTCCGACTAAGTCTTTAAATGTCCTCTTTAAAAATGGCTTGCATTTCTTTCTGCATCCTCTTCGGATTGTTTTATGGGCTGATCTAAGTAAAGTTTGAATGATGATGTATATGGTTTTTATATATGTCTCCTGTTTGGTTGTTGCTAGGTCTTCATCTGTGAGGAGTATTGAATTTAATCTAGTCTGCTCTGTCATAGTTCCAGCAAGATGTTTTTCTCGGCCATTGGTTCACACTTGGAAGATTTGGAAAAATGTGGACAAAAGACACTGTTATCAACATTATTGACATAACAGTTGTTTTGGATGATATCAACAAGAACCAGTATCGAGCAACATATCAGTTGATAACTAAGTTTTGCTATGAAGCTGTGGTAGGAACTATCTAGTGGTTGAAAAATCCAATTTTTGCAGTAGAGACTATGTTAGGATTGTAGATATCATGAGACTGCTCAGCTTTATAAGCATAGAGAGAGATCACATTACCCTATTAGCTTGAGAACTTTGATGCAGTCTAGGAAGTCCCCAAGCAACTAACTTATTTTGAGATTCTTTGATTAATTAATATGATTGATTTGTGGAAACTGAAGTATTAGATACGATGTTACCTAACTGAAATATTTGTTTTGTAGGAATTATTTTTCTTTTTTAATGTAACTGTTATTACATTATTAAAGTTGGAAAAGTTAGTTCCAGAGGCTCACTGAATGTGTGTTGGAATATACTACATTCAATATCAGTTGTTTTATATGTGTTTTGTAGAGTAAGCAGTGGTGTGATGTGTTAGAAATAGTTAGTAAGCGAGTTATGTATACACGGTTATTGTGCCATGACTTGAATAGGAGGTTATTGGTTACTAAACTCAATTTAAAAAACGAAACAATACCCCAAACAGATACACCCACCTTCCTTGGAATCACCCTAGACAGCAGACTTACCTGGAAGCCAAACATAGACAAAATTCAAAGAAAAGCCATACAAAGACTTGCTGTGATGAAGAAACTAGCTGGCATGTCCTGGGGCGCAAATTCAAAAATATTAAAGCAGGTCTACGGTCTACACGGGAGCAGTCAGACCCATCATTGAATATGGCTCCAGCTCTTGGACAACAGCAGCCAAAACAAACACACAGAAACTAGACAAGGTACAAAACATGGGCCTAAGAATAACTCTGGGAGCAATGAAAAGCAGTCCTATCAAAGAATTGGAAAAAACCGTAGACAGAGAGCCTCTAGAACGCAGAAAATTTAAAACACTCACCCAGTTTGAAACACTAAAACGGCTAAAAGAACACCCTCTAAACACAAAATTCCAAGAGAAAACAAAAAACAGACTTGCAAGGAAAAGTCTCAACCATCTGGTCAGAGAATTTCACATGCAACATTCAGACATCATAGAAACTGACCCAGAAATGTGGGAACCCATAATACCAGAGCCATGGACATGCTACCAAAACATGGCCCAAATACACCTAGAAGTCTCAGGAATAATCTCAAAAAAATACAAACAGAGATAGAGCAAAGAGCCATTTCACTCCAAATTCTACGAGAGCAATATCCCACCAGCACATGGACACGTGTTCACAGATTGCTTAGCTACAGATGCTACCAGAAAGGGAGGCAGCGGAATCTACATCACTCACCCTCAAGGAAACACAGAAACACACTCTCTGGCAGCAGGAGAAACATGCACCAACTTTAGAGCAGAGGCAACATCCCTTCTTGCAGCAATACAGATTCTCAACGACCAGCAAGTGTCAGCAAAAATATTGCAGTCTTTAGAGATTCAAGATCCGCTCTCCAGGCTATCTCATGTCCCAGACAAGACAAGCTCATTCAGGACATACGGCAAAATATCAGCTTGTCAAAAAAATCCGAACTGGTCTTACAGTGGATACCAGCTCACTGTGGCATACCAGGAAACGAAAAGGCTGACAAACTTGCAAAGGCTGGGGGAGCGTAACACAATACCATCCAACACAAAGTTTTACAGAAGCAAAGGCTCTCCTGAAACAATCCAGGAAAATGATCTGGAGAAAAACAAATGGAGGATACAACCCACAGCACGACAGTATAAATACACTAAACAGAAAAGCACAGACTTCAGAATTAGAACGGGACACTGCAGTCTCAGAGCACACAACAGAATGGGTCTCAGGGACTCGGCAGCCTGCACCTGTGGAGCACCAAAGCAGTCCCCAGAGCACATCCTGCAAGACTGCCCTAGTCTGAGTAGCGAGAGATTGGAGATCTGGCCAACAGAAACAACACTATAAGAAAACTATGGGGAACCGGTGAAGACCTCAAGCGGACCGCCCTGTTTATGACACATACCGGAGTAGTCGCATAGCAAAAGTTGAACGCAGAAGAAGAAGAAGGTTACAAAACTGACGTCATTGCATGCCAGGCAGAACCCATAAATGCATGCAAAGTTTCCCCCAACAGATATCAAAGAGCATGCATACTGATGGTTCCAGTGGCTCACTGATCATGCACACTCCTCACTCTGCTATCACCTCAAACACCAGCATGCCCAGCACAGTAGATCCACGTAAGCTGCTGGAGGTTAGAAACTTCTATAGATGACAGCCACTCATACCGAAAGCTGCCCTTTTGGATCTTGTGCAACATCGACTGAGAGTCATATAACAACGGCCTCAGTAAATGGAGTCCCAGAGCACCAATGGAGGGCAGCAGTAATGGCTTCAACCTCCATCCTCATACTAGAAGTAGTTGTGCTGTACACTCCACTTCGCTCTGCGACAACCATACCAAGCGCATTAGCCAAGAAACCCAATCCTGACTTCTCACCACGATGAACCATTTCATCGGTATATACAACATGATCATCCCTTGCATTATATTCTATTAACTGCGAGATTAGCCTCGTGTTGTCCCAATCTCTACATTCTCTTCCAAGAGTAATGATAATGTTGTGATAGTTGGTCATCTTACCATCTGTTGGTATCCATTCTTCCCCTTTTGGTAGGGACGCAACCATGGTCACCTGGCCAATTGTTCTCTCAGCCTGGGCCATCCACGACATGCCACGCTTGATTCTCATGCCCTTACCATCATTAGTGTTCTTGTGCAGTGGATGTCTCTTATCTGCAGTAACCTGCATATATGCCATGGATTGGGCGATTGCATGACAGGAGCATAGTGACAGAAGTCCAAGCATATATCTCATCTTCACAATGGGGGTATTTCTAGTGCAGCCAAGGGCCATACGCATGCCTTCATTCTGAACCCGTTCACATTGTGATCTTGATATTTTAAGAATGCTGAGTCCATAATCTACCACAGACATGACCAGTCAATTGAATAAAAGGACGAGTAGTCTCTGCTCAATGTGTGCAGCCACCATAACTTTGAGAGCCGCAAGACCACGCTTGCAAAGTTGTATCGTCTGTTGAACATGGTGTTTGAAAGATAAACTATGATCAAATGTTATTCCAAGCAAGTGCAGCCTGTTACGGCGCTCGATGGTATGTTCGTCAAAGATTACACGGTAGATCAGCCTTGACTATGGAATTATTCAACGAGCACCACAACATACACGCTTTTTCAGGATTGACCTGAGAGCGAGACTCTCTACACTCTACACCAACGCGAGATGGTATGCAATGTTTTCTGAATGTCGTCAGCCATCTCTCTTCTATCCGACACAGTCCTATATATTAAGATGTCATCTGCAAAAGTCAATGTTCAACCTAACCTGGTTGGCTGAATTTTGCACAATTTGCTGTAAATATTGAACAACACGGGTGATAAGAGAAGAACCCTGGGGTAATCCCAGGCATATATACGCGCAGGATCCAATGTCTATGTTCCTAAACATAGTACAATGGTTCTCTCCATTAAAGGAGCAGTTACCCATTTCACCAGCCAATGTTAACCTCACATTTAAGCAAAGTACGTACCACTATTAAAAATTTACCTTGTTATAAGCATCCTCCAAGTCGATGGCTATAGCAACAGTCTCTTGGACTAAATTTGGTAACCTGGAAAGAGACTGCTGGGGAAGAAGTCTGATGGAAAACTATTGTGGATGGGACAATCTGATATCGAAATAGGGTGAAGACTGCAGTAAAACTTGGTAAATAGTGAAACACGTACAAACAAAGTACTATAGTTTTACAAAAACAGAAACAGTGACGATAAACAGCAACGTTTCGACCAACAAGGCCTTTATCAAGCAAACGAACAAACAGGAGTGACAAATTAAAATGAAACACAAATGGACGACCAAATACAAACGTATCTAAGGAAAAGCTGGAATAAAAACGAATAACGAAATAAATGTAACACAAAAACACACATAAAAACTAGAAATAGAACGGAAAAGAAACAATGAAACATCTAGTAAATATATAACTTGAATACATGCAACATATACCCATATAGAGTACAAAGCATAGGAAGAGAAAGTACTAAGAAGCATAAGAATGTAATACGTTGAGCCCGCGTGGTCGCAAGGTACCATACAAAGAAATCAACCGATTCTCCAGAGCAAATCGACTACGATCATCAGAGGAACATGATCGGATGGCTGTGACCTGGACATCGCAAGCTCCTGAATGGCCAGTATCATTGAAATGGGTAGCTACAGGGGTCACAGAGCATTGGCGTATATCGCGCAAGTGTTGGGCGAATCGGTCACTGAGTCTCCTGCCGGTTTCCCCAATATAGGCCTTGTTGCACCGCTTGCAGATAATGGCATAGATAATATTACGGGACTCGCATGTGAAACTGTCTTCAACAACGAACGTGGCTTTTGGAAAAGACACCGTGCGGGTCTGTATGACATAAGCACAAGTGTTGCAGCGCCGACGGCCACACTGGATGGTGCCAAAATGACTCTGGATATTAGGCTTGAGGCGACTGTGAACCAACATATCCTTAAGGCTTCTGTCCCGTCTGTACGCCACCAAAGGATAGTGTTGGAAGATTGAACGTGTCTCAGGATCAGACTGAAGAATGGAGAGATGACGGAATAAGACTTTCTTCACAAGGGAACTATGAGGGTGGAAAGTTAAGACAAGTTTCACCCTGTCAGAATTGGAAGTTCTATGCTGGTTAGAGAGAGCCTCCTGGCGAGAAATTTGTTGAACGCGCCGCATAGCAGAAGCAAGCACCTTATCCGGGTATAAGCGCTTACGAAAGAAATCCAGCATCTCGTGAGCTCTACCCATTTCAATGATACTGGCCATTCAGGAGCTTGCGATGTCCAGGTCACAGCCATCCGATCATGTTCCTCTGATGATCGTAGTCGATTTGCTCTGGAGAATCGGTTGATTTCTTTGTATGGTACCTTGCGACCACGCGGGCTCAACGTATTACATTCTTATGCTTCTTAGTACTTTCTCTTCCTATGCTTTGTACTCTATATGGGTATATGTTGCATGTATTCAAGTTATATATTTACTAGATGTTTCATTGTTTCTTTTCCGTTCTATTTCTAGTTTTTGTGTTACATTTATTTCGTTATTCGTTTTTATTCCAGCTTTTCCTTAGATACGTTTGTATTTGGTCGTCCATTTGTGTTTCATTTTAATTTGTCACTCCTGTTTGTTCGTTTGCTTGATAAAGGCCTTGTTGGTCGAAACGTTGCTGTTTATCGTCACTGTTTCTGTTTTTGTAAAACTATAGTACTTTGTTTGTACGACAATCTGATATGGTGTTATAGAATACCTATGTATACAGTCCTATATTGGCAGATACAGATTAGCTCTACGGATTGAATAACGCCAGTAGACTGTTGGTGACAGGGGTGGGGTGGGAAGGAGGTCCTTCAAGTCAACATTTCTGGACTTGGACAAAAACTCTTAAACTGAGAGGACAGGTACAAGGCCTGAATATCCACATTGCACTAATGCAGGTAAACTCGTACCAAATAATATATCAGACTCTACTATGTACAAAGATCATATATACCATATATAAAGGGTTTTTAAGCTGAAGGATTGACTTAATTTTACCGGCTTCATATACCATATATTTAACATGAGAACAATCATAGCAAAATCTAGAGAGTATAATGTAGATCTATAGTCATGCTTTATTGACTACTCAAAGACATTTGATTGTGTAGAGCATCAGGAATTGTGGAAGATAATGTGAGAAATTGGATTTCCATTACATTTGATACAAATCATAAGAGAACTTTATAGTGATCAAATGGCGACTGTAAGAACATATGATGATTCATATATCATATTTTTTTTTACATAAGGCAGCGAGTCAGACAAGGTTGCATTCTATCGCCTTGTCTGTTTAACATATATGCAAAAAACATCATAAGGAATGTTAGAGAAAATAGCGGAAAACAACAATACGATTCTTTGATATTCGGAGGAAGAGAAATATCTGAACTACGATATGCCGACAATACAGTGTTACTGTCAACATCACAAAAAGGGATTGCGAAATTATTAGTCTCAGACGTGTAATGCTGCACCTCTCTATGGTATGTGCGGAGGTGACTGTAGAGTTTTTAAATGAGGTTTTAATAAACCATATGGCTCGGTCCCTCTCAGCAGAAATGGCATGCCACCTGCAGAGAGTATTGCACAAAGCAGAAACTCCGTAGCTTCAGCAACAATCCTAGGGGTCTCTAGAAGAAACTGCACTCGTGAAAAGAACGGCGTGGTCCGGACTCGAACCCACGACCTTCGACTCACAAGGGCTTAACCACAGAGACCCATTACAAACGGGTGCAACGAGTAACTCCAAACTGCCTAAATTGCTCGATCGATTCAACATCTATTTTAGTGTCCTCTTCCAACAGACAGTCGCGAAGAGACCGAAGAACATCCCCCTTATCCATCCTCAATTTCACAACAATCGATGCTGTTGATGCAAGCCTGTCCGCTCTCTCATTACCGTAAACACCCGCATGTCCAGAACATTATATCCACGTAAGTCTCTGGAGGTTAGAAACTTCTATAGACGACATCCACTCATATCGAAACCTATCCTTCTGAATCTTGTGAAGCCTCGACTAAGAGTCTGATACAACAAGAATCATAGATCGTAGTTAGTATAATTATGTGTTAATTAGTCTATACAAAATAATGACTGTTCCAGAAAACAAGGACGGGTGGAAAGAAATGTCCCGAAAAAACGGACTTGTGGCAATAAATATCCCTGTTTCTGGGTTGCAAATTCTGGCAACCCTATGCCAAGGTCAACGGTAATTATCTTATTTAAGTAGGCCATGCCTAGGCTTACAACTAGTTATGAGCTATGCACAAGCTACAACAGACAGAAATTGACCAACTTGTAGTAACCACATCTGTAATGAAACCAAAACTATTGCGTCTTCAAATTAAACAGTACAGTTCTGTAGGTCTACTAATCACAGCGATAATGAAAACAAAACTACTGTGACAGTATGTGTGGACATTTCAAGTTTTCAAATTAAAACCCAAACCGTTCATCCATCTGAGAATCGATAAAAAGTTCGATTTATTTGCCACTTTTATTTGACAGCGACAAAAACAGGGACAAATGTACGCCTTATAAGCAAGTTATCGGTACACCACATTTATTCGCTAAAAATCGAAATTGTCCCGGAAAACCGAGAAGTCTGGCAACCCTAAGACAGGCACGTGTAGGCCAGGCCTCTACAATATTCGAGATCGGCAATTCAGCCGTGTGGACAGGCACATCTGACTGCAGAGCACATACTCCAAGACTGCCCCGAATATGATATACTAAACAACACTGAACAGAAAAAAAACACACAAATCTCTTTGTGAGTTACAAAAGACAGTGAAGTTTATACAAGAGACAACATTGAATTTATAGACAACATTTCAAACAAACGAAAGGAAGGAGAAATGACAATATTAAAGGGAGACTAGTCACAATGGTAATTTCTTTGTGTGAATGGCCGCTCTATCACTGAAAATGTTCAAGTTTTAGTTTTAAAAAAGTATATTAATATCAGCATTTGAGATAAGCATTTTCTGTGGTACTAAATTTTCTTGCTGCAGTTTAGTATATCCATACATTATTCTATGTTATTTATTTTTTGTGCACCTTATAATGTATGTTTTATGTCAATGTTACGTGATTAACATATTTATAATTTAAGCACGCAGCACCGGCACCTGTTCTTTAGTCAATTTGTAATTTAGTGTATTATGTATATTCCGGTAGTTGGTAATTTTAATATTAATTAAAGTTGTAATATGAACTAAATTGACATATATACAATGAAATGGCATAGTCTTATATTCGTCAACCGATCCACGTATGACGTATGCAAGCACAAACATTTATTTACTGTCAAACAATCAATGTTTACTTGTAGGCCTACCTTAATTATTTTGTAACCAGAACACGTCAAGTATGCAAGGACATCCTCATCCAGCAATGATGTTATTATTTTGTAATGCAACACTGGCTTTGGATATTCTCTTGTTGATTTTGAATCAATGTTTATCGCCCTGGATAGGATGCTGTAAAGACAAGCAAAATAGAAGGTTCAAACTTCAAACAAGATTTCTTCTGATCAGTTATCTGTTAACAGTTATTTGAAAACTATCATCTGATGAACATGTCTATATGTGCTCCGATCTCCACCCCACCAAATCAGCATAGTCCTTCTGATACAGCTGGAATCTTTGTTTCAAGACTTATTTCTCTTAATTGTGACTTTTATCAACACAATTATCAATGTGATTTTTATTTTGCTTGTATTTTTATTCCACAGATAGGAGGGAAAATGAATTCAGATTCTATGGAAAGCATTAATGCAGAAAGTGAAGAGATAAAGAAAGAGATAGACACAACAGAGATTAATCAGGTACTTAATTCATTTCTTGATATCACAGATAAAATAGTCTCTTGTGTTCATGTTTTCTCTGTTGCTAAGTGCTTAAACCATTGCCTTGCATTCCGAAGGTAGTGGATTTGAATCTGGAACTTAATATTAACATATTATAATATATTTACATGATTCATTCATTCCTCTCTGATTCTCTTGCAAATTATTATCATGAATCCTCATGATCAAGATATGACGAAATCGCAAACAAGTTTCTGAAGAATACTTGAGTTAAGGGCAACACTGTTTTTTTCTAAACCTTCCCTATTTTTTAATTCATGGGCACAGTCTCTATATTGAATGTTTAATTTCTTCGATTTGCTGGCAGGTACAAATGTCTTACGTCATATATGATCTCCGTTATCATAGCACATGCTGTGACTGGATCATTTAAAAAAAAAATATAAATAAACATCCATGCAGAGAGCAATCTATCTATATCCTCTTTGTGTCCCGATTGACATATAAGGCTTCCACTGTTGCCTTTCTGCTGCCTTTCTACCAACCATCTCCCACGTCAGGCCACACTCCTTCAACTCTCCTCAGATCTTCTCCATGTTTCCTTTGGACGTCCAGGCCTTCTCTTTCCATCCGCTGTCCTAGCCAATGCCCCTACTGGCATATGACATACATGTCCAATCCACCTCCATCTTCGTCTCTTAATGATGGTTTCCAAAGATGATCTCCAGAGATGATCTCCAGACTGGATCATTTAAATAAAATATAAATAAACATGCAGAGAGAGAGCAATCTACCTACATATCCAAAAACAGTAGAAATTAGTTTAGCCATTGGATCATCATCACTGACATTGAACCAATAAGTGCTACAGTCTCCTTATCATTATGACTTTTAGCATGTGGCAACTAATGACACCATGTCTGTGTTGGTTTACTATACTTCTTTGACTTCCAGTATAGTGATCTTGTCTAGCTGCACCACAAAAACAAAAATGAAAGTATAATAATATATAGGATTTTCTTCTTCAAATGCTCCATATTGACCACCTGCTAAACCACTCTTTGTGATTTGTATGTGATCTGAGCCTGTGAGCGATTGTACATTGTTCCAGTTGTCAAGTAGGCCAGGACATCTGATTTCTGTGGTGCTTTTTATTTACTAGGTTAACTTCCCTAGGCCCCTATCTCAGTCGCCTCTTATGACATATCTTGTAGGTCATATTGTTACTTTTCTTTGCTTCCCATGTAGACCCACAGCGTATGTGTGTTGCCAGGGTCTACAAGGGAAGCAAAGAAAAGTAACAATATGACACACATACGCTGTGGGATACAAAATAAGGAACTTTAGTTTTATTGTGACCATTAGGGTATCTTTCTCTCTCTCATGCCTTTTTAACCCTGATTGGGGCATAGCCCCTTGCTTCAAAATATCAGATTGAATTACCAATCTTCTTTTCATGAAAATCTCAAACTGTGTGAGACGTATATTTTCATACACTGAAGAAGTTCATCATCAAGCAGTGGTAAAAGAACTAATTGGGTTAAAAATGACAGAGCTGAAAGCAACGTTCAGAAATCTTACCATGAGGTTTGGTTACAGAAGGACATTTCTAGTCGCTACCCTGATCTATGGGTAATAGTTAGAAAAATATTTTGTTGTATTTCCAACATTATATTTAGTGGAATGCAGTTTCAGTGTAGTGTTGAAACTGTTGACTCAAAGTAATCTTCTAACCAGGACTGCGAGTTTTCACTCTTGGGCAGCCAATGCCAATTTGTAGAATCTGCATGTGTTCTGTAATTGTGGAAGACTAGTGTAAAGGGTATTATGAACAGAAGGGTGTGGTGGGAGGAGTTCTTGTCTAGCTTTATGCAGTCCAGGACATTCAAGCAAGATATGCTGTACTGTCTCACATGAGTGACTGCACTTTCTACAGTGTGGTAGGTGTGTGGGGTTTATTCTGTGTAGGTGGTAATTCAGTCCAACATGTCCTGTTCTTAACTGAAAGATAGTGCTTTGATCTTTTCTTTGTAGCAGATTTATATTGTCCTTGAGGTTTGGTCTATTTATCTCTGCATAGATGTCCCAACCAGTCGTCCCCATAGCCCATCGGTTCAGCCAATCTTCTCTGGAGTTGTTTTTCAGAATCTGTTTTATACTTTGTATGCTAACAGGTTTGTCTATTTGTGGTTTTGATGATCCCTGTTTGGCCAGATGATCTGCCTTGTCATTTCCTGGGATATTTGTGTGCCCAGGAATCCACTGTAGAATGACATTAATATAAAAGGAGGAAATCAGATTGTGAATGACTGATGCCAATGACTGGATCTCGCTTGACTGATTCTGCTGTTCTTCTAAAGTTTGTAGTGTGGACTGTGAGTCAGTGAATACTATCATGTCTTGGACAATATTCTCTCCAAGTTCAAACTGCTGATGGACTAGTTCTACAGCGGTCTTTATGGCTATAATCTCTGCCTCATAGTTGGAACATATATTACCACAAGGGGCACAGTAACTATAGATAGTTCCATCTGGATATTTCAGGTATATGCCACAGTCGGCATAAGTAGTGGCTTTGAAACTAAAAGTAATCAACTTCAAATTATTGGTCATGGTAATTTAAGAATGGTGCTAACACCAAACATTAGAAACATAGTTCATTAAAGTGAACTGTGAAGCTACTACATGTGACATGAAAGACTCTTGCTGAAGCAGTCAATGATAAGTTACCCATTATATCATATATTTTGTAAAACTGTAGTACTTTGTTTTTACGTGTTTACCCATTATATCATGATCAGTAAAATTGAACTCAGTAAGTATTACTTCATCTTTGATTTTTTTTTTTTTTTTTTTTGCCTTTGATGGGGATGTGGACAATTGTGCTCAGGTTCAGGCCCCAATGGATAAAAGCTTGGGAAACACTAGTGCAGTGGATAGTTGCTGTTCTGATGTAGTCACAGAGATGAAACATCAGCGCAGAATGCTGGGAGTAACAAGAAGAGACCGGATTAGAAATAAAGACATCCGGAAAAAATTGGGTACAACATCAGTACTGAACTTTATCAAGAAACAACAAATTAAATGGTCGGCCACATAAGCGGATTGCCAACAGACAGTGCACCTCAAAGAGCAATGTTGCGCCTTTATAATGGATACAAAGCTACGGCCGCACGCAAAAAATGAACTGTGAAGATAACATAGGTGAGGAAAGACACTTTATGAAGTGCACACAAGGGCTCATTCTAGAAATCTTTTCTTATCCTGACACTGTGAGGCAAAACAGGATTGAAGGAAAGAAAGAAAGAACTGGTAGATATGTTTCAAAATGATTTCCTTTGATTGTGACATGCCTTATCCACACCATTATCAATGCAGTTTTTATTCTCTATATTTCTTTTCCAATGAATAGATAAGTGGTAACTATCATTCAGATTCTATGGAAAACATTTATGGAAATGTTGCAGAAATCAAGCAAGAAGTAGATACAACAGAGATTAATCAGGTACTTATTTAGTTATTGTTATCACAGATAAAATAGTCATTTGTTTGGTGTATGTCATAAATCCGTTCAGAAAGCAATGACAAACTACTGAATGTATAAATGTTACCTAGAAAACCAACGACTCGTTGACTGTGGTTGATGGCTATGTCCTGTAAAGGATATGCCACAATTGTCATGTCATAAATAAGGGGGAGTAAGTGTTGACAGTTTCTAGGCAGAAAATTATTTGTTCTTGCTTCTAATTTTTGTGTGTTTTGTCTCACATCATCAAGATAAGAAAATATTTATAAAACATGCTTTTGTGTGCACTTCATAAATAGTGTTTTTCACATTGTTTATGTCTGAGGTCCACCTTTTGCTTTGTATCCACCGTATCGGAGTACCATCGCTCTTTGAGGTGCACTGTCTGTTGGTAATCTGCTTATGTATCCGAACCATTTAATTTGCTGTTTCTTGATAATGTTTAGTACTGATGTTGTACAAACTTTATTCCAGTGTACATACAAAGTGTGTACGTTCTCAGCGCAAACTATGCAGATTATTAAGAATGGCTAACTTGATTGATAAGAAAAAACGCAAACATTAGCGATAATGGGTAGGTAGCTTTCCAACTGCCTGATTGTTAGAGACTTTGTTGTCAGTCGCTGCACCAAAGTAAAGAACTAGTAAATTGATACCAATATGCAACTGATTAACACAACAGACGATCCACTCAGCTTTTACTTAACTGATTGGCTACCGAATTGAAAAAACAGGTTGTGGCTGATTTGAATTTATGTCCTATTTTCCTATTGCAAGTGTATGTACAAATTCAACTTCAGTTTCCTTAATTATTAACCGATTTTTATGAGTAATTTACCATTTGAAAGGTAAATGAATTTTCTTTAAAATAAATTTATAAGGAATACCCAGTGGTGCTCCCAGCGGCTTATGGGAGCCAATCAGTTAAGAAGATTACAGCAACTGATTTACATTAACAACAGTGAACATCAGCTACAAGACAGAACTCTGTATTCTTGTCATAACAGCACATCTAGTAGCTACATCCAGGGAGAAGTATTGCTATGCATATCAGTTACAACCAGAGAAAAGTGTGGCTGTGCCTATCATTTACAACGAGAGAGAAGAGGTCAGGTTTTTCAGTTACAATCATGGAGTAAACCTAACATGGTGGTCAGCAGTAGTATTCCTGGACAGCCTTAGACAACTGTCTTTTTTCAAATATATTCAAGTTGGTGTCTGAAAGTGTGTGAAGAAGAAGAATAATAAAACTGTCATTTGTGTTTGTCATTATTTTAGATCTCTGAAGAGATGATCAGCAATGAAGATGTATACAGTGAAGACAGTAGATGTAACAGCTTTGATGAGAACATTACAGACAGGAAGACAGTCAAACAACCTAGTCTATGTCTTGTAGAGAATAAATATGTAATAGATGGTAAGTAGATTATTTTGTGATGTTATCTGCAGCTCAATGAAATTTAAAAACTATATGTTCTTTTGGCAGGGCTACACACCAATCAACCTGACTATATGTAGTTGACTTTGCTGTGCACTCTCCTTAAGTGTCATATGCATGAATTTTGCACTAGTCCTTTAAAATGACTTAGAAACTTGCAGGACATGTTCTCCTATAGTCACAATGTGTAATCAGAGCTGGATTGTCAACAACTGACATGATATTCACTCTTTGACAGCTGCAAGAGTAATACAGAGAGCACGGAAAACATCTATTAATTTCATTTGACAATCTTTCAAATGCATTTAACACGGTCATAAAACCAATACTGTGTCATATTAGATGCCCTCTGAAATTGCTCAGACTGATTGTCTGCTTGCTTGAGGACATGAAATCATTCATAAAGTTTGATATCAATACATCTGACAGATTCACGGTTAAGATTTGAGTTAAACAGGGCTGTGTCTTTGATATCAATACATCTGACAGATTCAAGGTTAAGATTTGAGTTAAACAGGGCTGTGTCTTTGATATCAATACATCTGACAGATTCAAGGTTAAGATTTGAGTTAAACAGGGCTGTGTCTTAGACCCAACCCTCTTTGGCATCTTCTTCACAGTATTTTTTGTACCATATTTTCAGGGATGCTGATTCAATGTTTTAATCCACAGTAGATCTGATAGTTCAGTCTTTAACTTGACTTGTTTAAGAGCCAAGACAAAAACCACAAAAATCTTTCTCAAGGATTTGCCACACACAGTGAGCTACCTTGCCACACACAGTGAGTTACCTTGCCACACACAGTGAGCTACCTTGCCATACTTAATCAACAATATGATCACGGCATGCAACCTATTTTCTCTGTCTATAAGTGTTACTAAGACTGGTATTTTTATGTCAAGAAAATACAACATAAACAATTATCATTTTCAGTTGTAACCATCTAAAACCATTTCAAAAGTTTTGCTATCTTCAGTCCATAATCACTGCCATCCCACCTGTGTGGTGCCGGGCCCAAAGGAAGCAAAGAATAGTACCGCTGCGACCTACAAGGCATGTCGTAAGAGGTGACAGGTGTAGGACCTAGGGAAGCTACCCTAGTAAATAAAAAGCATAGCAGAAATCGGATGTGCTAGTTTACTTGTAAGCACATATCTGGCACAATTGCTCTTAGGTGCAGATCACATAGAAATCACACAAAGTGGTTAGCAAGTGGTTGATATTGAGCGTTTGAAGAAGAAGACTGCCATCCTCTGTCCTGATGAAGAAATCAATGTATAAATAGGTAGTGTGGCCACTACATTTAGCAGACTATCAAAGAGAGTATGGGAAAAGAGAAGATTAACATTGCATGCAAAGATTCAGATCCACCGGGTCTGTGCAATAAGTACTGTACTGTAAGGCTCAGAAACATGGACACAAGAGCAGATATAACATCTCTCACCTTTGCTGTCTTCATCATCATCATGTTCCGTGCCGGCTGGCCAAGACGATCATGGACCTCCACAAATCTTTGTCGTTGGTATTTGCTATCAACTCAGATATTGACGCTCTACCGTGCCATGAATTCAAACTATCCAAAATTTTCTCTCTGTGTCTACCTCTGTCTCATCTACCCTCGATTTTACCGGTTTTCACAGTGTGTTCTAAACCTCCTCCCAAAAATGATGACTGTCACTTTCTTATATTGATCATATAAGAAATTTCTCTTTCTTATATTGAAAGAGAAAACCAGAGCTCCAAATGGTACCGAAGATGTGACGTGAAACACCCCAATGCTAAGGCTGCATGACTCAGGTTTCCACATGAATAGAATTTATAGGGAGGTCTGGTACATCGGTCTGGGCGGTGATCGCGAGAGAGAGAGAATGACAAAGACTTGTTGCTGTCTTCACAAGATTATAAACATCAGGTGGTATGACAAAATAACCAACACTGAAGTACTGCAAACATGGAACATCCATCATGGAACTACTCAGTAGTAGAAGACTAAGATTGCTGGCACATGCAAAGAAAATAGCTGCATACAACAATAAGTGCTGTTTTGTAAACAATAAGAAGGTAAGAGGCCCCAAAGCAGACCACTGCTCAGATATAAGAATGTCTGCAAGACCTCAATGAAGAATTGTTCTATCAAACCCAACAAATGTGGAGATACTAGCTAATGATCAAGCTGTATAGAAAGCAACATTATGCGAAGGTTCAGAGTATTTTGAAGAGATACTTAGGGAGAAGCTTGATTGCAAGAAAAAGAAGCGCAAACTCAGAATACATCACAATTACATACATGTCTAATGACCATCTAATAAAAATGGCCATATATATTACTAAAAGAACTAACTAACCAATGGAAGGGAACTGACATAAGAACAAAAATCAAGTGTTTAAGGGCCTGCGTTGTATTCCTTAGTAACATATGGTTGTGAGACATGGTCCATTGACAAAGCAATGGAAAATATCATTAATGCCTTTGAATGCAAATGCTACAGAAGAGTACCTAGAATATCATGGATAGAGAAAAGAACAAATGCTTCTGTTCTGCAACAGCTTGATATTAAAGAGAGTTGGCTATTAAAGAGCATACTATCAAGGAAAATTAAATTATTTGAACATATCAAATTACATTAGTGCATGGTGCCTGGAAGATGAATGAGATGAAGACCTAGAAGACAATGGGTGCAAGATGTCATTGGCACTCTGAGAAGTACTGCTGCTGACGCCGGTCAGCTTGCACAGAACAGAGAGTTTTCCAGGACTGCTGTCATGGGAGCCAAGTTCCGGAAGGGACAAGCTACTTGATAATAATGATATATCACAATATGGATGTGTTTTGCTACATAATTATTATTGTATATATTTTATTAACTTGTAACTGTGCATTGGTTTTGTATATTTCAGATCACAGCTCTAGTACACTGGATCACCTCACCAACTCTAAAGCTAGTTTTCAGAAAATGAAAGTAGAAAGCAGTGTTCAACATTCACAACTTGTAAGCCCTGATGTTTTCTCAGAAAATATTAAAAACATTGAAGAAAGCACAGGGCATGTGACAGAAGGTTTGAGAGGCTAAAAACATGTTAGTAATATTATGGAAAATACATCAGATGAGACAGGGGATTTTGAAATGGTTCAGGAATACAAATGGAACATTGTAGAAAAAACAGAAAACATGATTGAAGACATCAGTACACATGCAGAACAGAGATCTTACAAATGTGATATTTGTGGTTCCGGATTTACCCGTGGATATGATCTAAAGAGACATAGAATAAAACATACACGGGAGAAACCTTGTACTTGTGATATTTGTGGTTCAGGATTTACCAGGGAAAATGATCTAAAGAGACACATAAGGAAACATACAGGAGAGAAACCTTATACTTGTGATGTTTGTGGTTCAGGATTTACAGGGAAATGATCTAAAGAGACACAAAATAAAACATGCAGAAGAAAAACCGTATACTTGTGATGTTTGCGGTTTAGGATTTACCATGGAAAGTGATCTTACGAGACACACAATAAAACATACAGGGAAGAAACCTTATATTTGTGATATTTGTGGTTCAGGATTTACCAGGGAAAATGATCTCAAGAGACACACAATAAAACATACAGGAGAGAAACCATATATCTGTGATTTTTGTGGTGTAGGATTTACCTGGGAAAAGGATCTAAAGGGGCACAGAATAAAACATACAGGAGAGAAACCTTATACTTGTGATATTTGTGGTTCAGAATTTTCCCGTAGCAGTGATCTAAACAGGCACAGAAAAAACCATGCAGGAGAGAAATCGTATAAATGTGATTTTTGTTTTGTAGGATTTACTCGAAAAGATAAACTTAACATACATAGAAGAAAACATACAGAAGAGACACCTTACAAGTGTGATATTTGCTGTAAAGGATTTGCACGAATTGATAACTTGCAGATACATATAAGAAAACATACAGGAGAGAAACCTTACATATGTGATGTTTGTGGTGTAGGATTCACTCAGAATGGTACCCTGCAGATGCATAAAAAAAAACATATAGAAGAAAAACCTTACAAATGTGATATTTGTGGTATAGGATTTGCCTACAAAGAGAGCCTGAATATGCACAGAAGAAAACACACAGGAGAGAAACCGTATATGTGTGATATTTGTGGTGTGACATTTGCACGAACTGTTTACTATGGATACACAGAAGAACGCATACAGGAGAAAATCCTTATAAATGTGATATATGTGGTTCAGTATTTACCCGTGGAAATGATCTAACGAGGCACAGAATAACACATGCAGAAGAGAAACCTTATAAATGTGAGTTTTGTGGTTTAGGATTTGCTCGAAATGATAAACTTCAGATACATAAAAGAAAACATACAGAAAAGACACCTTACAATTGTGATATTTGTGGTTTAGGATTTATAAGAAGTGGTGACTTGCAGATACATAGACAAACACATACAGTAGAGAAACCTTATACTTGTGAGATTTGTGGTTCAGGATTTACCCGGGGAAATGATCTAAAGAGGCACAGAATAACACATATTGGAGAGAGACCTTATAAATGTGAGTTTTGTGATGTAGGATTTGCTCGAAATGATAAACTTCAGATACACATAAGAAAACATACAGGGGAGAAACCTTATACTTGTGATATTTGTGGTTCAAGATTTACCAGGAAATGATCTAAAGAGACACACAATAAAACATACAGAAGAGAGACCTTATAAATGTGAGTTTTGTGGTGTCGGATTTACTCGAAATGATTATCTTAAGATACACATAAGAAAACATACAGAAGAGAAACCTTACATGGGTAATGTTTGTGATGTAGGATTTATCATTGCTAGTAGTCTGAAGAAACACAGATTAGAACATACGGGAGAAAACTTTATAAATGTGATGTTTGTGGTAAAAATATATCTAATTTTTATACCTTGAAGAAACACATCAGGGCACACTTAAGAGAATAGCTTTAATAATGTTATTTCTTTTTTGGAACTACGGTAGACAACACTAAAACTGATTACCAATGACAGATGATAGGATATTAACAACAGGATTAGGAAATTCCAATAATCCTTTGGTCCCCTTTGTACAGTAGTAAAATCTACTGTCATTTCTACTAAAACAAATCACATCAGCTTCAAATGGTAGAATTCAAGCTCAGAAAATGTTGTATAATCATTAAAAAGGTACAACACCTTACATAATTTAACGTTTCTGCATTCAAGACCATCTTGTCTCATCTCTGTTACTTTTTTTACAAAATTTGGTAAAAGTGTTTGTGAAATGATAAGTTTCTCTGCAGCTCATGCTATGATTCTGAGTTTATTTCTCAAATATATTGTATATATTATACTGTTTAGAGAGACAGAGAGTTTGTAAAGTGTTTTGTTTTATATATTTAGTTAAATGTATTATAATGTAAAAAAAATCAATAAAGTCAATTTCAAATAAAAGAGGTGTGCTACGTTGAACATTTATTGTTGTTTCAGACCCAAAGGATTACTACAGGGTGTTCAAGATAAAAGTAGCCCTGTCAAGGGAGCCAATCTGGTATATGTTTATGAAAATGAGAAGGTTCAATTATGACGTAGTATAGGTCAAGTGAGGGATTCTTTTTATAATGGTGTGTAATTATAGTGTTGGAAGAAGCGAAGGAGCAAATGTGACAAAACGGACGAGTTAGTCAGAACCGGTTTAAATCTATATATATATATAAGAATCAGTTGAATTACATTGTATGTCTCATCTCAATTGTTTGGAGATATCTGGACAACATACGGACTTGAAATTTGGCAAGAATGTAGCTTTCAGAGATACAAAAAGGGAAAAACTGAACTCTCTTGCGATCCCTGAACTGTTTGTTCCTTTCTATAAAGATATTCCAATTTAACGCACATGGTCATTCTGCGTAGGTAGATATCGCAGAAAGTGTCTTTCCATGTTTTCATGACGTTATTGGTCACATGATGCGCAAAGTGATCCTGTTGTTATAGTCCGGGGACATCTTTCGCACAGCACACAAATCATCATCATCAAGGTGCCTATCCTTTATAGGACGTTGCTGTCTTTGCAGCGCATCTGAAATTCACTCTGTCTCTAGCCAGCTCACCCACTTTCCAATGATCATATTCATGGTTTCTTTAATATCTTGTAGCTATGTTCTTCTTGGTCTGCCTCTGCATCCTGGGACACTGCCCTCTAATATTGTTCTTTCCAGGCCATTGTGACACTTAATGTGACCAAAGTATCCAATTTTTCTGTATAGTATGTTGTTTATCAGCCAATTCTCTTCAACATTTCGTTCTTTCAGGACATCAGTGTTCTTTCTTTTTCTGTCCATTGTATTCGTAGGATCTTTCTGTAGCATTTAGTTTCGAAGGACTGGATCTTCGTTTCACACGAATACTAACATATTTATTTGTATTTCAACATGTCAGTTCTGTAGATGAATGCTTGACTGCTATCCTGAAGACAACATGTTCAATCTCACGCTCGGCCAATTAATTTTTGTAAACACATCGATAAGTTAATAATCTAAATAAATTTAATGTACCAATTATTATTTTTCAACTTTCACGGGATTTCAGTTGTATCAGGTTTTACTGGCAATCAGAATGAGGGTCATTTTACTATTATGTGGCCAACCGACAAAGTTTTCAAACTTTCATGGAGACAAAATGTATTGTTTTTAATGGGGAAGAAGCTGATTTTGAGGCAAAGGGGCTTGTTTCTTTAAGGAACATTACAAATTGATTTAAACTAAATCCCCAGTGGGAAAAATGGGTAAAGCTGCTAGTAGTAAATATACAAAAACAATGTGTACATGGCAACTTTTAATTTGTCAATGGGACTACTTTTATCTTGAACACCCTGTAGTTTGCATTTTTGTTTTGTGTCATTTAATGGAATTGTTACATTTCAACAACTTGTGGAGTCTCTCTCTGATGAGGTAGTTTTCCAGAACTTACTTCCAAATCCCAGAAAGCTGCTGGACTAAATATGATAAATTGACAAATGCTTTGTTAACCAGACGAATGTGTATCTGTAGTAAGTGTGATAGCTACAGGGAATGTGCAGCAAGATCTTGACCCTTACGTGTCCTAGTCCTGACTGCTCGTGCTAATCATGGGAGTAGTGGCAGAATAGCAAGCATATACCTCATCTTTACAATGGGAGTATCTGTAGTGCAACCAAGGACTATATGCAAGCCTTCGTTCTGAATATATTCGTGTAGCTCACACAGTGATCTTTATAGCTTTGTTTGTTATGTAGGAGATTTTTAGCAGAGGCACACTACTTTCAACCTAGGGTGAACATTTTATTGGTTATATCAGAGCGTGTAGGCCAACAAAAATGAAGAATGAACTCCTTTCAGAGAATCCGAGTTTTATCTTTATATCGTGAAGTCAAATCTGTAATATACAAGGGACATAACCAGTTGATGAAACAGAAAGACAAGTAGTCTCTGCTCAATGTGTGCGGCTACCATAACCTTGAGAGCTGTAATACATCGCTTGCAACATTGTATCATTTGTTCAACATGAAGTTTGGGAGATGGACTATGATCAAATGTTATTCCAAGATAAAGCAGTCGAACACGAGGCTCAACCAAAAGTAGCAATAATTAAAATAAATAGAAAGAAAATACATCTATGAAAATAAATTATCATTTATCAATGGAGAGGAAGTAGAAAATGTGAACAGATGGAAATGGGATGAAGGAAATTAAAAGAACAAACATGGCTTACAAAAAATTAAATTACTAAAAGCAGTCTGGAATGGAACTGATAAGAAAACAATTATCAGAATACTAAGAGCATGCATATTCCCAGTGGCAGTGTGAAGCATGTACATTTAATAAAGCAGTGGAAAAACATGTGCTTTCGAATATGTGTTACAGAAGAGTCCCCCGTATATCTTGGACAGAGAAGAGAACAAATAGATCTATCTAGAAAGAACTCAAAATCAAAGAAAACTGGCTTTTGTTACAAATAAGAGAGAAAATTGAGTTAATTTGGACATATAAGAGAGAAAAATTCCGGAGGATTGTTGAGGTGACAAAGTTCTGCCCAGGACAAACTATTTGATGATGATGGACAAATAGAAACGCCAAAAGTGTACTGACAGAGCTCATGATATTAAATAATAAGAAGAAACAAAAATAGGTCAATAATAGAAATGATATCTAGGTAATAGAAGTGTGTCACAGTAGACTACGCTTCACAATGTTTCCTTACCCCCGTAACTCCATCACAATAGAACACATCGTCAGAGAACAATCATAGCGGCGCGACCCCAATGAACACAAACCTACCGTAAGCAATTTTACAGTCATACTTTTCTTAGGAGTAAGGTATACTAGCATCGTTAGCAATACCAACGAAATGAACACCTGCAAGATCATCACATAACTTTTTTTTTATAATAGGTCTATTGCCAGCGTGTTCGTAGCGCGTTGGACGACGAGTGACAAGCTCCTGTGGGTGCTGGTTCCGTGGTTTGGCAGAAAAGCCACAGGTTCTCCAGATGTCCATGGCACGAGACGAAAGCTGAAGGCTCAAGTGCGACTGGATCAGAAAAACAATAGACCTATTGCTGTTTTTGAGTGCTTCATAGTGTCACATTTTTGGCTGTTTGAGAATCACTATAGGATTTCGAGTTTAGTTTACTTGTACAACCATTTGATTGCATCATTGTACCCTGATCTGATTTGGAAATAAAATAGCTGCCCATTCTTGTTGAAGTGCTTGCAATGTACATACTCGATTTGTGCACGACGCTTCCTACATTTTATGTTATTTCCGCTCTTCTCCCATGTAAAATAGAAATATACTAGCCGTCCATCGCAAGCGATGATGACAACAGTCACAGACGTGTACTGCTGCACCTCTCTGGTATGTGTGGAGGTGACTGTAGAGTCCAATCCTAGAACACAATCCCCTACCACAGGTGGGGCATACATGATCAAGGTCAGACATGTGGGTGTTGTGTGTTCCTGTCTTTTCGCGAAGCTCGTTTTCTTTGTGCCTCAACGGCACGATGATTCTCAGCTATGCAGGTTCATCTTGTGTTGTTACAGCGACACGATGATTCTCAGCTATGCAGGTTCATCTTGTGTTGTTACAGCCCCACATTTAGCGATCATGCGCAAGGGATTCTCAGCATTCTGTATCTATATTGAAGCATTTTAGAGATACTGTCTTTAAAGCGTTTTTTTCTGTCCTCCAGCAGAAAATAGAAATAAAACATTTGCACAGTTTACACACTTCATAGTCATGTCTAGTCTGCTGCTTAAATTGGATTCGTTACAAAGTGAAACAACCTCTGAAATAATGGAATATTGCATCACCGCCTAGGGAGAAAACAACAATGATAAGCTTAAATAGTCAATGTATTAAGTTATGTATTGACAATGCAAATACTAATTTGAGTGGAATACACCGAACTGTATTAATGCAAGTAATAGAAGTGTGAATGTTTGTTACATGTTTGATTCTTCTTCTTGTAGTTAAGACTCTTAGGCATAGCAAGAATCATATATCGTAGTTAGTATAGTTATAAGTGTTAATTATTTTATACAAAATAATGACTGTCCCTGAAAACCGGGACGGGTGGAAAGAACTGTCTAAAAAAAAACGGACTTGTGGTAATTTTTTTTTTCCGATCAAGAAGCATTTGAGCTTTTCAGCTCTTCGGCTCGGTGCCATGGACATCGTAACCCTTTGGTTCGGTGCCACGAACACCGTAAATCTGGGGAATCTGTGGCTTTTTCTGCCATCCCGTGGAATTGAACCCGCACACACAGAGGGATAGTCACCCGTAGTCCAACGCGCTACGAACACACTGGGCAGACGGGCGACTTGTGGTAATAAATATCCCCGTTTTTCGGTTACAACTTCTGGCAGTCCTAGGCTTACAACTAGTTATGCACAAGCTACAACAGACCGAAACCGACCAACTTGTAGCCTACTAAACACATATGTAACGAAACCAAATCTACTGCTTCTACGTTGACTTTTCAAATGAAACAGTACAGTTCTGTACTTATCACAGCGATAATGAAAAAATAAAACTACTATACTGTGACAGTATGTGTGGACATTTCAAGTTTTCAAATTACAACCCAAACCGTTCATCCATCTGAGAATCGACAAAAAGTTCGATTTATTTGCCACTTTTATTTGACAGGGACAAATGGGCGTACCAAACGCATTTTCGGGACACTACATTTTTTTTCGCTAAAAACCGAGACTGTCCCGAAAACCGAGAAGTCTCAACCCTAAGACATGCACATGTAGGCCTCTATAAAATCGAGATCGGCAATTCGGCATGGGTACAGGCACATGGAAAGATGTGCACAATGAAGACATCAGGAAAAAAGTGGGTACACCAGCAGTATTAGACTTCATTAAGAAACAACAAATTAAATGGTTCGGCCACCTCAAAGAGCAATGCTGCTCCGATACAATGGTTACAAAGCAAAAGGTCGGCCACGCAAAATATGGACCTCTGAGATAACAGAGGCGACGAAAGACACTATCTACGAAGCGCATACAAGGGCCCGTTTTAGAAATCTCTTCTTGACCTGACGCTGTGAGGCAAACAGGATTCGAGAAAAGAAAAGAAGTACAGGCACATCAGACTGCAGAGCACATACTTCAAGACTGTCCAGAATATGATATACTAAACAATACTGAACAGAAAAAACACACAAATCTTTTGTGAGTTACAAAGACAGTGAAGTTTATACAAGAGACAACATTGAATTTATAGACAACATTTCAAACAAACGAAAGGAAGGAGAAATGACAATATTAAAGGGAGACTAGTCACAATGGTAATTTCTTTGTGTGAATGGCTGCTCTATCACTGAAAATGTTCAAGTTTTAGTTTTAAAGAAATATATTAATATCAGCATTTGAGATAAGCATTTTCTGTGTAGGCCTACTAAGTTCTGTTGTTGCTGCAGTTTAGTATATCCGTACATTATTCTACTTTACCTTATATGTATGTTTTATCTCAATGAGTCAATGTTAGAATGTTACATTTTAGCACTCGGTACCTGTATTATGTATTATTGTATAATTATCATTATCATGCTACACTGTATTTAGTCACAATTTAGTGTATTATGTATATTTCGGCAGTCGGTAATTTTAATATTAATTAAAGTTGTAATATGAACTAAATTGACATATACAATGAAATGGCATAGTCTTATGTTATGTATCATATGCGTCAACCGATCCACGTACGCAAGCCCAGCACAGGACAATGCAGCATGCTTACTTGTACTTATTTTGTAACCAGAACATGGCAAGTGATAGATTAGTACTGATAGACTAGGCTGAGTGGTTTTGGTCACCGTCAGTGCGAACTGACCGGGACTCAAGACTGCACATTGTGAACCATGATACAAGCTTTTGATAACGTTTATTATTCCTTGGCTGCTAATAAATAACAGTCCAGAATATTTCACAGGGAGATTATGTGTAGATTATCAAAAGATTGGGAAATCGATGAAATTTACGATGTTTCTCCAATATTAGATTAGTCGTATTATTAGGGTAACTATTTGGTCTACGCAGACTCTACGAGGTCTAAAACCAGCTTTTTTTCTGTCAGGGTTGTATTCACTTGCCCACTGCTCATTTGATTCTATTGAGAATGATTTTACAAAACGTTTTGGTTCTTACTGATAATGGAATGATCATTGTCCAGTTGTTGTTCAATCCTTGAGGTATCCTTTTCAGGATCTTAACAATTATTCACTTCTTCCATTGTTCTGGGACTGTTTCTTCTTCCCATATTTTTTAAAATAGATCTTGCACCTATCTAATTGCTTTATCATCTGCTACTTTAAGTAAGTATTTCTGTAGTAGGTAGTATTGTCATCACTTAATGCCTTATTATTTATCAGGGAGCGGATTGCCTCCTTGATCTCAGTGGCATTTATCCATTCTTTGTTAATTGGCATAGGGACAGTGTTGTTTTTTGCGTCTTTATAAAACTCAAGCAGTTTTGTGGAGTCAAGTCTATTTCGGATTTCTTTAAAATGTTCTGTCAGTTTTTTCTTCTGCTTGGTACATGCTGTTAGTATGTATGTGGGCCACCTTTTTGAAATAAAAATTCCATGTACATGTAGTTATTTTAGTGTATTTTAGAGTATTTTGCTGTTTCCAATCTTAGCTGCTTTTTTCCCCTTTGGCTATCTGATCGACATATGATCTTTTGTCACTTCTACCATTTCTTTTCACTCTGTTGTCTTTTATTCTATACTGTTCTTTAGGTTTCATTTTGTCTGTTGCACTCTTAGTATTGTATATTGCAAGTTTCATTCTCGAATATATTTTCAGGTGTCATCACATATCCAAGATTTCCTATTTTCTTTTATTCTGCTCTCCTACATACCTCCTTCAAAAATTGTGGTCTTTATCTTACTCCATTTGTCCTTCAGTTCTGCTTATTTTCTCCAGCAAGTCACTGGAACCTGTTCTCATGTTCAAACCTGATATTATTCTTTTACTTTTTTATTTTGAAGTTTGTGCTGTTTATTTCCAGTAGTTCTTTTTTAGTATTATAAATTCTTAATTTACCTACGCATAAGTTATGATAGTTTCCACATCTACCCTCCATATGCAAGGACATCCAGCAATGATGTTATAAATTTGTACACCCGAGTGGTTACCGGGCCCAAATTTGGGGTGTAAAGAATAGAACCACTGTTACCTGCCATGCATGTCGTAGGAGGCAACTAAGGAGGTTTGGCTGAAATCGGATGCACATGTCCTAAGCGGGTAGAAGTCTATGCGTTTAGGGGCCTACCAAACCAATGTGCAACGATACACGTTCTTGGCAAAGATCAAATATGTCACAAAGAGGGATTAAATTTGGTCAGAAGAATGAACGCCAAGAAGAAGATAAATTTGTAATGCAACACTGGCGCTGGATATTCTCTTGTTGACTTCGAATCGATGTTTATCGCCCTGGATGGGATGCTGTCAAGATAAGCAAAATAGAAGGTTCAAGCAAGATTTCTTCTGATCAGTTATCTGTTATATGAGGACTATCATCTGAATGTCCATTTGTGCTTTGATCTCCATCTCAACAAATTCAGCAAAGTCCTTCTGATACAGCAGGAATCTTTGTTTCAAGACTTATTTCTCTTAATTGTGACTTTTATCAACATAATTATCAATGTGATTTTTATTTTGCTTGTATTTTTATTCCACAGATAGGAGGGAAAATGAATTCAGATTCTATGGAAAGCATTAATGCAGAAAGTGAAGAGATAAAGAAAGAGATAGACACAACAGAGATTAATCAGGTAGTTATTTCATATCTTGATATCACAGATAAAATAGTCTCTTGTGTTCATGTTTTCTCTGTTGCTAAGTTCTTAAACCATTGCATTGCATTCCGAAGGTAGTGGATTTGAATCTGCAACTTAATATTAACATATTATAATATATTTACATTATTCATTCATTCCTCTCTGATTCTGTTGCAAATTAATATCATGAATCCTCATGATCAAGATATGACGAAATCACAAACAAGTTTCTGAAGAATACTTGAGTTAAGGGCAACACTGTTTTTTTCTAAACCTTCCCTATTTTTTAATTCATGGGCACAGTCTCTGTATTAAATGTTTCATTTCTTCGATTTGCTGGCAGGTACAAATGTCATATATTATCACCATTATCATAGCACATGCTGTGACTGGATCATTTAAAAAAAAAAAAAAATAAACATCCATGCAGAGAGAAATCTATCTATATCCTCTTTGTGTCCCGATTGACACATAAGGCTTCCACAAGAGACTTCCACTGTTGCCATTCTGCTGCCTTTCTACCAACCGTCTCCCATGTCAGTCCACACTCCTTCAACTCTCCTCAGATTGGGTTAAATAATGACAGAGCTGAAAGCAAAGCTCCAGAAATCTTACCATGTGGTTTGATTACAGAAAGACATTTCTAGTCTATTCCCTGATCTATGGGTAATAGTTAGAAAATATTTTGTTGCATTTCCAACATTATATTTAATGGAATGCAGTTTTAGTGTAGTGTTGAAACTGTTGACTCAAAGTAATCAACTTCAAATTATTGATCGTGGTAATTTAAGAATGGTGCTAACCAATTTTACACCAAACATTGGAAACATAGTTCATTAAAGTGAATTGTGAAGCTACTACATGTGACATGAAAGACTCTTGCTGAAGCAGTCAATGATAAGTTACCCATTATATCATGATCAGTAAAATTGAACTCAGTAAGTATTACTTCATCTTTGATTTTTTTTTGCCCTTGATAGGATGTGGACTATTGTGCTCAGGTTCAGGTCCCAATGGATAAAAGCTTGGGAAATACTGGTGCAGTGGATAGTTGCTGTTCTGATATAGTCACAGAAATGAAACATCTGCGCAGAATGCTGGGAGAATAAGTAGAGACCGGATTAGAAATGAAGACATCAGGAAAAAATTGGGTACAACATCAGTACTGAACTTCATCAAGAAACAACAAATTAATTGGTCGGCCACATAAACAGATTGCCAACAGACAGTGCACCTCAAAGAGCAATGCTGTGCCTTTATAATGGATACAAGCAAAAGACCGCCACGAAAGGGTGGACTCAGAGATAACAGAGGCTATGAAAGACACTATTATGAAGCGCACACAAGGGCTCGTTCTAGAAATCTCTTTTCATCCTGACACTGTGAAGCAAAACAGGATTGAAGGAAAGAAAGAAAGAACTGGTACATATGTTTCAAAATGATTCGCTTTGATTGTTACTTGTCTTATCTACACAGTTATCATGTAGTTTTTAATTCTCTATATTGTTTTTCAATGAATAGATAAGTGGTAACTATCATTCAGATTCTATGGAAAACATTTATGGAAACGTTGCAGAAATCAAGCAAGAAGTAGATACAACAGAGATTAATCAGGTACTTATTTAGTTATTATCACAGATAAAATAGTCATTTGTTTGGTGTATGTCATAAATCCGTTCAGAAAGCAATGACAAACTACTGAACGTATAAATGTTACCTAGAAAATCAACGACTCGTTGACTGTGGTTGATGGCTATGTCCTGTAAAGGATATGCCACAATTGTCATGTCATAAATAAGGGGGAGTAAGTGTTGACAGTTTCTAGGCAGAAAATAAAAGTAAAAATAAAGTAAAGTCATCAAAATCAGAATCTTGGGCAAAGTATGGAGAACATTTAGCGGAACTATGCACTAAGACACCAAGAACATTTTACAGATGCATCAAATCAATGAGGCTAAGATAAGAACAATTCAATCCAGTCACCATTATAAATAACAAGTCTAGGAAACCTCTTACCAACAGCAAAAATATTAAAGACAGATGGAAAGAATATTTTACGGAACTGTTAAACTGCGAAACACAAGGTACAGAAACATTTCAAATGAAACATAGAAAATATCAACAATTGAACATCTTAGAATCCGAAGTTGAAATGGTACTAAATCAAAGCAAAAGAAGGAAGGCAGCAGGGATAGATGGCATAACAACAGAAATGTTACTTACGTGTAAGACAACAGCAATAACATGGCTGACCAGAATTTTTAACATAGCCTGGGAGGCACAAGAGGCTCCAGGTGACTGCAGAGAGCTATTATAGTCCCAATATGGAAGAACAAAGGAGACAAAAGAGAGTGTGAAACATACAGGGTATCTCTCTTTTGAGCCATATAGGAAAAAATGTTTGCAAAAATATTGGAGCGAAGAGCAAGACATATATTAGAGCCCAAGTTAAGCAATAGCCAGTTTGGGTTTAGGAGGGGTAAGAGCTGCACAGACGCAATATTTACACTAAGACAGATCTGCAAACAAACAATTGAATACAATCAAAGTAAACAGCTTATATTTATAGACCAAGAAAAGACATTTGATAGAGTAAACAGGTGCAAACTATGGAAGATCCTTGAAGAATATGGGGTCCAGGACAACTATTAGGTAATATCATGGCTTTATATCAAGATAGCCATAGTACAGTAAGAACAACAGAAGGAATGACCGACTGGTTCTTCATTACATCAGGTGTTAGACAAGGTTGTGTCCTCTCACCACTACTCTTTATTGCATATATGGATAAAATAACTCAAGAGTCAAATTCAGATAATGATGCAATAAATGAACTGCTGTTTGCAGATGATCAGTGCCTGATACATCAAAATGAACAAGATCTACAATATCATATTGACACCTTGAACAAAAATTGTGTAAAACATGACATGAAAATCAACAACACTAAAACAGAAATAATGAATATGGAAGAAAACATAATAATCTAGACATCCATGTCAATGGCACTAAAATAAACCAAGTGAAAGAATTCAAATACTTAGGAAGCATATTCACAGAAGACGGAAAACTGGATAGAGAGATAGAGGCTAGAGTACAAAAGCAAATGCTGTAACCTACCAGCTAGCCCCATTGTTAAGGGACCCAAAAATTTCACAGGCAGCTAAACAACAGATGATCAACAGCATTTTTATACCTACTTTGTGTTACCAGAGCCAAACATGGACATTGAGCAAAGCGCAGTCACAAAAATAACTACATGTGAAATGCGTTGCCTGCAAAAGTTACCAACAACACAAGAAAAGACAGAATCACCAACATCAGCATAAGAAAGAAAGTTGGCACAAAACCGTGCTTGAATTACATAGATAAGCAAAGAATGAAGTGGTTTGGCCACTTAATAAGAATGCATCCAAACTCCACAGTATACAGAATCTTCTACAACAGAACATTGGGAAAGAAGGCAAGAGGAAGACCACGGAAAAGATGGTTAGATGGCGAGGCAGAATCCTGTGAAAGAGCAAAGATAACAATCACACAAGCCACCAGAACAGCGCAAGACAAAAACAGAAACCCACGACACTGGGCAACAACCCGATAGCAGTGTGACGACAAAAGAAGAAGAAGGCAGAAAATTATTTGTTCTTTTCTCTAATTTTGTTTTGTCTCACAGCATCAGGATAAGAAAATATTTATAAAACAGACTTTTGTGTGCACTTCATAAATAGTGTTTTTCACCGTCGGTTATTACTGAGGTCCACCTTTTGCGTGGATTGCCTTTTGATTTGTATCTACTGTATCGAAGTACCATTGCTCTTTGAGGTGCACTGTCTGTTGGTAATATGCTTATGCATCCGAACCATGTAATTTGCTGTTTCTTGATGAAGATGAGGACTGATGTTGTGCCCACTTTATTCCTGTTGTCTTAATTTCTAAACTGGTCTCTTCTTGATACTCCAAACGTTCTGCTGTGACATTTCATCTCTGTTGTAACTAGTTTTCTTCTATCGCTTGATGCCAGCAAACAGGCAGCAAAATGCTGGGAGAAAAATTGTGTTGTACAATGTTCTTTTAGTGTTCATGGGGACATGTTTGCATTTCAAAATTGATTTTGCTTTATTGCATCTATGTTGAATTGTTTTTTTAGTTATTCTTCCATTTGCTGAAAAAATGCTCCCTAGGTATGTAAAGTCTTTGACTTGCTTTAATTTGATGGTTGTTGATTGAGATATTGGTAACATTTTCCTCTCTAGTGAATGTCATTACCTCAGTTTTGTCAATGTTTATATTCATTGCATGTTAATTGGAATCTGTTAATATGTTGCAGTTTCTGTTTCTGATATGATTGCCTGATAGTAAAGAAAAAAGAAATTTGTTTAAGAGTTATCCATGGTTGTTCCCTTCACTGCTCTAAGCTATTTTACAGATTGATTTTATCAATATATATATATGGTGAACAGCAGCAGTGATAGTATGAAATCATTTTCTTACACCTGACCCAACGTGGGACTTTCCGATAGAGCTGTGATTGTTTTAACATAAATTTATACTTGTCTATAATTAATATCTGTGATCCAACCACCGTTACATGTGATGCCCTCTTTTTTTATAGACACAGTTTGGTGAATAACAGGCATACGAGTCTGGTTCCCTTCATCTATGGAATTAAACTGTAGCTTATGGGGGAGGGACACTACATTAGCTGTCCCTCTAAAGGAGCATGTCCCTCTGTTAGGTTTGGAAATATTTGACCCATCTTCATGGGAATATGCTCTAAATTATCACCAAGGACATGTCCATGTACAGAGAAAGTGTGTAAGTTCTCATCGCAAACTACACAGACCATAAAAAGTAGCTAACTTGATTGATAAGAACAAACGCAAACACTAGCAACATTCATTAGGAAGCTTTCCAACTGCCTGATTGTTAGAGACTTTGTTGTCAGTTGCTGCACCAAAGTAAAGAACTAGTAAATTGATACCAATCTGCAGCTGATTAACACAACAGATGATACACCCAACTTCTACTTAAGAAGATTACAGCAACTGATTGTACCTTAACAAAAGTGAACATCAGCTACGAGATGGAGCTCTGTATTCTTGTCATAGCACCACATCTATTAGCTACATGCAGGGAGGAGTAATGCTATGCATATCAGTTACAACCAGAGAAAAGTGTGGCCGTGCCTATCATTTACAACGAGAGAGAAGAGGTCAGGTTTTTCAGTTACAATCATGGAGTAAAGCTAACATGGTGGTCAGCAGTAGTATTCCTGGACAGCCTTAGACAACTGTCTTTTTTCAAATACAGTAAACCCTCGTAACACGAACCGCTTAACACTAACACCCAGTTAACAAGAACAAAAAAGTAGTCCCGTCATAAATGTCTATTTCTTATCAGTAAATAACACGAATTTCTGTGTACCACGAATCACGAACTGTATTTTAGTCCCTCCGCCAATTTTATCTCATTTAACCCAAACTTCCAAAGCTTCACAATGTTTGTTGTCACCTTAAAAGCCTTTCATTGTTAGTGATCGGAAAGGTAACACTAACAGTTTTATTTACCTGTGGGATGTCCAGTTTGTGTAAAAGGAATGCCCTTGAGTTTGAGATAGACGGCGAGATATGTGAAGACATTAATATGTACACAAAGCATTTTCGGACAGCGGGAAAAAGATGAATGCGTCCCCGGAAGGTGCGATACCAGATCTGTCGGAACTAAATTCGTTGTTTCAGGATTCGTTACATCGAGAAGCTCTGGGTACTGTATTTTATTACAGGTAAGAATTTTATAGCCAGAACACCCAATTAGAAGTAAAGTATGGTTTTGGGCAGGAAGGGGGAGGAGAGAAGGGAGGAGAAAGTGAAAATGAAAGTGAAATTCCAGTTGATAAAAATCTGGTGAGAAAATGTTCAGATAGGACGGAAAGTTAGATAGAGTCAGTTGAAGAGTCATGTCTAAGAGGAAGCAGACAGGCATAGATCTGGAAACAAAACTAAGAATTCTAAACGAAGTAGACCGTGGTGCATTGAAGAAAAGACAATTGCTGAACAGAATGGAATTGCCAAGTCTACCTTATCCACAGTACTTAAAGACAGGGAAAAAATTCTTAATGCTGTTCCATTAGGTTCCGGTAACAAATCTAAGCGACTTCAGAGGTGCTAAGTACGAAGATATCAAACGCTACTTCTAGAATGGTTTAACCATATCGCACTTCCAATGTACCTTTAAGTGGACCTATAATTCAGTCAAAAGCAAATGAGATTGCCAAAAATTTGGATATTCAAGATTTCAGCTGTTCCGCTGGTTGGCTGTACCGGTTCCAAAAAGAGACTCAATTTCATCAGTAGTGATTTGTGGTGAAGCAAATAAAGTTAATGAAGAAGGGACAAACAACTGGTTGCATGGATTTTATGGAGTGAGAGAAAAGTATGCCTCGTGTGCGTGGTACAATATGGACGAAACTGGACTTTTTACAATCTTTTCCAAGTCATACCCTCGGAATAAAAGGTGACAAGTGCCATGGTGGAGCGCATGTAAACAACGTCTAACTGTTGTCCTTGTATGTAATGCAGACGGCAGTGATAAACACCGCCCATGGGTGATAGGCAAGTCAAAGAAACCACGTTGTTTTAAAAACATGAACATGGATTCTCTACCTTGCATCTACTCTCACGATAAGAAAGCTTGGATCGACAGCACATCGTTTCGTAAGTGGCTTCTTCATTTCAACAGTCGAATGGTGACTCAGAATAGGCATGTTCTTCTGACAATGGACAAGTGTACGGCCCATAAAATACATGATCTGAACTTAACAAACGTAAAGGTTCAATTTTCCCCCCCCCAAATGCAACAAGTCTTCAGCCTTTAGATCAAGGCATTGTTGCTCTTATGAAGAGTGCTTATCAGTACTTGTAGAGCTGCAATTCGCGCTGTTGAAAACAACACGATAACCCCAAGTTGGAGTGTGCTCGATGCAATAAAAGCTATCGCTGTCTCCTGGGAATCTGTGCCATCAAAACACTTGCAGAACTGCTTTAGCAGAGCCTGGAGACATAGCAACACTAATCCTATCGAAGAGTTAGATGGTGACATCGACACCACCTCTCATGACGAATGGGATATTCTTCAAGACGTTGCAAACCCTGGAGTTAGTTTTGAGGAATTCATTAGTGCAGATGACGATGTTGCCGTGTGTTCTCCAGAGGAATCTTATGTACATGTACAAGCAGTTGTGTGTGAGGTGCAAGAAATATCATCAGAAGAAAGTGATGAAGACAATAGTATACCGTCCACCCGCCAGGAAGTGTTAACGGCCTTGGACACTTTAGAACGGTTTGCTACAACAGCTGAAATGACCGCTAGGTTTACGGAAGCTATACACACAGTTGGCCGTGAAGTTACTATGCACTTTCGCTCCCGTCTGCAACAGCGCAATATACAGGAATTTTTCTGCAGAAAATGATACGTGAGTACTTCTTTAAAAGTTAATTACGGTAGTAGTGTTTCTATGATGGCATCTGTATTGTATATGGTTAATACTGTACTGCATTGCAATGCTAAAATTTGAGTCCCCGGATAACACGAATTTTTAAACTGAACTCGTGATTTTCGGTCCTTCGAGTTCGTGTTAACGAGGGTTTACTGTATATTCAAGTTGGTGTCTGAAAGTGTATGAAGAAAAAGAATAATAAAACTGTCATTTGTGTTTGTCATTATTTTAGATCTCTGAAGAGATGATCAGCAACGAAGATGTATACAGTGAGGACAGTAGATGTAACAGCTTTGATGAGAACATTACAGACAGGAAGACAGTCAAACAACCTAGTCTATGTCTTGTAGAGAATAAATATGTAATAGATGGTAAGTAGATTATTTTGTGATGTTATCTGCAGCTCAATGAAATTTAAAAACTATATGTTCTTTTGGCAGGGCTACACACCAATCAACCTGACTATATGTAGTTGACTTTGCTGTGCACTCTCCTTCTTAAGTGTCGTATGCATGAATTTTGCACTAGTCCTTTAAAATGACTTAGAAACTTGCAGGACATGTTCTCCTGCAGGACATGTTCTCCTAGAGTCTCAATATGTAATCAGAGCTGGACGGTGAACAACTGACATGATATTCACTCTTTGACAGCTGCAAGAGTAATGCAGAGAGCACGGAAAACATCTATTAATTTCATTTGACAATCTTTCAAATGCATTTAACACGGTCATAAAACCAATACTGTGTCATGTTAGATGGCCTCTGAAATTGCTCAGACTGATTGTCTGCTTGCTTGAGGACATGAAATCATTCATAAAGTTTGATATCAATACATCTGACAGATTCAAGGTTAAGATTTGAGTCAAACAGGGCTGTGTCTTTGCTCCAACCCTCTTTGGCATCTTCTTCGCAGTCTTTTTGTACCATACTTACAGGGATGCTGATTCAATGTTTTCATCCACACTAGATCTGATGGTTCAGTCTTTAACTTGACTTGTTTAAGAGCCAAGACAAAAACCACAAACTCCTTTTTCTGATGATGCTGCTTTGCCACACACAGTGAGCTACCTTGCTATACCTAATCAACAATATGATCACGGCGTGCAAGCTATTTTCTCTGACTATAAGTGTTACTAAGACTGGTTTTTTTATGTCAAGGAAATACATAAACAAAAATCACTTTCAATTGTAACCATATGAAGCCATTAAAAAAATGTTGCTATCTTGAGTCCATAGTCACTGCCATCCTCTCTCCTGATGAAAAAGTCAATGTATAAATAGGTAGTGCGGCCACTACATTTAGCAGACTATCAAAGAGAGTATGGGAAAAGAGAAGTTTAACATTGCAGATCCAGAAGATTCAGATCCATCGGGTTTGTGCAATAAGTACTGTACTGTATGGCCCAGAAACATGGACATAAGAAGAGATTTAACATCTTTCAACTTCTCTGTCTTCACAAGATTATAAACATCAGGTGGTATGACAAAATAACCAACACTGAAGTACTGCAAACGTGCCATCCATCATGGAACTACTCAGTAGTAGAAGACTAAGATTGCTGGCACATGCAAAGAAAATAGCTGCATACAACAATAAGTGCTGTTTTGTGAACAATAAGAAGGTAAGAGGCCCCAAAGCAGACCACTGCTCAGATATAAGAATGTCTGCAAGACCTCAATGAAGAATTGTTCTATCAAACCCAACAAATGTGGAGATACTAGCTAATGATCAAGCTGTATAGAAAGCAACATTATGCGAAGGTTCAGAGTATTTTGAAGAGATACTTAGGGAGAAGCTTGATTGCAAGAAAAAGAAGCACAAACTCAGAATACATCACAATTACATACATGTCTAATGACCATCTAATAAAAATGGCCATATATATTACTAAAAGAACTAACTAACCAATGGAAGGGAACTGACATAAGAACAAAAATCAAGTGTTTAAGGGCCTGCGTTGTATTCCTTAGTAACATATGGTTGTGAGACATGGTCCATTGACAAAGCAACGGAAAATATCATTAATGCCTTTGAATGCAAATGCTACAGAAGAGTGCCTAGAATATCATGGACAGAGAAAGAACAAATGCTTCTGTTTTGCAACACCTTGATATTAAAGAGAGTTGGCTCTTAAAGAGTATATCATCAAGGACAATTTAATATATTGTGGCACATCAGAGCGACATGAGTGTCTAGAGTAGATAATTTTGGAGGAATGGTGCCTGGAAGAAGAATGAGAGGAAGACCTAGAAGATGATAAGTGCAAGATGTCATTGACGATCTGAGAATGACTGCTGCTGACGCCGGTCAACTCGCACAGAACAGAGAGTTTTCCAGGTCTGTTTTCATGGGAGCCAAGTTCCGAAAGGGACAAGCTACTTGATAATGATGATATTTTACAATATGGATGCGTTTTGCTACATAATTATTATTGTATATATTTTATTAACTTGTAACTGTGCATTGGTTTTGTATATTTCAGATCACAGCTCTAGTACACTGGATCACCTCACCAACTCTAAAGCTAGTTTTCAGAAAATGAAAGTAGAAAGTGAATACAGTGTTCAACATTCACAACTTGTACGCCCTGATGTTTTCTCAGAAAATATTAGAAACATTGAAGAAAGCACAGGGCATGTGACAGAAGGTTTGGAGAGGCTAAAAAAACATGTTAGTAATATTATGGAAAATACATCAGATGAGACAGGACATTTTGAAATGGTTCAGGAATACAAATGGAACATTGTAGAAAAAACAGAAAACATGATTGAAGACATCAGTATACATGCAGGACAGAGATCTTACAAATGTGATCTTTGTAATAAAAGTTTTGTTCAGTTTGGGACACTGAAGAAACATATAAATCAACATAAAATATATAAATCTTACATTTGTGATGTTTGTGGTTTAGGATTTACTCATGCTAGTAGCATAAAGATGCACAGAAAAATACATACACAAGAGATACCTTATAAATGTGAAATTTGTGGTGTAGGATTTACTACAAATCGTAACCTGAAGATACATAAAAGAAAACATACAGGAGAGAAACCTTATATTTGTGATATTTGTGGTTCAGAATTTACCCGGGGAAGTGATCTAAAGAGACACAGAAAAACCATGCAGAGAGAAATCTTATAAATGTGATTTTTTGTTTTGTAGGATTTACTCGAAAAGATAAACTTAACATACATAGAAGAAAACATACAGAAGAGACACTTTACAAGTGTGATATTTGCTGTAAAGAATTTGCACAAACTGATAACCTGCAGATACACAGAAGAACACATACAGGAGAGAAACCTTACATATTCGATGTTTGTGGTGTAGGATTCACTCAGAGTGGTAACTTGCAGATGCATAAGAAAAACCATACAGGTGAAAAACCTTACAGATGTGAAATTTGTGGTATAGGATTTACTACAAATCGTAACCTGAAGATACATAAAAGAAAACATACAGGAGAGAAACCTTATATTTGTGATATATGTGGTTCAGAATTTACCCGGGGAAGTGATCTAAAGAGGCACAGAAAAAACCATGCAGGAGAGAAACCTTATAAATGTGATTTTTGTTTTGTAGGATTTACTCGAAAAGATAAACTTAACATACATAGAAGAAAACATACAGAAGAGACACCTTACAAGTGTGATATTTGCTGTAAAGGATTTGCAAGAATTGATAACCTGCAGATACACACAAGAAAACATACAGGAGAGAAACCTTACATATGTGATGTTTGTGGTGTAGGATTCACTCAGATTGGTAGCCTGCAGATGCATAAAAGAAAACATATAGAAGAAAAACCTTACAAATGTGATATTTGTGGTATAGGATTTGCTTACAAAGAGAGCTTGAATATGCACAGAAGAAAACACACAGGAGAGAAACCGTATATGTGTGATGTTTGTGGTGTGACATTTGCCTGAACTGGTTACCTGCGATTCACAGAAGAAAACATACAGGAGAAAACCGTATAAATGTGATATATGTGGCTCAGGATTTACCCGTGGATGTGATCTAAAAAGGCACAGAATAACACATATTGGAGAGAAACCTTATAAATGTGAGTTTTGTGGTGTAGGATTTGCTCGAAATGATAATCTTAAGATACACAGAAGAAAACATACAGAAGAGAAACCGTACAAGTGTAATGTTTGTTGTTTAGATTTTATAAGAAGTGGTGATTTGCAGATACATAGACAAACACATACAGTAGAGAAACCTCATACTTGTGATGTTTGTGGTATAGGATTTACTACAAATCGTAACCTGAAGATACATGAAATAAAACATACAGGAGAGAAACCTTATACTTGTGATATTTGTGGTTCAGGATTTACCCGGGGAAATGATCTAAAGAGACACAGAATAACACACGCAGAAGAGAAACCTTATAAATGTGATTTTTGTAGTTTAGGATTTACTCGAAATGATAAACTTAAGATACACAGAAGAAAACATACAGAAGAGAAACCTTACAAGTGTGATATTTGTGGTTTAGAATTTACTCGAAATGATAAACTTCAGATACACATAAGAAAACATACAGGAGAGAAACCTTACATATGCGATGTTTGTGGTGTAGGATTTGCTCGAAATGATAAACTTCAGATACATAAAAGAAAACATACAGAAGAGAAACCGTACAAGTGTAATGTTTGTTGTTTAGATTTTATAAGAAGTGGTGACTTGCAGATACATAGACAAACACATACAGGAGAGAAACCTCATACTTGTGAGATTTGTGGTTCAGGATTTACTCGTGGAAATGATCTAAAGAGACACAGAATAACACATATTGGAGAGAGACCTTATAAATGTGAGTTTTGTGGTGTCGGATTTACTCGAAATGATAAACTTCAGATACACATAAGAAAACATACAGAAGAGAAACCTTACATGGGTAATGTTTGTGATGTAGGATTTATCATTGCTAGTAGTCTGAAGAAACACAGATTAGAACATACAGGAGAAAAACTTTATAAATGTGATGTTTGTGGTAAAAATATATCTAATTTTTATACCTTGAAGAAACACATCAGGGCACACTTAAGAGAATAGCTTTAACAATGTTATTTCATTTTTGGAACTACGGTAGACAACACTAAAACTGATTACCAATGACAGATGATAGGATATTAACAACAGGATTAGGAAATTCCAATAATCCTTCACTCCTGTGTATAGTTGTGAAATCTACTGTCCTTTCCACTAAAACAAAGCTGAAGATATTAAGCTCAAATGTGAAATTGTCTTGTATGCTTGAAAAAATTTTGAGTCACAAAGTTAAATGCAAATACGATTCAAACCATTGTCAACAAATGTTTTGTATGTATACTCAGACTGAGATGGTATGACAGAGTTGCAAACAAAACACAGACCTTTGAATAAGAACAGGACAGGATCCCATGATGACCCTGGTCATATGGTGATGGGTTGGGCATACTCATTGAAAGACACAGTCAAGTGTCACTAGACAAGCTCTTGAGTGGAACCTGCAAGGGAAATGGAAAAGGGACATCCTAAACAGACCTGGAGACGGACTCTTCTTAAGTAACTTTTTGAAAGATGCTGGACTATCCTGGGAAGCCATAAAGAAAATGTCCAGATACCGGGAAACATGAAGGACAACTGTTGAGATCCTATGCTCCACGAGTAGCGGAGAGGAATAAGTAAGTAATTAATGACATATGATAAACAACAAAAGTTTAACAACAGAAAAAATGTGATTGTTTATTTAATTTACTGTTTATTGAATGAAATGAATATCTGAGCAGTCAGCATGCCACCATAGTTTCTCAGTTCCTTTCAGCAAGTTACAAGTATCAGCATACAGAAACTCTAGGCCATAATTCCAAGAAAATTCTCATATACAATGTCCTTTGTAGTACATCACTGTCATCACTGCCCACCTGAAAGGTTCTCCTCGATCTCTAGCCAGCTTTTTGTCTCCATCATCATCTTCAAAGTTTAATTAATATTCTGTTGTTGCTATCGTCATCTCGTCTTATCTTCCAGAAAACACACACACCATAATAATATGAAAATAAATATAATAAAGACAGACAATGGCAATAAGTAGACAACCAGAAAACCTTACAATAAAACTTCAGAACGTAGACATAAAACAAACAATTGAGGCGAAATACTTAGGAGCTATTTTCAGAGCAGATGAAAGTACCGATAGCGAAATCATCAATCGCACAAAAGCTAACCAGGTACTGGAACAGTTAACACCACTGTTGTCACATAAAGAGATACTGCTAACAACTAAAGCAAATCTCGTAGAGACGACTTTCTGGCCAACACTGTTACCAGTGTCCAAAATGGCCGATAACAGCAGCTAATGAGCAAATAATCGTAACGACAGAGATGAGGTGTCTTAGAAAAGCTGCAGGTGTGACAATAAGAGACAAAATTAGTAATGAAGAAATCAGAAGAAGACTGGTTTTAAAACCAGTCATGCAATACATAAAAGAACAACAGATTAAATGGTTTGGACATCTGACAAGAATGCCCAGGTATCACCTACCACAGAGAGCCACACAGAAAAAGTATAATGAGTACAAAGCAAGAAGAAGACCACGCAAAAGATGGAGCGACAGCATCAATAACAGCCATACGAAAATTAATATCAGCTTACAAAGTGCCTTAAAACAAGCACACACAAGATCACTCGTTTCCCCCAACACTTCTATAAAGTAAATGGTGGAAGAAAAGACACACACCATTATTGTTCTCACTAAACCCTGACCAAACCCTGTGTGTTTAATTTGAGAAAAATATTTCAGTTGCCATAGTATAATATTCTGTTCAGAAAGCAATGGCAAACTACTGAAAGTATAACTGGTACCTAGAAAATAAACAAATTGTTTACTGTGTTTGATGACTAACCTCACATCCTGTTAAAGGATACACCATGATTTCCATTGAGTTCTGTATGATATTGTTTATGAAATGTTAACATGAACACTAAAAGAGCATTGTTCAACACAATCTTTCTCCCAACATTATGATATCAGTACCAAACCTCAACGCTGACATCAAACGATAGAAGAAAACTAGTCACGGCAAAGATAAAATGTCTACATAGAATGTATGGGAGTATCAAGAAGAACCTGGCTTAGAAATAAAGACATCAGGAAAAAAGTGGGTACAACATCAGTACTGGACTCATTAAGTAACAGTAAATGATCACAGAAATAGATTACCACAGAAGTAGATTACCTCAAAGAGCAAAGCTACTCCGATACAATTGGTACAAAGCAAAAAGCCGTCCTCGCAAAAGGTGGACCTCAAAGATAACAGAGGCAGTGAAAAACCCTGTTAATGAAGCGCACACAAAATCCTGTTCTATAAGTCTCTTTTTATCCCGACGATGTGAGGCAAAACAGGATTCGAGAAAAGAACGAAATAAATTATTGATAAGTCAGCACTAAAATTGATAAAAGTGTTACAAAGTGATACGTTTCTCTGCAGCTCATGATGTGATTTGGAATGTATTTCTCAAATATATTAAATATGTCATACTGTTTAGAGAAAGTTACAATAAATTTGAGAAAGTATGTAAAGTGTTTTGTTTTATATTATTTAGTTGAATTTATTATAATTTCAGAAATCTCAAGCTCAAATAAAAGAGGTGTGCTACGTTGAACATTTATTGTTGTTTCAGACCCAAAGAAATACTACAGAGTGTTCAAGATAAAAGTAGCCCTGTCAAGGGAGCCAATCTGGTATATGTTTATGAAAATGAGAAGGTTCAATTATGACGTAGTATAGGTCAAGTAAGGGAGTATTTTTATGATGGTGTGTAATTATGGTGCTGAAAGAAGCGATGAACAAATGTGACGAAAGGACGAGCTAGTCAGAACCGGTTTAAATAGTCTATTGTCTATTCCCAGGTGGAAGATGGAGTTGGTTGTCCACTCTTGCCGTTAAGCGTAGGTATGGGAGCCTTATTTTGCGTTCTAGGGCCAGATGAGTCGCCCTTGTGTTATATCCATGTTTATGTAGTGTTGTCTTGATATTGTCTATCCATCTTTTTCTTCCCTTAGCTCTAGTACCCGTTCTCTTTTTATTGTATGCTTTTATTGGTGGTTGGTTGTATTTCATTCTCATTAAATGTCCAAATCATTGCATTTGTTGTCTTTCGATGTATTCGGTGCAGGAAGTTATGCCCACTCTGCTTCTGATGTCTTCGTTTCGTAGTCTATCTTTCCTGGTGACTCCCACTGCCTTCCTCAAGTATTTCATTTCACACGTGGAATAGTAAATATATAAAATGCAATGTGTACCTGGCAACTTTTGATTTGTCAAGGGGCTACTTTTATCTTGAACACCCTGTAGTTTGCATTTTTGTTTTGTGTCATTTAGTGGAATTTCACATTTCGATTTGTTTTATAGATCTTGTGGAGTCTCTTTCTGATAAGGTAGTTTGCCAGAACTTACTTCCAAATCCCAGAAAACTGCTGGACTAAATATGATAAATTGACAAATGCTTTGTTAACCAGACGAATGTGTATCTGTAGTAGGTGTGATAGCTACAGGGAATGTGCAGCAAGATCTTGACCCTTACGTGTCCTAGTTCTGACTGCTCATGCTAAGCATGGGAGTAGTTGCAGAATAGCTAGCATATACCTCATCTTTACAATGGGAGTATCTGTAGTGCAGCCAAGGACTATATGCAAGCCTTCATTCTGAATATATTCGTGTAGTTCAGTCATCTTTGTAGCTTTGTTTGTTATGTAGGAGATTTAAGCAGAGGCACACTACTTTCAACCTAGAGCGAACCTTTTATTGGTTATATCAGATTGTGTAGGCCAACAAAAATGAAGAATGAACTCCTGTCAGAGAATTCGAGTTTTATCTTTATATCGTGAAGATGTCAAATCTGTAATATACAAGGGACATAACCAGTTGATGAAACAGAAAGACAAGTAGTCTGCTCAATGTGTGTGGCTACCATAACCTTGAGAGCTGCAAGATTACGCTTGCAACATTGTATCATTTGTTCAACATGATGTTTGGAAGATAGACTACGATCAAATGTTATTCCAAGATAAAGCAGCCTGACACGATGCTCAACCAAAAGTGAGCAAGAATTAAAACAAATAGAAAGAAAATACTATATGACATAAGATTAACATCATTGAATAACTTGTCCTGGGCAGAAGTTTGCCACCCTAACAGTACTTCGGAATTTCTTTCTCAAGGGTCAGATGTCCTGCCTCTACAGCCGTCATGCTCATATTATCATTTATATCCTAAATCCATCTTCTCAGTGTTCTTCCTCATCTTATTGCCAGGATGCCTCCTTCTATGATGGTCTTCTCCAACTCTTCGTGTCTCCTGAAATGTCCAAAATGCGTAAATTCTCTCATTCTGAGTTGTAGCAACAGCCAGTGGTCTTGATGCTATTAATAAGATGATAAACTACACATAATTGCTCGACCTTGACCCTTACGTAGTGTTCTAAAGGGTCACACAAACAAGTTGTAACGACCTACAACTCTAAGCTAAATTCCCGGTCAAGATGTCACTCACCCAAAACCACCACTTAATTTCTGTTTGTTGACATTTATCTCCATGACCGTATTTGTGAATGAAATGAGGTGCACTTTTAGACCACTTGACCAGTTACAGACGTCATAGACACAATTGTCTTATACTCGGTTAAGTGAGCATACATTTTCCCGCTAATGAAAGTGGACACTTGCGGTCATGCGCTTCGCTGTCTTACATACTCATGAACATCTTCTACAATCGTGATCTGGTTGAACTTTGAAACACGTGAAACATATTTTATTCAGTATATATATATATGGAACTGCAGTAAAACTATTTGATTGGCAAAACACGTAATTACAAAGTACTGTAGTTTTACAAATTACAAAAACAATGACAAAATACAGCAACGTTTCGACCAACAAGGCCTTTATCAAGCAAACGAACAAACAGGAGTGACAAATTAAAATGAAACACAAATGGACGACCAAATACAAACGTATCTAAGGAAAATCTGGAATAAAAACGAATAACGAAATAAATGTAACACAAAAAACACACATAAAAACTAGAAATAGAAAGGAAAAGAAACAATGAAACATCTAGTAAATATATAACTTGAATACATGCAACATATACCCATATATATTACAAAGCAGGGAAGAGAAAGTACTAAGAAGCATAAGAATGGAATATAACATGAATACATGCAACATATACCCATATAGATTACAAAGCATGGGAAGAGAAAGTACTAAGAAGCATAAGAATGTAATACGTTGAGCCGCGTGGTCGCAAGGTACCATACAAAGAAATCAACCGATTCTCCAGAGCAAATCGACTGCGATCATCCGAGGAACATGATCGGATGGCTGTGACCTGGACATCGTGAGCACCTAAATGGCCAGTGTCATTGAAATGGGTGGCTACAGGGGTCACAGAGCATTGGCGTATGTCGCGTAAGTGTTGGGCGAATCGGTCACTGGCCTCTTGCCTGTCTCGCCGATATAAGCCTTGTTACACCGCTTACAGATAATAGCATAGATAAGATTCAGGACTCGCATGTGAACCCATCGTCAATAAGAACGTGCCTAAAGGAAAAGATACAGTACGCGTCTGTATCACAAAAGCACACGTGTTGCAACGCCGACGACCACACTGGACAGTGCCAAAATGAGTCTGGATATTGGACTTAAGGCGACTGTGTCCCAACATATCCTTAAGACTTCTGTCCCGTCTGTAAGACACCAAAGGATAGTTGGGGAAGACAGAACAGGTCTCAGGATCTGATCTAAGGAGAGACAGATGACGGAATAAAACATTTTCACCAGGGAACTATGGGGTGGTAAGTTAAGATAAGTTTTACTCTGTCAGAGTTAGTAGTCCTATGCTGACTGGTAAGGGCCTGCTGGCAAGTGATTTTCTGAACTCGATGCATAGCCGAGACAAGCACCCTCTCCGGGTATAGGCGCCTACGAAAGAAATCAAGCATCTCGCAGCTCTCTCAAGAAAATCATCGTCCTCACTACAAAGGCGACGAAGGCGTAAGAGCTGCGAGAATGGCAAAGAATCACGACAAGCCCGGGGATGGGAAGAAGTATAGAGGAGAAAACTATGTGCATCAGTAGGCTTGTAATATACTGATGTATAGATAGTGGATAGGCGTAAGGTGATAGTAATGTCAAGAAAGTTGACACAAGTAGTGGAGATGTGAGAAGTAAAACGAATAGAAGGGTTGAAAACATTAATGAAATTAATGAAGCGTGACAAATCGGCTTCAGGCATATCAGTGATGCCAATACAGTCATCAATGTATCTGTGATAGACAGACGGAAGGGGCCATCATATATAGTCCATACTAGGTGTTCAAGATAGCCCATGAAAAGACAAGCATAACTAGGTCCCATTTTAGTACCCATGCAGCCCACTGATCTGCTCAAAGAATTGGTCATTAAACTGAAAGGAGTTAAGAGTGAGAACTAGTTCCAAGACGAAGGAGCAGAAGTTGACACAAGTGGATTAGTTCTCCTATTGAGAAAGAACTGGAGAGCTATAAGGCCGTCAGGATGAGGTATAGAAGTGTACAATGAGCACACATCAAGGAGGAAGAGACGGTAGGTTCTCTCGGGTAGCAACTCAATGGTAGAAAAAACAGACAAAGCGTGGTTTGTATCCTTCAAAAATGACAGGAGTGTGGTGACTATGGGATTAAAGATGCTATCAAGGAATTCGGAGATGTGTTCGAACATCTCGAGATTCCTGATAGCATCTTTAATCCATAGTCACCTCCCGTCATTGAGATACAAACCACGCTTTGTCTTTTCTACCATTGAGTGCACGAAAACACATCTCTTCCTCCGATGTGTGCTCATGTACACTTCATACCTCATCTGACGACTATGCTCTCCAGTTCTTTCTCAATAGGAGAACTAATCCACTTGTGTCACTCTGCTTCTCTTCGAACTATTCTCCTTTAGCTCCTTTCGTTAATGACCAATTCTTTGAGCAGATCAGTGGGTCCATGGTAAGGACCTGGCTGTCTTTCATGGTATCTTGACACCATTGGCATTGATGGTCCCTTATCTGTCTATCACAATACATTGATGACTGTATTGGCATCCTGTATGCCTGCCATTTGTCACCTTCATTAATTTCATATGTTTCAGCCCTTCTATTCGTTTCCTGCATCTCCACTACTTGTGTCACTTTCTTGACATTATTCACTGCTATCCACTTCATACATCAGTATATTACAACCTGCTGATGCACATGCACTACTCTACTCTTCCCATCCCGGCTTGACTCTTTGCCATTCTCGCAGCTCTTGCCTTCGATCTCGTATGATAGAAGATTTTCAATCGAGATGCTTTCGCTCCGAGAAGTGCTTGTCTCGCTATGCATCGTTCGAAGAAATCCTGCTCAGCTTATGGCCTCTACAGTCGCATAGAGACTGCCTTCTGACGAGTAAAACTTTCAACTTACCACCCCGCAGTCCTGTGTAAATGTTTTATTCTCATCGTCTCCCTGATCAGACGAGACTTCTGTCTTCACAGGTTCTTACAACGAGACGAACTGAGATATGTTGTACGTCAGCAAGTCAATATCGACTCTTGGCACTGTCGTCATGTGCGCGTTCACACGTGTGCTTATGTGATACGAACGCTATGTCTTTCTGACGTTTCTTATTGACGATGAGTTCAATCAGTCTATCTATCTATGCTATTATGACTGAAAGCTATATCGGCAGGCAAGGCTCAGTGACGTCCATACGCGACACGCAATGCTCTGGCCTGTCACCCATTTCAATGACACTGGCTATTTAGTACTCGGATGTCAGGCACATCCGATCATGTTCCTCGGATGATCGATCATTGCTGGAGAATCGTTATTCTTTGTATGTCTGACACGATCACTGTCTTACATTCTTATAGCTTTACTTTCTCTTCCCATGCTCTGTCTATAGTATGTTGCATGTATCAGTTATATTCCATTCTTATGCTTCTTATTTCTCTTCCTGCTTTGTCTATAGTATGTGCATGTATTCAAGATATATTTACTAGATGTTTCTGTTTCTTTCTTCTATTTCTGATTTTTATGTGTGTTTTGTGATATTCATTTTTATTCAGATTCTTGTACGTTTGAGTCGTCATTTGTGTTCATTTTTTGTCCTCCTGTTTGTTCGTTTGCTTGATAAAGGCCTGTTGTCGAAACTTGCTTATTTGTCATTGTTTTGTAATTTTAAACTACAGTACTTATTACGTGTTTTCAACATATTTTATCTAATTTACAGCCGATCGTGATATCGCCGAGATTTACATTTTATGCAGGGATTAAGAAACGCTTGCACGCCGCCGTCAAGAGACACTCTAGTTAAGCCATTTCTTCATGTCTTGTAGTGTGTTCCAATAATATATTAGGCTGTCTAACGAAACAAGGATCGACATGGTCTCTGCCACGATAAATACCTGTAGATAGAAGAACAACCATTACATCTACAGCATGCCTTCAATATTGTAAGAGACTCACTATAGAGTTCCATTGAGAATACAAGACTGCATAGATTATGTGTGTTGCACATATCGCCCCACTGAATCAAACACATTGAATTGTTCTCTCTACCTACATTCGTTATGAATTCAGATGTCGTCGTAGTACCTAATATGACGCCCCTGGCGAATGTTTGTGATTCAATAGTTCACGTGAGATCAGAACATGGTCGAGGCTATAACACATATCTGAACAGGGACTCAGGTGATCGCATGAGATGGCGAATCATGATCCCTACGATTATGGGAATGGTACATGATGATGATAGAAGCATAAGGTCGCTACTGTTTTATACTCCAAAGTGATTGCTGATTAGTTTTAAACAAAATATATCAATACCTACTATCTGTTATCTAATATCTGTTATCTAATATCTGGTATCTAATATCTGTTATCTAATATCTGTTATCTAATATCTGGTATCTAATATCTGTTATCTAATATCTGTTATCTAATATCTGTTATCTTCTTCTTTTTCTTTTCTTTCTCGAATCCTGTATGCCTCACAGCGTCAGGTCAGGAAGAGATTTCTAAAACGGGCCCTAGTATGCGCTTCGTAGATAGTCTCTTTCGTCGCCTCTGTTATCTCTGAGGTCCATCTTTGCGTGGCCGGCCTTTTGCTTTGTACCCATTGTATCGGAGCAGCATTGCTCTTTGGGGTGCACTGTCTGATGGTAATCTGCTTACGTGACCGAACCATTTAATTTGTTGTTTCTTGATGAAGTCTAGTACTGATGTTGTACCCACTTTTTCCTGATGTCTTCATTTCTCAACCGGTCTCTTCTTGTTACACCCAGCATTCTGCGTAGACACTTCATCTCTGTTGTGACTAGTTTTCTTCTATCGTTTGTTGTCAGCGTCCAGGTTTGGCACTGGTAACATAATGTGGGAGAAAGATTGTGTTGAACATTGCTCTTTTGTGTTCATCTGTTATCTAATATCTGTTATCTAATATCTGTTATCTATGAAAGTTACAGCAGAGTCAGAATCCCGCTAACCATCGAGTTTTCGTGGCAACTCGGACCCATCTCCATAGCGACCTCGTAAGATTGCCAGATTACCATTCCCTTTCCAGGTCCAGCATTCCACATCCTCATCCAGTTACCACCTTGTACGACATCCTCATCCACGGGATGTAATTTAGTGACACAATAGAAATACTTATACATACAAGTTCCCGCATGATGTTTGAACTTTGTTCAGTGACATTATTATTACGCACTGCTCGACTGGCCCCTTGACACTATCACTCAAATGTCAGTAGTTGAACATTTAAGTGCTGTCCAAGTGCTAACATGTACTGACCACATGTACACACGTGCATTGCGCGTGCTAGAGGTTCTCATACAGTGGAACAATTTCTCAGTCGATATGAGTTGTATAAATGATGTGGGGATTTAGGACCAACGATTTAAGCTGTTGAAATGCTGATCAAATGATAGGACAAATGGCGCCAACTTTGAAATGCAAACATGTGACCATGAACAATGTTCAACACAATCTTTCTCCTCACATTATGCTATCAGTGCCAAACCTGGACGTTGACATCAAATGATGAAAGAAAACTAGTCACGACTGAGACGAATTGTGTTTACACAGAATTATGGGGGTAACAAGAAGAGACCGGTTGAGAAATGAAGACATCAGGAAAAAGTGGGTACAACATCAGTACTAGACTTCATCAAGAAACAACAAATTAAATGGTTCTGTCACATAAGCAGATTACCAACAGACAGTGCGCCTCAAACAGCAATGTTATTCCGATACAATAGATACAAATCAAAAGGCCGACCATGCAAAATGTGGACCTCAGAGATAACAGAGGCAACGAAAGACACTATTTATGAAGAGCACACAAGTGCACGTTCTAGAAATCACTTCTTAAATCCGACGCTCTGAGGAACAACGGGATTGGAGAAAAGAAAGAAAAAAAATACTGATATTTCCATAAACAACAATTCTATAGACTGTATATAATCAACCTGACAGTAGATTTTATTGTGTGTCAGTCCGATTTGTACAACGTGTTGACAGTTTCGTTCTGTTTTGTTCATTTCAGCAAATTATATTTCGGACACATCAAATGACATGAGTGCCTAGAGAAGATAATTTTAGAGCGAATGTTGCCTGGAAGAAGAATGAGAGGAAGACCTAGAAGACGATGGGTGAATGATGTCATTGACGATCTGAGAATGACTGCTGCTGACGCCAATCAACGCACAGAATAGAGAGTTTTTTTTTCAGGATTGCTGTCATGGGAACCAAGTCCCGGAAGAGACAAGCTACTTGATAATGATATTGACCGAAAATTACATCAAATCTAAAGGGATATTATGTTTTAGTTACTGATACGTATTTGTAACTGTTCTTACTGTTTTGATTCGTTAATAAGTACTCGTTACTTAATCACTACCCAGTCTTTGTTGGCCATTTTGTAATAATACTCAAATATATTCTAGTGGGTTCGAATTTCTACTGAATACTAAAATGAATATAAATGTTATCGGTAATAGGAAGACAAGATACAGTTGCAAAGAAAGCATTAAGATATGGACAAGAAAAAGTTTTGTCGAATGTAACATTGTTGATGTCGAACACAGAAAGTGAAAACTAGAAAACATTCATTCTATTACAGTTTTATTTTTTGACATTTATTTTTGTAAAAAGTTAATCTGATAAAAGTTAAGCAAATAGTTGTAATGTGACTGAGAAAAGAAGGACTGGACTTCTGAAGGAAACATGGTAAAGAACTGGAAAAATAGTAACAACAGTTGAAAGAAAGAGAAGATGGCGATATGTTGGATATCCTCTGAAAAGAAATGATCAAAGAACCACAAAGTAAGAAATGAATTGAAAGGCAAAGTGTGGACGAAAGAAAGGACGCCCTAGAGAAACCATGAAACAAACTTTACTGGCAGAGAGAGAAGAGAGAGACAGAAGAGAGAGAGAGAGACTCAGTTTTATAGAAGAGATTGGAAGAGTTGCTCAGGATAGAGCGTTATGGAGATATCGTATTGAGAGAGAGAAGTTCTAAAGGACTGTTAGGTTGCAACATTCAGCCCACAACAAGCTATTGGAAAAAGATAAATACGATCACAAAGGAACAATGAGACAAACTACAGGATAAACAGACATGCGTCAGCAGAGAAAGAAGATACTTAATATACAGACATTTTGTGCACAGAAGATGGTCAGCAACAGAGTTGGTTGTCAATGATGAGGGCAGAGTTGTTTGATCCATGATTGCCAAAGCGATCAGTGACGGCACTTCATAGTGGTGATGAACCTTTGAACTGTAAAAATGATATTCTAACATTTGGTGAAACTAAATTATGAATTTTTAGTTCCAATGGTTATCAATCCTAATTTATGCCAGCAAAAGTTGGGAGTTGACTAGAGAAAGTAAGTTGAATGCATTTGACAATAGATATCTGCAAAAAATAATGAACAAAATATGATGAATTCAGTAGAAGGGAGGAAATCAGAGAAATCTCTGGTCAACCACTAATAACAACTGTTATAAGAAAGAGAAGATGGGGATATGTTGGGTATACTCTGAGAAGACATTATCAAGGAATCACAAAGCAGGTATTGAAGAGGGAGGTACAAGGGTTCATGACAGAAATGACTCTCTAGGAAAACCATGAAATGAACTTTACCGATAGTGACTAGAAATATCAGACGCACTGCACTATAAGAGATTGAAATACCCAGGATAAAGCGGTATGGAGTAATTGTTTACAATCACCATGTAGCGTGTAATGGTAGGAAAAATTATCTAATAATATGGTGCAGAAGGTATGTGACATAAAAACATGAAAGCGACAACTAGATCGTTTCATTGTGTTTATTACCTAACTGCGTTGGTAAAAACAAACCCGATCACGTGGTGTATGTTTGTGTAATCATCCTGCAGATTAAAACTAGGTCAGACATTTATTGTCTTTAAAACAGCCCGCGAATATCCTGATTCTCAATTATATTAACGACATCAAATTAGTTAGTTTGTTTACATTGCAATTATATTAACTGCATTATATTAGTTAGTTTCTTTAGTTTGTAGTTATGTTAACTTCATTAAATTTTTTTTTTAAACCCAGATTTTAAAACTAAATAATAAAACAATACTAACTTTGGAAACCAGTTAATTTGTTTTGTATTGTATATTCACTTAACAAGTGCAGTGTAGTCGATAAATCGTTCAAAGTTTGATCGTATCTCGAAAGATGTGCAGAACTAGAGAGCTCACGCGAATGTATGACAGATAAAATATTCAAAGACTTATATTAGTCCTAGATGCGCTCGATGACGCAGTAACATTATTCAAAGCAAGCACAGAGTGAAGAGTCAATAACTTGCAGAAGCCTCAGGAAAGAAATATTATAATTGGATCAACATTCTTGTCATCATTTTGAATATTTTATCGCCCGAGTGGTTATCGGGGCCCAAAATTGGAGTGTAAAGAATAGAACCACTGTTACCTGCCACGCATGTCGTAAGAGACGACTAAGGAGGTTTGGCTGAAATCGGTTGCATGTATCCGCTAGGGAATGCTAACACGAAACAAATGCTTGCAGAAAACGGATGCACCAGGCTGTAAGGCGTATAACATAGTGCAACGACCCCTCACAATGAGGAATGGGATAACGGATTCTACGGTCGCCAATCTGCCTCTGAGATTTAGCCACGCAGTAAGAATGTCAGACCTACCATCCCGAGGGTGTCCAAAACTTACTGCAGGAAGAGATCGGCACAAACGGGGAAGCAGAAATCATAGGAATTATATCCTACAGAGCTGCCACCAGTATGCAGACTTGAGAAGAAAGAGGTGACCCACTTACACTAGCGTCCAAGACAAACTGTATGGTGTGGCTGATAAGCTGAGGCAGACGGCTGCCTTTATTAGAGAATCCGAAATCCCAATCTAGTGAAAACGCAGAATAAAAAGAATGTTTTATGTTGCACATCAGTAAACGCAACCTCAGCATGAAGTATCAAGAAAGTGCTGAAACTTGACATACGAGTGCTACAACAAATGAAACTTGACATACGAGTGCTACAACAAATGAAACTTGACATACGAGTGCTACAACAAATGAAACTTGACATACGAGTGCTACAACAAATGAAACTTGACATACGAGTGCTACAACAAATGATACTTGGATCAACATCACTTCTTCTTCTTCTGCGTTCGCCAGTTATAAATTCAGGCGTAGCCATGACGCCTGGTGGCGCTGCTGTCTGATTTTTGCTTGGAAGCCCGCTTTCCGTTTTATTGATTTCGTCGCCATAAAGGCGGATCTTCTCCGACTTCAGAAATCAACATTACTAAGTAACATCATTCAACGCAGCCCCAGCAAGAAGTGTCAATAACTTACAGAGACTTGAAGGAAGAGAGATACACTAAATGATAATTGGATCAACATCCCCGCTGTCACCTTGATTGTTTAATGTTCAGTTTGATGAAGTATCATCTAAACACACTCCATCGTGAAACATCACGGAACGAATTATGCTGGAAGGAAGAAAACTGATCTTCTTTTGCCATCTGCTGTACACTAGAGATCTGTTCCAGCCAATATGTATACTAACCAGAGGCGCCCGCAGAAAATTTTCTAGGGGGGGGGCAAAATATTTTTAGTAATGTTTTAATGTAGTTTTAATTTACTGTAGCGTATTTGTATGGTGAACGAACGGACAGGACACTGTAGTAATGAAGGGCATACTGTAGCAACCACATTTTTATTAACACAATATATGTATATAACCAAAAGTAACATTATTTGACTATTTTCAATCAATCCAGGGAAGTGCCCCCTTGCCCCCTGCGGGCGCCCATGATACTAACATTCAACATTTATGCAGAATTCAACTTCATCTTTTAATTTCTTGTGTTTTGTTCTATTTATTCCTTCAAATTGAATAACATCTTTCTTTATCTTCTCTTTCAGTCCTTTCTTTTGAACCAATAAACGGGTGTTTTGTTTCATTTCTCTTTAAAATGTATTTCATAATTTTAAAAAATATTCCTCTATATAAACTGTCAATGTTTTTATTACTTTATGTTTTGTTTTCTTTAAATAAAACTAATTTGTAAAAATACAAGTTACTTCTTGTAAACACGGCTAGTAATAAAGAAAACATTTATAAAAGGTATAGAAATCTAAGTAACTATACTTGGCACGCTACCTCATCCCTCCTCCCCCCACTACACATATATGTTCAATTATTTTTAGTTTGTCTGAAGTATCAACTTCCTAATACATAAATAGTATAAGTAGATTCGACATATTTTAAACTTTTCCATAGTTCAGACAACAGTGTTTATTTCATCTTTGTTTACTGCAGAATCGGTTAATTAAGTGATAGGAACTCTTGTGTATGTGAAATCTTAGAATAGAGTACATTACCACCTGAGCTACGCTGATTGGATAAACTATTAAAGAATATGACGACATTACATAAACATATATTCTGATTATTTCTTGTAACCGAATATTTATAATTTAAATGAAGACATCGATTACTATAATGTATTGTTTGAAAGTTTTATCCGGGATCTTTTTGACTGGTCTGGTGTGTGCTGTCCAATATGGTGAGTTTATTTGTTGGGAACAATTAGCTTACATTATGTAAAAAATAAGGTTACTATAAATGAAAGCAAAAAGAAAGGGATACATTAGAGAAATGATGAATTGATAAATCAAGATATATAAGGAGATGAGAAATGAAAGAAATGAGAAGGTGATATAGATTAATGAGAAGATGAGAAATGAAAGAAATGAGAAGGTGATATAGATTAATGAGAAGATGAAACAATACAAAAGGTGATATCGATTAATGAGAAGATGAGAAAGGAAACAAATGAGAAGGTGATATAGATTAATGAGAAGATGAAACAATACAAAAGGTGATATCGATTAATTTGAAGATCAGGAGATGAAGCACATGAGAAGTTGATATAGATTAATGAGTAGATGAGAAATGAAACAATAGAGAAGTTGATATAGATTAATGAGAAAATGAAAAATGAAAAAGATGAGAAAGTAAAATAGATTAATGATCTATGGAACACATGAGACGGTGATATAGATCACCGAGAAGATGAGAAATGAAACAAATAAGTAGATTCTGAGTGATATATCAAATGGATATTTGTTTGGTACGTTTCCCTGGGACTGCTTCTGACATGTCAGAGAATGTTAAGATTATTAAAGTTAACATGCTGAAAGAAGTCAAGGCACAGAGAAAAGGTTATTAGTATAGACAAGAACCTATCATCTTTTTATGTACATGTAACAAAAAAAGAGATGTAACAACTGACAAAATCAAAGGAAAACGAGACATATGAAGACAGAGAGAAAACATTCTGGACAGTATAACTTCATAGTAAGGAAAGTTATCAACAAAATCGAGCTGATACTCAGTATACTAAAGACTGGCGTTTTATGAGATATATTCTCGCCTACGATAGTCGACATGGCACATAATGGTAATGTAATTTTTCCGATTATTTTTATATTTTAAAACTAATTGTAAAAAAAAGGATAAGTGTGTCAAAATTGCTACGTTTTCGGCATGGAGTTAATTTGATTTCTCATGTTTTCATGGTCAACACAATGTGATTGATTGATTGATTGATTGATTGATTGATAGGACCATCATTTTTGCACTTCGGTGAGTAATTATGTGTACTCCAATCTCTTTCTTAGAAAAAAAAGATCTCAGCGGCAGTGCATAATCTCCGTAGCACCGGCGTGGGTCCCAGACGTAATTTTTAAGAAGGTGAAAATATTTTATAAGAATTTTATTTTTAATCTTTCTAATACTTTGCCCGGCAGCGGCTTTTCAGCCTGCTCTTCTCGATTTTGAACTGCCAAGGGTTCTTTTATGTGCTCAAATTGAACAGGGTACCTAAATTTTATTGTCCTTCTCCGTAGGACTAGAAACACGATCTCACCTACACTGAGATCTGAAATCTCTGGAAAAATATTGAGATGGCTTCACAAGGAAGATAAACGAGTACCTTTGAAACGAGAGACGAGCACATAACCTCAACTCTACAGAGAACTGTGACATATTCAAGACAAAACTCGTCATTAGACAGCAAGAACTGTGACATATTCATGACAAAACTTGTCATTAGACAGCAAGAACTGTGACATATTCAAGACAAAACTCGTCATTAGACAGCAAGAACTGTGACATATTCAAGACAAAACTCGTTATTAGACAGCAAGAACTGTGACATATTCAAGACAAAACTCGTTATTAGACAGCAAGAACTGTGACATATTCAAGACAAAACTCATCATTAGACAGCAAGAACTGTGACATATTCAAGACAAAACTCGTCATTAGACAGCAAGAACTGTGACATATTCAAGACAAAACTCGTCATTAGACTGCAAGAACTGTGACATATTCAAAACAAAACTCGTCATTAGACAGCAAGAACTGTGACATATTTAAGACAACACTCGTCATTAGACAGCAAGAACTGTGACATATTCAAGACAAACTCGTCATTAGACAGCAAGAACTGTGACATATTCAAGACAAAACTCGTCATTAGACAGCAAGAACTGTGACATATTCAAGGCAAAACTCGTCATTAGACAGCAAGAACTGTGACATATTCAAGACAAAACTCGTCATTAGACAGCAAGAACTGTGACATATTCAAGACAAAACTCGTCATTAGACAGCAAGAAATGTGACATATTCAAGACATAACTCGTTATTAGACAGCAAGAACTGTCACATATTCATTACAAACTCGTCATTAGAGAGCAAGAACTGTGACATATTCAAGACATCGTCATTAGACAGCAAGAACTGTGACATATTCAAGACAAAACTCGTCATTAGACAGCAAGAAATGTGACATATTCAAGACATAACTCGTTATTAGACAGCAAGAACTGTGACATATTCAAGACAAACTCGTCATTAGACAGCAAGAACTGTGACATATTCAAGACATCGTCATTAGACAGCAAGAACTGTGACATATTCAAGACAAAACTCGTCATTAGACAGCAAGAACTGTGACATATTCAAGACAAAACTCGTTATTAGACAGCAAGAACTGTGACATATTCAAGACAAAACTTGTCATTAGACAGCAAGAAATGTGACATATTCAAGACAAAACTCGTCATTAGACAGCAAGAACTGTGACATATTCAAGACAAAACTCGTCATTAGACAGCAAGAACTGTGACATATTCAAGACAAAACTTGTCATTAGACAGCAAGAACTGTGACATATTCAAGACAAAACTCGTCAATAGACAGCAAGAAATGTGACATATTCAAGACAAAACTCGTCATTAGACAGCAAGAAATGTGACATATTCAAGACAAAACTTGTCATTAGACAGCAAGAACTGTGACATATTCAAGACAAAACTCGTCATTAGACAGCAAGAACTGTGACATATTCAAGACAAAACTCGTTATTAGACTGCAAGAACTGTGACATATTCAAGACAAAACTTGTCATTAGACAGCAAGAACTGTGACATATTCAAGACAAAACTTGTCATTAGACAGCAAGAACTGTGACATATTCAAGACAAAACTCGTCATTAGACAGCAAGAAATGTGACATATTCAAGACAAAACTCGTCATTAGACAGCAAGAAATGTGACATATTCAAGACAAAACTTGTCATTAGACAGCAAGAACTGTGACATATTCAAGACAAAACTCGTTATTAGACAGCAAGAACTGTGACATATTCAAGACAAAACTTGTCATTAGACAGCAAGAACTGTGACATATTCAAGACAAAACTCGTCATTAGACAGCAAGAACTGTGACATATTCATGACAAAACTTGTCATTAGACAGCAAGAATTGTGACATATTCAAGACAAAACTCGTCATTAGACAGCAAGAACTGTGACATATTCAAGACAAACTCGTCATTAGACAGCAAGAACTGTGACATATTCAAGACAAAACTCGTCATTAGACAGCAAGAACTGTGACATATTCAAGACAAAACTCGTCATTAGACAGCAAGAACTGTGACATATTCAAGGCAAAACTCGTCATTAGACAGCAAGAACTGTGACATATTCAAGACAAAACTCGTCATTAGACAGCAAGAACTGTGACATATTCAAGACAAAACTTCTCATTAGACAGCAAGAACTGTGACATATTCAAGACAAAACTTGTCATTAGACAGCAAGAACTGTGACATATTCAAGACAAAACTTGTCATTAGACAGCAAGAAATGTGACATATTCAAGACAAAACTTGTCATTAGACAGCAAGAACTGTGACATATTCAAGACAAAACTTGTCATTAGACAGCAAGAACTGTGACATATTCAAGACAAAACTTGTCATTAGACAGCAAGAACTGTGACATATTCAAGACAAAACTCGTCATTAGACAGCAAGAACTGTGACATATTCAAGACAAAACTTGTCATTAGACAGCAAGAACTGTGACATATTCAAGACAAAACTTGTCATTAGACAGCAAGAACTGTGACATATTCAAGACAAAACTTGTCATTAGACAGCAAGAAATGTGACATATTCAAGACAAAACTTGTCATTAGACAGAAAGAACTGTGACATATTCAAGACAAAACTTGTCATTAGACAGCAAGAACTGTGACATATTCAAGACAAAACTTGTCATTAGACAGCAAGAAATGTGACATATTCAAGACAAAACTTGTCATTAGACAGCAAGAACTGTGACATATTCAAGACAAAACTTGTCATTAGACAGCAAGAAATGTGACATATTCAAGACAAAACTCGTCATTAGACAGCAAGAACTGTGACATATTCAAGACAAAACTCGTCATTAGACAGCAAGAACTGTGACATATTCAAGACAAAACTCGTCATTAGACAGCAAGAACTGTGACATATTCAAGACAAAACTCGTCATTAGACAGCAAGAAATGTGTCTCGTGGTAAGATTCTAATCCCTAAGAAACAAACAAAGAGGATAGGTTTGTATGTGTAGTCTGAAGGTTTGACCAGATCTCTTGTATATCGTATTCTTATTTATAGAATGTCCAAGTGGATGGTTCGGCTCTAGCTGTCAGTATAAGTGTCGCTGTCGGAGCAACTTCTGTGATGTTGATGGTGCATGTATAAATGGGTCCAGATGTTCGCAAGGATGGTTCGGTCCTGCGTGTCAGTACGGTAAGTTGTGATAGACTAATTTACTGACTAGTAGAACAGACGTGACAAATCACATACTACAACAACACGTTTATATATTTAAAAGTATATATTATACATTCCTCTCGTACCGTTATATGTTACAACGGACCTGCAAGCAATTTCTCCAAACCGTTCTTTCCTGGGCAGCTCGCTCAATCTCTTCTACTGAAATTAGTTAGATATTTCTTGCCTCTCACAGTATATATTGTTTTGTAGTTTCTCTAGGTCGTGCTTTCATTTTTAACTCTTGCTTCCCAATTCAATGCTTGCTTTGAGATTCTTTGATCATTTCTTCTAAGAATATGTCCAACATATCTACATCTTCTCTTTCTTATAACAGTTGTTACTAGTGCTTCACAGAACATTTCTCTGATTTCATCAATTCTCCTCAATTCGTCACATTTTATGGTCTTTTGTGTATGTGCGGACATCTATTTCAAAGATATAGAGCTTAATTTCTATATTTCTAGTCATTATCCAACTCCCGTTGGTATATGTTAGAATGAATATAACATTAGAATATATATATATATGATTGATTTATCGCTTTATAAATTCATTTATGTATCTATTGCTGGTTTATTTGACTGATTGTCTACATCATATATATATATATTACTGTGGGCCAGCACGGTGGTAATGCAGAGGGTTAGAGGAGTAAACATTGACCAAAAATCCGGAGGGAGGGACCCTAAGGCAGTTGATGGTTAAGTGTGTGTTCCTTGCCATCTTCTGGCATCTCCTGCAAATCCTGTTTGATTCCAAACGTATATGCTTTGTCTTTCCTTTGGATGAAACAGTTGGTTAGAGAGGGGTTTGTGAAAATGGGCAAGGCACATTCTCTATATCAGCTGCCCAGGCTAGACACAAAGGGAGAGGACTCTTCATCTTTGCTTTCGGCTCGGGCACAAGATCCCAGCACATGGGAAAAAACTTGCTGATGACAGATTTGTGTGGAAAGAAATATTGCGAAAGGGCGCAGAGTCTTTTGAGAAGAGACTTATGTATGAGCTGAAAGATAAGAGAGAAAAGCGAAAACTCAGAAGTTATCACAGTAAAACACTTGCCAATTGACCGTCTGTAAAGACGACAGGGCCATATATGGTATATATATATGGCTAATGCTACAAATAAGACAGAGAAAATTGAGATATTTTGGACATAAAAGACATGAAGGGCTGGAGAAGACCATCATGGAAGGAGGTATACCGGCAAAGAGAAGAAGAGGAAGACCACGGAGAAGATGGATTCAGGATGTAACTGATGGTTTGAACATGACGGCTGCAGAGGCAGGACATCTGGCCTATAAGAGAGAGACATTCCGAAGGACTGTTGGGGGCAAAGTTCTGCTCAGGATAAGCTATTTGATGATGATGATATATAAATATATGGTATATGTATATATCATATGTTACTTGACTAAGTGGTCGGCTTGTTTGTAAATTCATCGATTAATTATAAAGGAAAATAGTCTATTTCTTTCAGCGGACTTGGCACGAAGTGAGATGGTAATACCTCGAGGATTTAGCCCTCTATCTGTTGTAACAGATGGTAATGAAGATACATGTTTAGGAGCTTCTACTAAAGAGATATCTGTTCGCTGGATGATACCATATCAAGTTACCTGGATGAGGGTTCACTTTCAAAGTTCATGTAAGTCTGTCGTTTGCATGGTTTTTGTTATTCAAGAAATCAAAAGATCGACATCAGAACCTTGTCAAAAGAATAATAATCAGACAATCAAGGTTCTTCGGGCATATAAGCGAAGAGGAGGTTTTAAACATTTGTTGACAACAGGTAAAACAGACCATTCAACATCGTGGTTTCTACAAAAGATCGAAGTCAGAACTGATTAACTGCACCAAGGAGAGAGAGAGAGAGAGAGTTGTGGAGAGACATAATCGCCTACGCCGGCAGGCATGGCACTTGATTGATTTATTAAAGAAGCGAAGGAACTGCGATAGAATAGTGGTTTGTGCACTTGCTTCACATACGTGGTAGTCTCATGATACAATTCCACAGTAGAAATGTTATGTTTTTTGACTGGATCGACTCATCTATATCCTCAATTGGGTATCTGAGAAACACTGGAAGTAAAGTACAAGTGGCGTAGTTAGGCTGACCACATCACGTAGAGTATTGCTGTTGGTCAAAGACATATACGTTTTATAACACCATATCCCATAATCTATGCCCACATGGTATAGAAACGGGTTCTTTACCTTTTTCTTTAGAGAATCTTGTTAGATCAAGTCAAGTATCATCAAATGTTGATTGTTAGTGATCTCCAACTTGTTCTTTCTGTTGTTCACATCAGATCAGATCATATACCGTCTTCACATTCTTGGTTGACTAATGAAAGTCAACTATTTTCTGTCTCTTGTTATGATCAGATCAATTTATTTGTCGATAACGACTGTTGGATGCTTTTTTTGTGTGTGTATAAGCATCACAATTTACATATCTTGTGCACAAATGTTATCATTTACAGATCTTATGCACAAACGTTATCATTTACAGATCTTGTATACAAACGTTATCATTTACAGATCTTGTATACAAACGTTATCATTTACAGATCTTGCATACAAACTTTACAATTTACATACCTTGTATACAAATGTTATCATTTACAGATATGCTGAACCGTATTTCTGTCAAGTTTATCGCAGCTTGGAACAGACAGATACCATGTAAGAATCTGAGAACATTCAGGGTCAGTGATACAGCAGTAGACATTCACTGCGACTTGAACGTGACTGCAATGTCTATGATTCTCTCCTGGGAGGGACGTTCCTATCTATGTTCTCTTTACATCAGTGGAGGTAGGTTCTTTGTTGTTATCATCCTTTACAGATGTGTTATATAATCAGCTTTTCATCATTTACAGATGGGTTATATAATCAGCTTTTCATCATTTACAGATGGGTTCAAGATTATTGCAGCCCCATTGACAATTCGAAAGTTGCCAGGTACAGCATTGAGTTGTGTTTATTTACTATTTAAACCGGTTCTGACTAGCTCGTCCTACGTCACATTTGTCCATCGCTCCTTCCCGCACTACAATTACACACCGTCACACAACCTTGACCTATACTACGTCATAACTGAACCTTCCCATTTCCATACATATATGCCAGATTAGCTCCATTCACTGGCTGCTTTTAAGTTGAACACCCTGTATAATCAGCTTTTCATCATTTGTTTTCAATTCATTGAGTTGTTGTTTTTGTTTTTCTTCTTCAAACGCTCCATATCGACCACTTGTCAACCACTCTTTGTGATTTGTATGTGATCTTAGCCTAAGAGTGATTGTAGGTTGTACCAGTTATGCGCCTACAAGTAGGTCTGCACATCCGATTTCTGTGATGCTTTTATTTACTAGGGTAGCTTCCCTAGGTCCTACATGAGTCGCTTGACGACATGTCTTGTTGGTCGCAGTGATACTATTCTTTGCTTCCCTTTCGGACCCAGACACCACACAGGCGCATTGAGTAGTCAATATGTGGTTATACGTACTACATCATACCATACCCACACGTTCTATGCTACATCATACCATACCCACACGTTCTATGCTATATCATACCATACCCACACGTTCTATGCTATGAAAGGGACTGTGGGGTGATTCTTAACTTGTATTATTTACGTCCTCAAAGATAATGAGTCACTGTTTGGCGGATATACTGCCTGTACGTGGGCTACTGCTAAATGACTGATAAATTAGATATGATGAAACATGGTTTGGTCGTTGTTATGGTGAAGAGATGGTATGATAGTGTTGCAAACACAGAACTGTTGATAGGAACAGGACAGGAACCTATAATGTTCCAGATTAAGAGGAGAAAATAGGACATACTCTATGGAAGACACAATCGAGTGTCACTAGACAAACACGTGGGTGGAACCAGCAAGGAAAATGGAAAAGAGGACGTTCCAAACAGACCTGGAGACGAAGTCTTCTTGAGGAACTGAAGGGTGCTCGATTGTCCTGGGAGAGCATAAAGAAAACAGCCAGAGGCCGGGAAAAGTGGCGAACAACTGTTGAAGCCCCATGCTTCACAAGGAGCTGAGAGGAATAAGTCAAGTAAGTCATGTTGAAGAGCCAGCGATTGTTCTCCAGGAGCAGAGTGTCAATTGTTCATGTCTAATAAAGCCAACACGAACACAATGCTAGCCGAAATCTGATGCTGGGCTGAAAGCTAGAGATATCTCAAAATTATCAATAAACTTTATTATTACGAAAGTGTGTGTGTGTGTGGAGATTGTGAACCCTAGGTCAGGATTAAAAAAAATATTTAAAAAAATAAATTTTTAAATGTCCTTGGGGAGTTAACCCGAGAAAACATCTCGGTGGAGGTCTGCCCCCAGACTTGTGATATCAGTGGATTTACCCTGATATCCAAGATCCAGACCCCAGCTATGGGAAAATAGCCCCACTGCCTTGTGGGAGCCTCAGGAGAGACAAAGGCTATGGGAGTAAACCCAAACAGAAAATACGGAGCGGAGCCCCTAAGGCGGATTGGCATCAAGTGATGTCCTATCGGCAGCTCCTGCAACCGAACTGATACCAGATGTTGTGCTTGCACTCCTCTGGATTCTATAAGAGATGTCGAGATGAGGTAGTTGACGCTTGGGCAATTCCGCTACTCCAAAAAATCGCACAGGCATGCGTCACGGCCAAAAGAGAGCACAGAGGGCAGAGAAAACATCCTATGTACCAGCTCCAGTCTCCAGTTTTACCTGCAACAAGGATTGCCACTCCAGAATAGGCCATTACAGCCACAAGAAACATTGTGATTCAGCGCAGAACATACTACGTGACGCAAGACCTATTGTCTCCTGAGACAAAGAGGCCAATGAATTGTGTGTGTGGAGAGAACTCTGTGGCGAAGTGGTTAAATAGTTTGCTTTGGTTCTGAATGTTGTCTGTTCGGATCTGAGCAGCGTCGTCGGCTCGTGTTCATTTATTTCCTGAGATCCCTTAAGATTTTCTCGGAGCTATAGAGTTTGTGCTGTGTACAATACTCTTTGCAGATGTCAAATCATTTCTGCAACGAGTAACCAAACTATGTGGAAAAATAATGTCTCCAAACCACACTATCCTGGGTAACTCGTTCAATCTTTTCTAAAGAATTGAATCCAATATTTCTGGCCTCAATCAGTAAATTTATTTTCAAGGTATCCCTAGTGTGTCCTTTCGTTAGTGAACCATTTGCTGTCTCCCTAAATGATTACTTTGTGATTATTTTATCATTACTTTTCCGAGTATCTCCAACATATCTCTATCTTTTCTTTCTTGTAGAAGTTGTTCAATAATTTCAAAACTTATATTTCATTCATCTCATTTTATCTTCTATATTTTTAATCGGCATTTTGTCAGCGACTTCTAATCTCCAAGTAGATGAAATCGAGTTCCTAGTCCTATCGGACGATAGAACGTAGATCCAGTGTTCAAGCTGAGCAGGTACAATAATTTCTATCAACTGCAGTTTGATATATAGTTGTAATGCAGTCTCCCTTCATTTCGACTGCAAAAGTTGACTTCCCTTGTTATAAGTCAGAAATTATTTAATCATTTGACTTATAAATTGTGACCTGAACTATTTACGTAATTCCAGGTCGCAATGTTGCCCTAAAACAAAACACTACACAGACCAGCACTGACTCAAGGTTCTACAAGACATCAACGTCATCGAGCGCAGTGGATGGGGACACAAGCAGTGATTCTAAATACGGGAACTGTGCACAGACTGGACTTGGTGACGCTTCACCGAAATGGACAGTGCTATTGTCCAGAAATTATTTGGTCAACCGATATTTACTATATCATAGAATTGATGGTATATTTTTTAAAACTATAATTTATTTTATCTGTTGTAAATGTTTATATGTTGTAGTTGGGATAGTTAAAAATAACATTAGGGGAAACTAGGAGCCAAAAAAATCACAAAGTTTCTAATAAAATGGTGTGCAGAAATGGTCTTCAATTAATTCAGTTAGACAGAAAAACCCGACGATTTCACATCTTTCGATTTGTTCATCAAAATTTCCGCTAGTTTTTTTTTGGGGCCAAATGTTGTGTTAAAACATTGACAAATGGTAGCTTGATGTTTAGATTACGTAGTATCTCTAAGTTAAGTTAATTGCATATCCTTTACAGGACTTTGCGAATCAACCCCAGCTTTTAACGCTGTTTGTGATTTTCTAGGCATTATTACGTTTAGTAGTTTGCCATTGCTTTCTGAACGGGTGGCGCCATCGTCCTTTTGTAAAAATCCACGCGAAACAATTTGTAACCAAACTGTCCGCAGCGTGATTCGAACTCAGAACGTCGGGGTTAATAGAACGAATCACTATCCCCTAAGCCACAGACGCCACCAGTATCTCTAAGATAAGATAAATACAAAATAGCCCAAGAAACAGCAACCCGCGAATGTTAAATACTTCTCCGATAGCTAACATAAACTCAACACAATAGGGAAAAAATCTGGCCAGCAATGGCGGAATGCGGGATGGCCATTCCGAGCCAGAACTGTTTGATTCTGAACACGACTTTGCAAGTGCATTTTCGCCATGTTTGGTCTGGTATTTTCCGGTTTCGTTTGCCGAGCTACTGAGTTAGTGCTTGAGCAACACTGTGAGCTATGACTGTTACATGGAATGCTTTTTGCTGTGTCAATCGTGCGTTTGTTGTGTGTATTCAGAAAATGGCGGACAGTGGTTATGACGAACACGCTCAATCTGCCGTATGCAGTTATATTGCGAGTGCAGAAAGCTGGATTTTGTCATGATTGATGTTCCTTCGACAAGAATTGCAATTCAAGTGATGAACAGTTTTGTATTGCTACATTAGCAACGGCCATATGCATTTTATGCGGTGCAGGTTGCTTTTGTGGTGGTATGCGGCTGTTTCATTCTGGAATTAGTTTACACAGGAAACATTTCACAGTTGTTAGCATTTCGTGTGATTTTCATTGGCACAGGAACGGAACAATTATGGGGTGACCCGTTGCAGCGAAGTTGGAACCGTACTTATGAACTATGAACACAATAGGACGGAAAAAACCGCTTATCTGCCAACAAATGTTTGGTTATACTCAGTGGCGGCTCGTCATTAGGGGCAAGTGGGGCCGGGCCCCACCAAAAATATTGCGTTAAGTGTATTTGTTTTATGAATTAAAATATAACCTAACCCAAAATCATGATTTTTCCTCAAATTTTGATCTGGCCCACCAACAAAAATGATCACGAGCCGCCACTGGTTATACTGTACAGAGTAATGGGCTGTAGCTGGTGTTTAAATGTTGGTGGAACATTTCAGTTCACTGCACGTCTATATCCCATCATTCTCCTGTAGCTTTACTTAACGCGTATAATTGTTTCTTGTACATGTTATTCTTCTTACACATCAAGTTATATTCTATTCAAGTAGGATGACAGAATGAAAAGTGATGTATTCACTGTTATATTTTTAGTTATTCTATTCAAGTAGGATGACAGAATGAAAAGTGATGTATTCACTGTTATATTTTTAGTAACATCAGACATCTGATTCTCTAAAGTCGCATGGCATCTTCCCTCCAACATTGCACACAAAGACGATAACATTTTCCAGAAGGCTGTATATCGAAATGGAGGAATATTCAGAGGAGTGGTTCAATCAGAGAACTATTAAATAATTAACAGTGGAACATGTTCTTGCAATGAAAATTGTCATAAGTGTGCAAGCCGTTTATGGTAATCCATGTGTTGATCTCTACCAGTTCTTTACTAGGCCACATAAGCATATTAACAAACAGACAGTGCTCCTCAAAGAGACTCCGATAAAATGGATACATAGCAAAAGATCGTCCACACAAAAGGTAGACATCAGAGATAACAGAAGCGGTGAAAAGCACAATTTATGAAACATCGAAATAGGGGGAAGACTGCAGTAAAACTTGGTAAATAGCGAAACACGTACAAACAAAGTACTATAGTTTTATAAAATACAGAAACAGTGACGATAAACAGCAACGTTTCGACCAAAAGGCCTTTATCAAGCAAACGACACAACAGGAGTGACGAATTATAGAGAACACTTACAAATGGACGACAACGGAAACATGCAAATGTATCTAATGAACTGGGAATAAAAACGAATAACGAAATGAGTGCAACACAAAACTAGAAGTGGAAAGAAGAGAAACTCCTGTTGTGTCGTTTGCTTGATAAAGGCCTTTTGGTCGAAACGTTGCTTTTATCGTCACTGTTTCTGTATTTTGTAAAACTATAGTACTTTGTTTGTACGTGTTTCACAATGTATGAAACACACACAAAAGCCAGTTCTAGAAATCTCTTCTTATCCTGACGCTGTGAGACAAAACAGGAATCAAGAATAGAAAGAAGAAAAATACTTTTATTTATTCCTGTTGTATGCCAATTTGTGATCAAAATCTATTCACGTATCACGTACTATACTAGATACTATTCATTACATTTCATTGAAAAATAGCGATACTAAACTTTAACTCATTCCATACCTTGAATGTTAGCAAGTTCTGAGTCCAATGATGCCATAAATTTCATCCAACAATCGTTTGTGTTTACATTATTTGCAATAGTTATCACATTAATATAACTATCATCCAATATGCTATTTAGATAAATATATTTATATTTATATATGTGTCTGTGGCTTAGGGGATAGTGGCTCGGTCTATTAACCCCGACGTTCTGCGGACAATTTGGTTGCAAATTGTTTCGTCTGGATTTTTACAAAAGGACGATGGCACCACCCGTTCAGAAAGCAATGACAAACTACTGAACGTATTAATGCCTAGAAAAATCCCAAAACAGCGCTAAAAAGCTGGCGTTGATTCGCAAAGTCCTGTAAAGGATTTGCAATTCACTTTTTATATAAAGGTACTATAATAACTTGAAAAGTTTAGTATAGAAATAAAACAATGATCTATGCTAAAAACCACTAAAGTGGTTTGTAGTGTAATTTACGATCGCCTGTACGCCACTATAGTGTTCAATGATATGAATTTATGCGTGCCTACACCCGGCGAGTGAAAATGTAAACCAAAATGTATTTTGGTCACGGTGGGTTTTGTATACGTGTGTTAACTGTGGCAGTTATTGTGTTCTGAGTTTGGAAGTAGCAATGCGTGCTTGGGATGCAAGTCTATCAGTACTTTCATAATCTCGAACGTCTTCATATCCAGGACATTAGAGCTACTTAAGATCTTGAGTTGGAAGCAGGAATACGTGCTTGGGATGCAAGTCTGTCAGTACTTTCATAATCTCGAACGTCTTCATATCCAGGACATTAGAGCTACTTAAGATCTTGAGTTGGAAGCAGGAATACGTGCTTGGGATGCAAGTCTGTCAGTACTTTCATAATCTCGAACGTCTTCATATCCAGGACATTAGAGCTACTTAAGATCTTGAGTTGGAAACAATTATAAATTACATCTAAAGAAGAATAATAATTCCTCACGTACCTTTATACGTTACATAGGGCCTACAAGTAATTTCTCCATACCGCTCTATCCTGGGCAACTTGCTCAATCTCATCCATGGAACTGAGACCGATATTTCCTGTCTCTCTTAGCAAAGTTCGTTTCAGGGTCTCCTTAGGTCGACCTCTCTTTCATGAACCCTTTGCATCCCACTTCAATGCCTGCTCTGATATTCGTTGATCATTTCTCCTCAAAGGTGTGCCCAATATATCTCCATCTTCTCTTTCTTATAACAGTTGTCACTAGTGGTTGACCAGACATGTCTCTGATTTCATCACTTCTCCTGAATTCGTTCCATTTCATATTCATCCACGCCCAAGTGGTTACCGGGGCCCACATTTGGGGTGTAAAGAATATAACCACTGTTACCTGCCACGCATGTCGTAAGAGGCGACTAAGGAGGTTTGGCTGAAATCGGATGCACAAATCCTAAACGTGTAGAAGTCTATGCGTTGAGGGGCCTACCAAACCAATGTGCAACGTATACACGTTCTTGGCAAAGATCAAACATATCACAAAGAGTGATTAAAATTGGTCGTAAAGAACGAACGCAAAGAAGAAGAAGAATATTCATTATTTTTCGTAGACATCTATTTTCAAATGCATTCAAAATGCTTTCTATATCTTTAGTCATTTTCCAACTCTCGCTGGCATATGCTAGGATTGATATAACATTTGAATTGAAAAGTCGTAATTTAGTTTTAATACTATATAACTTGCAGTTCCATATTTTATTTAGACTTTTAAAAGCTGATGTTGCTTTGCCAATTCGTATCATAATTTCTTTTTAACATTTTCTCCAGAACACATCTAAAGAATGGTACATACTTTAACCAATAACTTGAATTAGACCTAATACAACGCGTTGTTATCTCCCTGACAGCTTATTACTTTCTTCGACGGACTTACTGGTTCACGCTGGAAGGCCTGACAACGGAGGGAGACATAGTGTTTACTGATCGAGGGACCGGCGTCATTAGACAGAATGTCTACAGAGTAACAACTGCGGCCTCCACTTCCCCAGTTGGTCAGGTCAACATACAATCTGCCGGCAACACTCGCAGGTTCACATCTGCTCCTGCAACGTTATCACTGTGTGAGGTCGAGGTTTATGGTGGTATGTATTTTCTTCTTATAGAAGTACGCTCCCACCCATTTAACTATTTCCTGAACATGTAGATATATCTTCCTTATATAGTTTATATTCTACTGATCTAATCATTGTCTCTTCATGTTTTTCTATCCTTCTCATCATGCTATGTTATCATCGGGTTGCTATATCCTCATGGTGTTGCTATATCCTCATGGTGTTGCTATATCCTCATCGTGTTGCTATGTCTTCCTCATGTTGCTATGTCCTCATCGTGTTGCTATGTCCTCATCGGGTTGCTATGTCCTGCCCATGTCTCTAGACCATCTTATGCAGTTATCTTCTAAACATGTAATATGCTCCACTCGTAGATATATTTAAGTTCTCTTTCTCTCTCTCTCCTTCCTTCTCTAGTCTGTGACGCCCATAACGTTTAGGACAGCAACAAATGCGTACCATTCTTTCATAGTCTTGGTCATTTTCTGTATCATGTTCCATCTATGATTCATTTCTTTCAGTCCTTGTTCTACTGTTCCCCTTCATGTCGTTTTGAGTGTTTCACGTTTTTCTGTATCCACTACATGTAGTAATATCCTCTGCAATTGTGAAATTGTTCTTGTTGTATGTCACGAAAACGAGGATAGTCATCAATTTAAATACTAATAAGGTTCACATCTTTATCAACAAAGATCTTCCACTGGTTCTCAGACAGAGATTGTATTACAGACTGGCAAACACAGAAATAACTACATGTGAAATGCGCTGCCTGCGAAAAGTTACCAACAACACCAGAAAAGACAGTCACCAACATCAGCATAAGAAAGAAAGTTGGCACAGAACCTTGCTTGAATTACATTGAGAAACAAAGAATGAAGTGGTTTGGCCACTCAATAAGAATGCATCCAAACTCCACAGTAAACAAAGTCTTCTACAACAGAACATCAGAAAAGAAAGCGGGAAGAAGACCACAAAAAGATGGTTAGATGGCATAGCAGAATCCTGTCAAAGAGCAAAAATTACAATCACCCAAACCACCAGAACAGCTCAAGACAAAAACAGAAAACCACAACACTGGATAACAACCCGGTAGGAGTGTGACGACAAAAGAAGAAGAAGAAACACAGAAAAGGAGATACGAAAAAGGGAAGAAACCCATGATGATCCAGGTCTGAGGGAGAAAGTGGAGGCGGGTTGGACAAACCCTGCGGAAGACATAGTCGAGTGTCAATATACACATAGTGGAACCCGAAAAGAGAAATGGATAAGGGAACGTCTTAATCACATCCTGAAACGGGATCTTCTTGAGGAACTGAGGGATGCTGGACTATCACGGCAAGCCATAAAACAACGACCAGAAATCAGGAAAAGTGGAGTACAACTGTTGAGGTCTTATGATCCAACAAGAGCGGAGTGGAGTAAGTAAGTATATCTTACACGAATATCTATCTCTTCCTTACGGAGTTCGGTACACATATGTGTGATTGTTTGATTGATAGGAGCCTCAGTATTGCACTTCGGTGAGGTACCATGTGTGCTCCGATCTCTTTCTTACACAGGAAGATCTCAGCTGCAGTGCACGAACTCCGTGGCAAAGGCGGGGGTTCCCGTTGTAATTTTGAAGATGGTGAGGATACGTTTTGTAGAAATTTTATTTTTAATCTTTTCAAACGAATTTTGCCCGGGCAGCGGCTTTCCAGCCTGCTCTGCAAGATTTTGCTTTCCAGCCTGCTCTGCACGATTTTGCTTTCCAGCCTGTTCTGCAAGATTTTGCTTTCCAGCCTGCTCTGCAAGATTTTGCTTCCCAGCCTGCTCTGCACGATTTTGCTTTCCAGCCTGCTCTGCACGATTTTGCTTTCCAGCCTGCTCTGCACGATTTTGCTTTCCAGCCTGCTCTGCACGATTTTGCTTTCCAGCCTGCTCTGCACGATTTTGCTTTCCAGCCTGCTCTGCACGATTTTGCTTTCCAGCCTGCTCTGCACGATTTTGCTTTCCAGCCTGCTCTGCACGATTTTGCTTTCCAGCCTGCTCTGCAAGATTTTGCTTTCCAGCCTGCTCTGCAAGATTTTGCTTTCCAGCCTGTTCTGCACGATTTTGCTTTCCAGCCTGCTCTGCAAGATTTTGCTTTCCAGCCTGCTCTGCAAGATTTTGCTTTCCAGCCTGCTCTGCACGATTTTGCTTTCCAGCCTGCTCTGCAAGATTTTGCTTTCCAGCCTGCTCTGCAAGATTTTGCTTTCCAGCCTGCTCTGCAAGATTTTGCTTTCCAGCCTGCTCTGCAAGATTTTGCTTTCCAGCCTGCTCTGCAAGATTTTGCTTTCCAGCCTGCTCTGCAAGATTTTGCTTTCCAGCCTGCTCTGCAAGATTTTGCTTTCCAGCCTGCTCTGCAAGATTTTGCTTTCCAGCCTGCTCTGCACGATTTTGCTTTCCAGCCTGCTCTGCAAGATTTTGCTTTCCAGCCTGCTCTGCAAGATTTTGCTTTCCAGCCTGCTCTGCACGATTTTGCTTCCCAGCCTGCTCTGCAAGATTTTGCTTTCCAGCCTGCTCTGCAAGATTTTGCTTCCCAGCCTGCTCTGCAAGATTTTGCTTTCCAGCCTGCTCTGCACGATTTTGCTTTCCAGCCTGCTCTGCAAGATTTTGCTTTCCAGCCTGCTCTGCAAGATTTTGCTTTCCAGCCTGCTCTGCAAGATTTTGCTTTCCAGCCTGCTCTGCAAGATTTTGCTTTCCAGCCTGTTCTGCAAGATTTTGCTTTCCAGCCTGCTCTGCAAGATTTTGCTTTCCAGCCTGCTCTGCACGATTTTGCTTTCCAGCCTGCTCTGCACGATTTTGCTTTCCAGCCTGCTCTGCAAGATTTTGCTTTCCAGCCTGCTCTGCAAGATTTTGCTTTCCAGCCTGCTCTGCAAGATTTTGCTTTCCAGCCTGCTCTGCAAGATTTTGCTTTCCAGCCTGCTCTGCAAGATTTTGCTTTCCAGCCTGCTCTGCAAGATTTTGCTTTCCAGCCTGCTCTGCAAGATTTTGCTTTCCAGCCTGCTCTGCAAGATTTTGCTTTCCAGCCTGTTCTGCAAGATTTTGCTTTCCAGCCTGCTCTGCAAGATTTTGCTTTCCAGCCTGCTCTGCACGATTTTGCTTTCCAGCCTGCTCTGCACGATTTTGCTTTCCAGCCTGCTCTGCAAGATTTTGCTTTCCAGCCTGCTCTGCAAGATTTTGCTTTCCAGCCTGCTCTGCAAGATTTTGCTTTCCAGCCTGCTCTGCAAGATTTTGCTTTCCAGCCTGCTCTGCAAGATTTTGCTTTCCAGCCTGCTCTGCAAGATTTTGCTTTCCAGCCTGCTCTGCAAGATTTTGCTTCCCAGCCTGCTCTGCAAGATTTTGCTTCCCAGCCTGCTCTGCAAGATTTTGCTTTCCAGCCTGTTCTGCAAGATTTTGCTTTCCAGCCTGCTCTGCAAGATTTTGCTTTCCAGCCTGCTCTGCACGATTTTGCTTTCCAGCCTGCTCTGCAAGATTTTGCTTTCCAGCCTGCTCTGCAAGATTTTGCTTTCCAGCCTGCTCTGCACGATTTTGCTTTCCAGCCTGCTCTGCAAGATTTTGCTTTCCAGCCTGCTCTGCAAGATTTTGAACTGCCAATGGTTCTTTTACGCATTCAACTTGAGCACGGGACCTGCGTTTTATCATCCGTCTCCGATAGAACTAGGTACCCGAACTCACCTACACTGAGATTAGGGATCTCTGGACAGATATCGAAATAGGGGGAAGACTGCAGTAAAACTTGGTTAATAGTGAAACACGTACAAACAAAGTACTATAGTTTTACAAAAACAGAAACAGTGACGATAAACAGCAACGTTTCGACCAACAAGGCCTTTATCAAGCAAACGAACAAACAGGAGTGACAAATTAAAATGAAACACAAATGGACGACCAAATACAAACGTATCTAAGGAAAAGTGTTTCACTGATCTCTGGACAGCCTATATGTGTGTGTGTGTGTGTGTACGCACGCGCCATATGATGCATACTTTATACAGTTTGCTGTGCAATCTCTGACACACTCCATCACAAATCTAACACTAGTGACAATCATTTGATTTAATTTTTGTAAACAAACTGATGTTTTCAGAGTCGATCTGTGAAGATGGAACTTTCGGTTTCGATTGTGAACATACATGTAACTGTGCTGACAAGAATGAGCCTTGTTTTGTTAGTACTGGTGGATGCGTTTCTGGATGTGTGACAGGTTACATAGGTGAAGGATGTTCTGAGCGTAAGTTATTAGAATGAATTGAACTATGTTTTCAATAATGTTATATGCATATTATTTTGTGGAAACACCTCTGGTTTGTACATGTGTGAGGGGTGTTATCAATGTAATTTTGTTGTTCAAGAACAGAGGTATATAGTTAGTTATTTCTATACAAGTGTAATAAGTACGTGAGACATGGCAGCACCTGTAATGTCAAAGCTACACTTCCACTTATTGCTCCAATATACAAGGACCGGAAATAGTGAAATGGTCGACATTAGTACCATCCTTGGACACATTTAATAGAACGAGTTCGAGAATTTGTCGTTAAGTTTGGACATGCCACACAGTGTCGTCTTCGTGGTAGAGAGAGAAGATATAGTAATCAACTTCTCAGGGTACTGTGAGCAATTGAACTTTTGGAAGGGCTGCTGCAGCGGAGAACAGAGCACGAATGGGAATACCCAATGTGCCATGACGTCGATCGCATAACATAACATAACATTCTATAGATATACTGTTGCAATATGTTTCCAAGAAAATCCATTGACGTTTAAAGTGCAAGTAAAAGATTAAGAGCAGATGAAATTAAATTTGAGAAAATCTTCAGTAGTTTGCCAGTTTTTGAACTGTATGCTCAATTTTTACCGTTGGCAAAAACTCCACGGGAACAAATTTGCTTCCAATCTGCCAGCAGCAGAGTTTGAACTAGATATTCTTGGGTTATGATCGAGCTCACTACCGTTAAGTCACAGAAACCAAAGAGCAGGTGGTGACGACACAATCCATTGACAACGGGGAGAAAGGAGAAAAAGATGAAACAAAATATAAATAAAAGTGTAAATAGAATATGAAAATGAAAATCGTGGCATATCCTAAAGGACGTAGCCATCAACCACAGTAAACTAGTCGTTGATTTTCTAGGCACCACTTATACGTTCAGTAGTTTGCCATTACTTTCTGAACGGTGAAGTCTATTTTTACCTTTTTGTAAAAATCCCACAGAAACGAATTTGCTTTCAAACTTGCCCACCGTGGGGTTTGAACCAGGTACGCTTGGGTTCGTGATCGAGCTCACTACCGCTTGAGCTACAGACGCTGATTGAATATACTGATTAAAAATCGAGAAGTAAGCAACAGATGATGACAAAAGTATAACGAAATCGTGGAAGCTGTGAAACAAGTAAACGACAAAGAAGAATCTGATAACATTTTCATCACAATGTTTGTTTTAATTTATTAATTATGTTTGCAACAAAGTCATATTCAGAACAGTGCCCCAATGTGTTAAACATAAATATTAATATAACTTAATAACAAACAGACATAATAGACAAGTTTTTTTTATGTCAACAAAGGCTGCCCACCTGGAAGTTTTGGACAGGATTGCAAGTCTACATGCTCTCAGCTGTGTTTAGCAGATAATGACGACATCAATTTATGTAATCATATCAATGGAACTTGTGAACTTGGTTGCCAGATTGGATTTCATGGTTCATGGTGTAATACAAGTAAGGTTATCATTCTAATCATTATACGCCACATCTACTGACTTAATGGTTCATGGATTGCCACAAGCGTCTGTGTACTGACTTTCAGTTCCGATGTTGACATTTGTCCGGTGCAACTATACAGAATTTATTCTCTCTGTCGTGGTATACCCGTTTCTGCATTGAAACTGCCTGTTATCACCATGTATTAAATATCTACGTTTCATTGCTTTATAATTTTGATAAGCTCACATTCTTTAATTTCGAGAGTTATATGTAAGCTTAACCAATGATGGTATCTATGGCGCAGAAATAGGGTGCCCACCAATCGTTTCAAAGGTACTCAGTTTCCCAAAATTGATGAATCGGGTAAGTTTCAGCGGTTTAAACAAAAATCTCAATGTAGATAAGATTGAGTTTTTAATCCTATCGGAGACGGACGATATAACGTAAGTCCCATATTCATGTTAATCAAGTAAAAAGAACAGTTGAAAATCGGTGATAGTATGCTGAGAATCCGTTGCCCGAGTCGAATTCATAAAAAAATTAAAGTAAGATATTAAAAATATATGCAGATAAATTACATTAGAGAACCTCGCCGGTGCTACGGAGTTCGTGCTCTTCCAGTGAGTCAATCATGTGTAAAGAAAATTGCGGAAGTACTTGGGGTTGCTCACAGAAATGCAATGGTGATGGTTCTATCAATCAAACAATCAATCAAGCTAACTATGGAATCTGTTTGTGAATGTTTAGTTTTATCGTATCACTTGTCTCGTTGACATCTCGTTATCGCTGTTCAGAAGTTCGATTCCTGTTTTCTTCTTTTCAATATCTTTTATCTGTTGTTTAATGTATATTTTTCCTCAAGAGCTGAACATATATAGATCTAGTAAATGTTAAATGTATGTATGTACCGAGAGCTTCACATATGTCTCTAAGATTTGTTTAGTGTTTATGTTTCCAAGACCCCTACCGTACCATTTCAGCATTTGTTTGGAGCATGTTTCTATATGGACATTCTAGCAAGAATAGAAAGCAAAGTAGTGCATATAAATCGTAACTTCACATTGCTGTTAATTAGGGAGTCGAGATATTAACTCTTTAGCTGCTAAGAACGTATATATACTTTTCCCCCATTCACTTCTAAAGACGTATTAACACGTCTGTTATTATATCACCTCTGTGGGCTAAAGACGTGTTAACACGTTATACATTGCTACTGTCACTGCTATAGACGTACATTCACGTTTGTGACCTAGAAACAAAGAGTAGCTATTTTTAACTCAGCCTTCAGAAAGTATGTAGCAGCGAAAGGGTTAAAAAACAAGAAACTTTTTTAACCTCTTTAATATTTATGGTAATTTATGTGTTGACATTTTTAATCACTTCACCCTTGAGACGATATACTGGTTGGCAGTATTTTTAAAGGTGACGTAAGGTCAATATACTGGCTAATTTAGTATAGATTGCAAAAATAAATATTACGGAGTGAAAGGGTTAATTAAGATGATATCACACAAATCCGCCCGTGTGGTTACCGGGGCCCAAATTTGGAGTGTAAAGAATAGAACCACTGTTACCTGCTACGCATGTAGTAAGAGGCGATTCAGGAGGTTTGGCTGAAATCGGATACACATGTCCTAAACGTGTAGAAATCTATGCATTTAGGGTCCTACCAAACCAATGTGCAACGTATACACGTTCTTGGCAAAGATCAAACATATCACAAAGAGTGATTAAAATTGGTTGTAAAAACGAACGCAAAGAAGAAGATCACACAAATTCCTCAATATTTATGGTACATTTTGAGTTAACATCAAACATCTCTGGCAATGTTAGCATGTGATATAGACACCGGAGCATGTCCTGTAAGACTGTCCTCTCCTGGGAAGCAACATTTGACCACACCTAGTCAACCTATAGCTAAGCTTTTGTGAAACCTGACAGACCTTAAGCTGACTGCACAATTTGTGGTTCACAGTGAGCTAAGCCCATGAACAGAGATCGCTGAAGAAAAGTAAAGAGTATACCACTTGAATTTACTCGAGTTTGTCTACAATCATCACATGTCATATTCGTCTCTATTTACGTATTTGTTTTACGTATTCCATTTACATGAATTTACATGAAACATGAAAATGGGAGATATCACACTGGAATCTAAAATGATAAAAATAACAGAGCAGTTCACCTATTTAGGTAGCAATTTTGATTGCACAGGAAATGTTAAAAAGAAATTATGATACGAATTGGCAAAGCAAAATCAGCTTTTAAAAGTCTAAATAAAATATGGAACTGCAAGTTATATAGTATTAAAACTAAATTACGAATTTTCAATTCAAATGTTGTATCAATCCTAACATATGCCAGCGAGAGTTGGAAAATTACTAAAGATATAGAAAGCAAGTTGAATGCATTTGAAAATAGATGTCTGCGAAAAATAATGAATATAAAATGGAATGAATTCAGGAGAAGTGATGAAATCAGAGATATGTCTAGTCAACCACTAGTGACAACTGTTATAGGAAAGAGAAGATGGAGATATATTGGGCACACCTTGAGGAGAAATGATCAACGAATATCAGAGCAGGCATTGAAGTGGGATGCAAAGGGTGCATGAAAGAGAGGTCGACCTAAGGAGACCCTGAAACGAACTTTGCTAAGAGAGACAGGAAATATCGGTCTCAGTTCCATGGAGGAGATTGAGCGAGTTGCCCAGGATAGAGCGGTATGGAGAAATTACTTGCAGGCCCTATGTAACGTATAACGGTAGAGAGGAATTATTATATTATTATTTACATGAATGTAAAATATATATTGAATCCAATATTTATAGTAGACATATTTTGTTTCGTCTGACAAGCATGTGAATCAGGAACTTACGGACAAGGTTGTAACTATGAATGCTCAGAGTTATGTGCCCTGGATGGCAGTGGCAACACGTCATCATGTCATCATTTGTATGGTGTATGTCTACATGGTTGCAAGTCCGGTTATAAGGGAATCATGTGTAATGAACGTAAGTTTATGCTCTTGGTGCATGCAAATAAACGAATGTTCTTTTACCAGATTGTGTTCATTATTAGCTTTATTTTATCCTCTTCATTTTTCTATCCTTCTTCGTACTCATCTTTTCTTTGTCATTTTCATTGTTATTTGATTTTCTTCTGTCTTTCCTTCTTCAATATGCTCCCCACCGAGCATAGCAGTCACGCAAGAAAACTAAACCACGCCCACACAAGTTTCAGGACTGGCAGGATACAATTCTAGATATCGAAGTCCTCATAAGAGAAAAGATCCCAAGCGTCAACAACCCTGCTGATCCAAGGTAGATGGTCCAGTCACGTTGTTCGGATGCCTGATAAACGCATCCCAAAACAGTTGATGTATGGCGATCATGGCATGACTGGTACCATTGCATAGCAATCTCTGTAGATATCTCCACAACCTTAGACAGACATCACTGCCCGAGTGGTTACCGGGGCCCAAATTTGGGGTGTAAAGAATAGAACCACTTTTACCTGCCACGCATGTCGTAAGAGGCGGCTAAGGAGATAACGCTGAAATCGGATGCACGTGTCCGCTAGAGAATGCTAACCCGAAACAAATGCTTGCAGAAAACGGATGCACCAGGCCGTAAGGCGCATAACATGGTGCAACGACCTCTCACAATGAGGAATGGGATAACGAATTCTACGGTCGCCAATCTGCCTCGGAGATTTAGCCACGTAATAAGAATGTCAGACCTACCATCACGAGAGTGGCCAAAACTTACTGCTGGAAGAGGTTGTCACAAACGGGGAAGTAGAAATCATAGGAATTATATCCTACAGAACGGCCCCCAGTATGCAGACTTGAGAAGAAAAAGGTGGCCCACTTACACTAGCATCCAAGACAAACTGTATGGCGTGGCTGATAATCTGAGGCAGACGGCTGCCTTTATTAGAGAATCCGAAATCTCAATCTAGTGAGAATGCAGAAGAAGAAGAAAACAGACAGCACTGTATTCTTTGAACATATTCAAGTTGATGTTTGAAAATGAAGAATACGAAAAACTTTGAGAATATGAAAAACTTTGAGAATACGAAAAACTTTGAGAATACGAAAAACTCCCATTTACTGAATTGTTGCATTTTAAAAATTTTCTATTTAAAGTGTTTGATTTAACGCGTTTTAAACACAAATTATGTATTACAACACACTTCATTTACACAGCGTGCTCACCTGGCAGATACGGACTAGGATGTAACCTCACGTGCAGTCAGTTTTGTATCGCGGATAACAAGAATATCACCATCTGTGAGCACAGCAGCGGTAGATGTCTTCTCGGGTGTCAACCTGGTTATGAGGGTCTACATTGTGATCAGGGTGAGTGATATTTCTTTGTTATTGTTGAATGTATTCTCTGTATGGAAGGTGGTGATAGGTTTAGTGGTAATTCTGCTGAATGTGGTGATATGGGTGATGGTAATTCTGCTGAAGGTAGTAACATGGGTGATTATAATATTGCTGAAGGTGGTGATAGGGGTGATGGTAATGTTGCGGAAGGAGGCTGTAGTGGTAATGCTGGAATTGGTTGTTGTTACAATGATAGTAATGATGGCGTTGATTAAGATAGTGGTGATTATAACGGTACTGATGTTCATACTTATAAATAATCATCTGCGATATTGACAGCATGCACAGCTGGACATTACGGCATTCTTTGCAAGACAGAATGTCCACAGTTCTGTAATGTCAGCAACACCGGGATACACCTCTGCAATCACATTAATGGATCGTGCTTGTTTGGATGTCATAATGGCTACACCGGACAAATGTGTGACTTACGTAAGTGAAATATAGCCCTGAATTTGACATCAATATTGATTTGAAATGAGATCATTTCTTATCTTCACCATCATCAAATAGCTTGTCGTCCTGAGCAGAACTTGACCACCCCAACAGTCCTCCCAAATTTCTCTCATAGGCCAGATGTCATGCCTCTGCAGCCGTCATGTTCAAACCATCAGTTACATCCTAAATCCATCTTCTCCGTGGTCTTCCTCTTCTTCTCTTTGCCGGTATGCCTCCTTCCATGATGGTCTTCTCCAGCCCTTCATGTCTTTTTATATGTCCAAAATATCTCAATTTTCTCTTTCTTATTTGTAGCATCAGCCAGTTTTCTTTGATTTTGAGTTCTTTCTAGATAGATCTATTTGTTCTCTTCTCTGTCCAAGATATACGGAGGACTCTTCTGTAACACTTATATTCGAAAGCACATATATGTTTTTCCACTGTTTTGTTAAATGTCCATGCTTCACACCCATACGTTGCCAATGGGAATATGCATCCTCTTAGTATTCTGAGCTTTGTTTTCTTATCAGTTCCGTTCCATACTGTTTTTAGTTATTTTATCTTACATTTCCTTATTTAATATTAGATGTAATGTATTTCAAATATTATATATTTATTATCTAGATTAAATCAATTACCATCTACACATCAAATGTTATAATAGATCTACAATGTTGTCTAGATCAGATGAGGTATCGTCTCCCCACTAAAGGTTATATCTAATATATTACGTGTCCTTCTGTTCCATCAACTGGTTATGTCTGTGACAGGTTCCTGTCTTGTCATCCTTACGATATCACAATCACAATGTGAACTATTCGAACTTATGCAGAATCAAAACATGCATATAGTCATTGGCTAAATTAGAGAAACACCCATTGTAAAGGTAAGAGATATATGCTTGGCATTCTGTCACTACATTCTCGTCATGCTATAACCCAAACCAAAGCAATATATGCGGATTACTGCGGATCAGAGACACTAACTTCACAGAATATTAATGATATTAAGAACATGAAAATCAACTTCCACAATCTAACCATTACTCTTGAAAGAGAATGTAGAAATTTAGTGCAATATGAAGGTTGAATTAAGCGGATGATAGCTGATAGCGCAAGTGATGATGGTGTTGTATATACCGATGGGTCGGTGCATCGTAGTGACAAGTTATGATGGGGTTTACTTGCTAGAGTACATGATAGAGCCGTTGCAAAACTGAGTGGAGCATACATGGCAACTACTTTAGTATGATGATAGAGGTTTAGGCCCTCACTGCTGTGCTAAAGTGGTTCTCTTGGAATTTGTTTACTAGGGTCGTTGCTGTTTTCAACTCTCAATCGATGCTTCAAAAGGTTCAAAATGGCATATTGCGGTATAAGAGGATGTAGCCCATTGAGGTTTTCAATCTTTAAAGGCTTACGTAGATCTACTGTCCTGGAAATGAGAGTGTTCGGAGTAATGAGGGAGCAGACAGAATTACATTAATATTGATGGGAACTGAAGATGTATGGGGAAGCGTCTTACGGTTTCTCGTAGATTTGTTGGATGAAGACACTAAAATTGATATTGATTCTATGCAGCAATTGAATGGGTTTGGAATTGGATCTTGTGCAATAAGAACTGGATGCTTGGGAAGCAGAAGGAAGAGTGTACTTAACCAACGAAACACAGAAACCATTAGTATGTATACAATTCTACATCTGCTGCTGAAGCTGAGCACGTCTGCTCGGAGTGATATAACGTCGGTTCAGGAACCAATAACCAATCTACAAGACTTCAATATTTTTTTGTAATTGTCTGTTCAGTCTTTATGAAATACTGTCAAGTCTTGTAACTTTCTGTTCAGTTTTTATGAAATACTGTCAAGACTTGTAACTGTCTGTTCAGTCTTTATGAAATACTGTCAAGACTTGTAACTGTCTGTTCAGTCTTTATGAAATACTGTCAAGTCTTGTAACTCTCTGTTCAGTATTTATGAAATACTGTCAAATCTTGTAAACATTCAGATCTCAAATACTTCAACTAATCTTTCCTTGCTAGCTCTAACAACTCTTTAGAAGCATGAGGTTCGTATACTTGAAAGTTTGCATATCATGGAATCTACCTTCTATCGTCTTGTTTCCAACTAACCCTAACCCTAACCATATCTGCTATTTTCCTAACAATGATTTCTCTGTCACTTAACTCTGGGACATACTTCATTTTGAGCTTGCTACTGATATCAATGTCATATTAAATTTAACGTGACGGTCTGCTAGTTTGTTACACTTGGTTTTTATTTAATTTGTTGATCATACCATCTGAGTTCTATCTTTATCTCTAGCCTGCAAGACCGGAAGTTATGGACCAGACTGCAGAGAAAGATGTTCTGAATTCTGCGCAGTTGATGTCTTTGATACAAATTCATGTCATCACATCAATGGAGTATGTCTTCGGGGTTGTCAGAAGGGGTACAGCGGACCGTTATGTAACGAAAGTATGTCGTTTTTCTTCTTCTTTTCTTTTTTCTTCTCTTCCACCATTTACTTCTTTATAGAAGTGTTGGGGTGAAACGTTGTGATCTTGTGTGTGCTTATTTTAAGACACTTTGTAAGCTGATATTCACGTTCGTCGTCGCTCCATCTTTTGAGTGGTCTTCCTCTTGCTTTGTACTCATTATACTTTTTTGTGTGGCTCTCTGTGGTAGACGATACCAGGGCATTCTTGTCAGGTGTCCAAACCATTTAATCTGTTGTTCTTTTATTAATTGCATGACTGGTTTCACATACAGTCTCCTTCTGATTTCTTCATTTCTAATTTTGTCTCTTATTGTCACACCTGCAGTCGTTTTTATTACAATTATCATAAACAAATATTGTGCTGACAGACGTCGAGACACATGTTAGAAACTGACCAATAGAACGATAGTGTAGTGGGGTAGCTAGAGATATAAAATATTGAAAAGATGAGAACTCTGACCTTGTTAAACTGTTAGATAATTACTTTTCAGTCCAAAGATATGGAACTTGTATCTCGATAAAAGTACGCACAATATACTCAGCTGTACAATAGTTTCCTGACCCACCGAGTCAATGACGAAAGCGACATCGAAGAAGTGAGTTGAAAAACTCATCTTCAAACTCTAAGACTTCATAATGTTAGCTCCACACTCGTATAGTAAGCATCACATATGATTTGCACATATATTCTCTTTAAGTAGTCACACTCGAATGCTGAAAAATACCCTTGATATATTCACACATTCAAAAAATATTTAATATGCCATTTAGTGTTTTTTTCTGTCAACTTTAGTTTTTAAATCAATTTTGTTGTTGTGCTTGTTGTTGCTGATTTTACTTGTTAAGATTTAAAACAAAACTTGTACTGAATTCATTACCAGCATGTGAGAGTGGCACACACGGAGAGGAATGCAGTTCACCTTGTCCTCAATTCTGTGATCTAATTCACTCTGACCAGGCGATTTGTAATCACATTAATGGTACATGTCTACAGGGTTGCCAGGCTGGCTACACTGGACCAACTTGCAATAAATGTAAGTAGACGTGAAATTGTTTTAAATCAGGATAACATATGTGTAAATATATTAGTGATTAGTGAGGAGTACCATCCTTGCACTCTGGCCAGTTCCAAACGGGCTCCAATCTCTATCTCAACATTTCTATCAGAGTAAAGTGATTGATCGATAATGTTTAATGTTGATTAATCAAACATCTTCTACCCGTAGCAAATTGTTCATACCTGGAAGCTCTCGCTTACACTCTTACTCTGGATAGGGACGTGGATTCATACGAATCTGAAAAAAACTTCATTTGCTTGAACTGCGTCTCTTATATCATTGATGATGTCTGACCTTTCTATTGTCCGTCCTTCCTCGATCACTGCTGTATCAGCTAGCTGATCAGCTTATTCGTCGCCTTCCACGCCAGGATGACCCGGTACAAAAGAAAAGTTTATATGGATCATTGGATCAATTATGATGCTCTCTGTCTGTCCAGTCATTGGTGATGCTCTCTCTGTCTGTGTCTAGTCATTGGTGATGCTCTCTCTGTGTCCAGTCATTGGTGATGCTCTCTCTGTCTGTCCAGTCATTGGTGATGCTCTCTCTGTCTGTCCAGTCATTGGTGATGCTCTCTCTGTCTGTCCAGTCATTGGTGATGCTCTCTCTGTCTGTCCAGTCATTGGTGATGCTCTCTCTGTCTGTCCAGTCATTGGTGGTGCTCTCTCTGTCTGTCCAGTCATTGGTGATGCTCTCTCTGTGTCCAGTCATTGGTGATGCTCTCTCTGTGTCCAGTCATTGGTGATGCTCTCTCTGTGTCCAGTCATTGGTGATGCTCTCTCTGTGTCCAGTCATTCATGACATAAGTATCTTTACTAGATTTCCGTTAGCAAAACACGTAATTACAAAGTACTGTAGTTTTACAAATTACAAAAACAATGACAAAATACAGCAACGTTTCGACCAACAAGGCCTTTATCAAGCAAACGAACAAACAGGAGTGACAAATTAAAATGAAACACAAATGGACGACCAAATACAAACGTATCTAATGAAAATCTGGAATAAAAACGAATAAGCAGATTATTGAGTCACTCAGTATACCTAAACGTATGTACTCTTGCGTGTCCAGTTAGCTCAAAGTTCTGGTCACCTCAATTTTTCTCATTGTGAGGCTATTCGTTGTGACAGCAAAAACATCGCTTGGCTCCTTGACAGTTTTGCATCTCATGGTTGATGTAAAGACCCATTCACTTTGTATGCTACGAATCGCTGAGACATCCATGTAGGCCTACACTGCAACATCACAATCTCTATTTGTGCATGAACCTCAAAATCAGCCATACCAGGAATTCGTTCTCTGCAGCTTCCATCATGCGTGATATGAACCGAAGAGGTGTTGTTGGTGTCCACAAGTATTGTAAAATACTATTTGTCTTTAGATAGTTCTTCGGCATCCTTCAACGCCATGCCCAAGGTTTCGTCAATGGCATGTTGCCACCGTCGCTATTTTTCCGTCTACTGTCTCATCTACCAGAAACCATGCTATTAATTATTGTTCTCTCCAAACTATTACTCTCTCCAACTTTACTGTTTAACCTCTTGCCCTTTCTGAGCCGATATACTGGCACTCGGTATTTGTAAAGATAACTCAAAACCAGTATAATGGATTATTTCAGTATGTATTGAAATACAAATGCGTACGGAGATAGAAAACACTTCCGAAGTAAAAGGGATAATTAATGTAGCCAAACTATTCAGTTCATTAACTGCCGAAATATTTAACATTTTGAGTGGATGGTGTAGGATGTAATGTGGTATTTTTATGATGCAATAATTTATGTTTATTGAGATTTAAACATCTTTAAATACTGCATTAATTTTCCCGATTTAGTATGCGACACAGGAATGTATGGCCAAGATTGCAGCTTCCTATGTCCTCAGTTTTGCAAAATTGACAATACTAGTGACAAAATCTGTCATCACGTAAATGGTACTTGTATGGAAGGTTGCCAAATTGGATTCTCTGGTCAAATGTGTAACGAAGGTAAGTCATTCCTCGTTCAGGCAAATAACAGTTATCAGACTTCTTTTCAATCATCCTCATTAATTAAAAACGATGTTTAATAGAGTACCACATGCGAATAATATATTTGCCACTTGCGACTGTTTTTTCAGCACTTTATGTGGCGTTATTTATTATCAGCTTTCTACTTTTAAGAGCTTTCCCATCATCTGTTTCCATTGTCACTTATTTTTACGCTGTTAAATAGTTTTCAATACTTTCTACCTTGCAAAGTTTTCCCCATTTTTTCAAAATTACATAGGGCCCTTGCAGGTACTATAGAGTTCGTCCACTGCCACTGAGATCTTTGTGTGTAAGAAAGAGATTGTAGCACACATGGTTAATCATCGAAGTGCATTGATAATGGTTCAAATCAATCTAATATACTGTTTTTCTAATTTCTTCTTGATCTGGGACAGAACGATGCAATAAATAATTATCATTAATATCAGCAAACTCTCTTCTACTTTAGGAAGGAGGTAGTGATTATATGGGAGATGGAGTAGGTTGATTACAGGACTAAGTCTTCACAATCACAATGAGATGAATAAACCAATTACGACAGTAATGTTATTTGATCGTTTACAATTGATTTGTTTTCCTCCTTCATCTTCTTTGCGTTCGTTCTTTACGATCAATTTGAATCACTCTTTGTGATATGTTTGATCTTTGCCAAGAACGTGTATACGTTGCACATTGGTTTGGTAGGCCCCTAAACGCATAAACTTCTACACGTTTGGGACATGTGCATCCGATTTCAGCTAAACCTCCTTAGTCGCCTCTTACGACATGCGTGGCAGGTAACAGTGGTTCTATTCTTTACACCCCAAATTTGGGCCCCGGTAACCACTCGAGCGGATTTGTTTTCATTTTACTTTAGCGAACATTGATATTTTGTTGTGGGTACAAAGAGTACAAATGGGTACAAAGCAAAAGGCCGGCCGCACAAAAGATGGACCTCAGAGATAACAGAGGCGACGAAGGGCACTATCTACGAGGCGCACACAAGGGCCCGTTTTAGGAATCTCTTCATGACCTGACGATGTGAGGCAAACAGGATTCGAGAAAAAGAAAGAAGAAAGATATTCTGTTGTTGTTTTATTGTCATATGTCAGTTTTTAATATAGTCCATGGTTTATGCAGCATTCTCACATCTGCGCTACTGCAAGTATTATTTACTCACTGTCCATGATGTGCTTCCACAAAGCAGAATTGATACTAAATATATTACTTATGTGTGTACTTACCTACCAAATTTGTGGGAGAAATACAAATGTAATTTAGCCCTTGCAGACCTCAGGGTATGAAGTATCTGTGCCTTTATATTTCTATCCAATGTATACATGTGGTAGGAGGGCCAATTCCTATCTTCACCAATTGATAGCCTAGTTCAGGAAATGAACTCACTTCCCTTTCGTGTCCAATTGCAAAAGTTAAAGTTCTAACACTTGAACCTAGAATAATCTGTCAAAAACTCTTCTGTGTGCTTGACGTTTGTGTATTGTTTCATTCTGAAACTGTTTACAGCAATGCTCGTTGTCATGGTAACCTGCAGTTCTTCGTACATTCTGTGTTTACCGTTACATCATATATTCTACATGATGTACTTAGCAATGTCCTTGGTGATGGATGTACTTAGTGATGTACTTAAGGTTGTACTTAGTGATGTACTTAGTGATGTACTTAGTGATATACTTAGTGCTGTACTTAGTGATGTACTTATTGATGCACTTAGTGATGTACTTATAGCTTACTTAGTGATGTACTTGGTCATGTATTTAGTGATGTACTTAGTTTGTACTTATGGATACACTTAGGTATGTACTTAGTGATGTACTTAGAGTTGTTCTTAGTGATGTATTTAGGTAGGTACTTAGTGATGTACTTATTGATGTTCTTAGTGATGTACTTATGGATGTTCTTAGTGATGTGCGGTTTTACAACATTGTTACACAGCTGCAAGTTGCGTGCTGGAAGTTAGCAATAAAAGTAAATCTGTTAGTTAACAAGCAATGAAAAGTTACAAATTAATTTTTAAATAACTGAAAATTGAGTGCTAGGAAACAAAGTAAAAGTTGAGAATTAACAAAGTAAAAGTTAAGGATTAACGAAGTAAAAGTTAAGGATTAACAAAGTAAAAGTTAAGGGTTAACAAAGTAAAAGTTAAGGATTAACAAAGTAAAAGTTATGAGGTAACCCGCCCGAGTGGTTACCGGGCCCAAATTTGGGATGTAAAGAATAGAACCACTGTTACCTGCCACGCATGTCGTAAGAGGCGACTTAGGAGGTTTGGCTGAAATCGGATGCACATGTCCTAAAGGTGTAGAAGTCTATGCATTTAGGGGCCTACCAAACCAATGTGCAACATATACACGTTCTTGGCAAAGATCAAACATATCACAAAGAGTGATTAAAATTGGTCATAAAGAACGAACGCAAAGAAGAAGAAGATGAGGTAACCCTTTCACACCGTGTTTTTATTTTATATCTAGACTCATTTATTTTGTAATGTATGCTCTCTGAATTAGCCGGTATATTGGCTTTGCGTCACCTTAAAATTTTATACTAGCCAGTATATTTTCTCCAATGGATGAAGAGACCATATAAGAAATGAGGAAATTAGAAGAACAGTCGGAACAACACCTGCTATTGGATTTATTGAAAAACAGAGGCTTAAATGGTTTGGCCACTTGGTGAGAATGAACCCGAATACACCAGTTGCAAGAGCGTACAACCTGAAAATGGAATCATCAAGAGGAAAGGGCAGACAAGAAAAAGATGGGTTGATGGAGTTACAAACATCTTAAAACTCCACAATACCACACCATATCAAGCGACCGAGCGTGCATTATCTCGGAAACCGATCATCAGTTAAACCTGCTACGCCTAGCGGCAAAAAAGCAGAGAAGGACAAAAGAAAGAAAAGAAAGAGACGAAAGGGTTAACAAAGAAAGCATGTTTTAGAGATAGCAAAGAAATTACAGGTTTACATCTGGCAAAGATAGTAACAGCAAAGGAAATACAAGTTTCAAGTAATCAAAGAAAATAAGAAATTGATCCATTTATTGTTGTTTGTTTCTATGTCATGTAGTGTGTACGGCGGGTACTTTTGGTGCAGATTGTAGTTCCCGCTGTTCCAAGTTATGTGATGGCAACAACATGTTATGTCATCCTGCAGATGGCACATGTTTGAATGGATGCAGGAGTGGTTACACAGGTTCTCAGTGTAACGAAAGTAGGTCATTAGTACTAAAACACAGACTTTCAAAATATACGTAAACAAAATGTACATTTAAAATACCGACATACAGAACACAGACATTCACACAGATACACACAAAAACAAACATACACACAAACACGCAACAAACATAGTATGTCTTAATTATTGGATATTTTCCATATTGAACTTCGATGTGGACGTCTTAAGATGCTGAATACAAGATTGAGAACAATCAGCGATAGCCAATGAACAATCACAGAACAAGCTCGTCATCATCTGCTAAAGGAGGTCAGGGAGGTCTAGTAACGAATATCTGAATATATGAGTAACGAATAGCTATTTTTTAAAAGAATCGTTGATTCGTCTCTGTCCAACGTTTACAGCATTCGTCCCTGAGGCTACAAAGCAAACAGAGAGAAAAGTGTTCAAAGTTGTGTTTAATTTCTTGTTATTCAGCCACAGATAAAAGATGGACAAAAATGTTCAAGGGTGAGCTTTAGTTATTGCTCCTTTGTCACGGACTATACACAGACATAAATATTTAAAGTTGTTATGTTATGTTAAGTTATGTTATGTTGTGTTACGCAATCGACGTCATGGCACATTGGGCATTCCTATTTGTGATGTGTTATATGTATTGTTAATTCCGTCACAGATCAAACATATACATAAATGTTGACAGCTGTGTCATTAAATACATCATGCGGTCACCATTCTTCTTCTTCAACTTTCAATTCCCAACGGAGCACAGGACTTCACCAACTTCTTCCAGCTCTTCCTATCTCCTGCCATCCCTTCCAGTTCTTTCCATGTTTTACTTATCCGTTTAATATAAGTCTCCATCTCTCTTCTCCAGGTATGTGTTGGTGACGCCGTGTGTTGCCGGGGTTCACAAGGGAAGTAAAGAATTGTAACACTGCACCCTACAAGGCATGTCAAGAGACGCCTAAGGTAGGAGTCCACCCGTGTGCTGCCGAGGCCCGAAAGGGAAGAAAAAAATATGCAGAAATGTCTACCTGCCAGGCATGTTGTAAGAGGCAACTAAGGAGGGTTGTGCTTTGGGCTGGCTACTTCACTCCATAGAAAAAATAAGTCAACAAATCGTCAACAAACAGCAGTCACCATTAGACGTTGGTCAAGTACTCTAGATTCCATCACATACAGTCATAAATTTACGATTTAGAGAAACTTTAGGAATCACTGTGATAAGCATTGTTGAAGTAATTTGACGCTGGCACTTTAAGTAAGCTGAAAAGGACAGAGTCCCTGTTTTCCCAGTGTATATCTATATTGACACTAATTAATGTTACAGTTTTCAGATGTATTGCTACAAGTCGTATTTTAACTCTTCCCATACCATGAATGTTTAAGAGTGTTGTCTGCAAGTGTTTACATACACTAACAATGTATCACCAAAAACATCTTTATGTTGACGTTGTATACACTAGGTATCACAATCACGTAGGACAGATTAGCATAATACATAAGCTTTCGCCTTTCAATTCTGACATAACAAAGTTGAGGGTTCAACGACGTTCCACACGTATGTCACAGTGTCATCTTGCGAATCTCCTTGAACAGGGGGTCTTTGATTAGTTTTTAAGTGGCTAAAACATTGCATCTTTCCTCTATTAAGTAATATCAATCTTCCTCTCTCTCTTTCTCTCTCTCTCTCTCTGCTCTCTCTGCTCTCTCTCTACTCTCTCTGCTCTCTCTCTGCCTCTCTCTCAGCTCTCTGCTCTCTCTCTTTCTACTCTCTCTTCTACTCTCTCTCTGCTCTCTCTCCTGCCTCTCTCTACTCTCTCTCTCTCTCTCCATGCTCTCTCTACTCTCTCTGTCTCTGCTTTCTTCCAACTATTCTATTATTCATACAATAAACACGTGACTCGGCTCGTATTGTAAATTATAAAGATTAATAGTTTATATAGCGCAACTCAACATAGCATCTTACTGTAAACCTCTATTACATGCACAGTGCAATGTTATAATCACAATTTACAAAAACAATACAAGATATCAATACCTGAAAAATTCAGTGTCTTGAAACCTGCGCCAGCTCGTTAGTTCTGTCTTCACAGTTGTATCACCGTCTATACATCTCGGATTACCTCGTGGACTCTGATAAACATGGGCCGGCTGGATTAGGTAAAATTCTAGAAAATAAGACCACAACTATCGCATGATTATCGCATTCTAGTGTTGTTGTATATAGACTAATTCATTTAAAAAACACTACAACATGTTAAATCAAGGTAATATTAGGTTAAATGTTAAGTTTAAAGCTAAGGAATAGCAGTATTGTTAACATGTTAAATCAAGGTAATATTAGGTTAAATGTTAAGTTTAAAGCTAAGGAATAGCAGTATTGTTAACATGTTAAATCAAGGTAATATTAGGTTAAATGTTAAGTTTAAAGCTAAGGAATAGCAGTATTGTTAACATGCTAAATCAAGGTAACATTAGGTTAAATGTTAAGTTTAAAGCTAAGGAATATCAGTATTGTTAACATGTTAAATCAAGGTAACATTAGGTTAAATGTTAAGTTTAAAGCTAAGGAATATCAGTATTGTTAACATGCTAAATCAAGGTAATATTAGGTTAAATGTTAAGTTTAAAGCTAAGGAATATCAGTATTGTTAACATGCTAAATCAAGGTAATATTAGGTTAAATGTTAAGTTTAAAGCTAAGGAATATCAGTATTGTTAACATGCTAAATCAAGGTAATATTAGGTTAAATGTTAAGTTTAAAGCTAAGGAATATCAGTATTGTTAACATGCTAAATCAAGGTAATATTAGGTTAAATGTTAAGTTTAAAGCTAAGGAATATCAGTATTGTTAACATGTTAAATCAAGGTAATATTAGGTTAAATGTTAAGTTTAAAGCTAAGGAATATCAGTATTGTTAACATGCTAAATCAAGGTAATATTAGGTTAAATGTTAAGTTTAAAGCTAAGGAATATCAGTATTGTTAACATGTTAAATCAAGGTAATATTAGGTTAAATGTTAAGTTTAAAGCTAAGGAATATCAGTATTGTTAACATGCTAAATCAAGGTAATATTAGGTTAAATGTTAAGTTTAAAGCTAAGGAATATCAGTATTGTTAACATGTTAAATCAAGGTAATATTAGGTTAAATGTTAAGTTTAAAGCTAAGGAATATCAGTATTGTTAACATGTTAAATCAAGGTAATATTAGGTTAAATGTTAAGTTTAAAGCTAAGGAATATCAGTATTGTTAACATGTTAAATCAAGGTAATATTAGGTTAAATGTTAAGTTTAAAGCTAAGGAATATCAGTATTGTTAACATGTTAAATCAAGGTAATATTAGGTTAAATGTTAGTTTAAAGCTAGGAATATCAGTATTGTTAACATGTTAAATCAAGGTAATATTAGGTTAAATGTTAAGTTTAAAGCTAAGGAATATCAGTATTGTTAACATGTTAAATCAAGGTAATATTAGGTTAAATGTTAAGTTTAAAGCTAAGGAATATCAGTATTGTTAACATGTTAAATCAAGGTAATATTAGGTTAAATGTTAAGTTTAAAGCTAAGGAATATCAGTATTGTTAACATGTTAAATCAAGGTAATATTAGGTTAAATGTTAAGTTTAAAGCTAAGGAATATCAGTATTGTTAACATGCTAAATCAAGGTAATATTAGGTTAAATGTTAAGTTTAAAGCTAAGGAATATCAGTATTGTTAACATGCTAAATCAAGGTAATATTAGGTTAAATGTTAAGTTTAAAGCTAAGGAATATCAGTATTGTTAACATGTTAAATCAAGGTAATATTAGGTTAAATGTTAAGTTTAAAGCTAAGGAATATCAGTATTGTTAACATGCTAAATCAAGGTAATATTAGGTTAAATGTTAAGTTTAAAGCTAAGGAATATCAGTATTGTTAACATGCTAAATCAAGGTAATATTAGGTTAAATGTTAAGTTTAAAGCTAAGGAATATCAGTATTGTTAACATGTTAAATCAAGGTAATATTAGGTTAAATGTTAAGTTTAAAGCTAAGGAATATCAGTATTGTTAACATGTTAAATCAAGGTAATATTAGGTTAAATGTTAAGTTTAAAGCTAAGGAATATCAGTATTGTTAACATGTTAAATCAAGGTAATATTAGGTTAAATGTTAAGTTTAAAGCTAAGGAATATCAGTATTGTTAACATGTTAAATCAAGGTAACATTAGGTTAAATGTTAAGTTTAAAGCTAAGGAATATCAGTATTGTTAACATGTTAAATCAAGGTAATATTAGGTTAAATGTTAAGTTTAAAGCTAAGGAATATCAGTATTGTTAACATGCTAAATCAAGGTAACATTAGGTTAAATGTTAAGTTTAAAGCTAAGGAATATCAGTATTGTTAACATGTTAAATCAAGGTAATATTAGGTTAAATGTTAAGTTTAAAGCTAAGGAATATCAGTATTGTTAACATGCTAAATCAAGGTAATATTAGGTTAAATGTTAAGTTTAAAGCTAAGGAATATCAGTATTGTTAACATGCTAAATCAAGGTAATATTAGGTTAAATGTTAAGTTTAAAGCTAAGGAATATCAGTATTGTTAACATGCTAAATCAAGGTAATATTAGGTTAAATGTTAAGTTTAAAGCTAAGGAATATCAGTATTGTTAACATGCTAAATCAAGGTAATATTAGGTTAAATGTTAAGTTTAAAGCTAAGGAATATCAGTATTGTTAACATGTTAAATCAAGGTAACATTAGGTTAAATGTTAAGTTTAAAGCTAAGGAATATCAGTATTGTTAACATGTTAAATCAAGGTAATATTAGGTTAAATGTTAAGTTTAAAGCTAAGGAATATCAGTATTGTTAACATGCTAAATCAAGGTAATATTAGGTTAAATGTTAAGTTTAAAGCTAAGGAATATCAGTATTGAAATGCTAAATCAAGGTAATATTAGGTTAAATGTTAAGTTTAAAGCTAAGGAATATCAGTATTGTTAACATGCTAAATCAAGGTAATATTAGGTTAAATGTTAAGTTTAAAGCTAAGGAATATCAGTATTGTTAACATGCTAAATCAAGGTAATATTAGGTTAAATGTTAAGTTTAAAGCTAAGGAATATCAGTATTGTTAACATGCTAAATCAAGGTAATATTAGGTTAAATGTTAAGTTTAAAGCTAAGGAATATCAGTATTGTTAACATGCTAAATCAAGGTAATATTAGGTTAAATGTTAAGTTTAAAGCTAAGGAATATCAGTATTGTTAACATGCTAAATCAAGGTAATATTAGGTTAAATGTTAAGTTTAAAGCTAAGGAATATCAGTATTGTTAACATGTTAAATCAAGGTAATATTAGGTTAAATGTTAAGTTTAAAGCTAAGGAATATCAGTATTGTTAACATGCTAAATCAAGGTAATATTAGGTTAAATGTTAAGTTTAAAGCTAAGGAATATCAGTATTGTTAACATGCTAAATCAAGGTAATATTAGGTTAAATGTTAAGTTTAAAGCTAAGGAATATCAGTATTGTTAACATGCTAAATCAAGGTAATATTAGGTTAAATGTTAAGTTTAAAGCTAAGGAATATCAGTATTGTTAACATGCTAAATCAAGGTAATATTAGGTTAAATGTTAAGTTTAAAGCTAAGGAATATCAGTATTGTTAACATGCTAAATCAAGGTAATATTAGGTTAAATGTTAAGTTTAAAGCTAAGGAATATCAGTATTGTTAACATGCTAAATCAAGGTAATATTAGGTTAAATGTTAAGTTTAAAGCTAAGGAATATCAGTATTGTTAACATGCTAAATCAAGGTAATATTAGGTTAAATGTTAAGTTTAAAGCTAAGGAATATCAGTATTGTTAACATGCTAAATCAAGGTAATATTAGGTTAAATGTTAAGTTTAAAGCTAAGGAATATCAGTATTGTTAACATGCTAAATCAAGGTAATATTAGGTTAAATGTTAAGTTTAAAGCTAAGGAATATCAGTATTGTTAACATGCTAAATCAAGGTAATATTAGGTTAAATGTTAAGTTTAAAGCTAAGGAATATCAGTATTGTTAACATGCTAAATCAAGGTAATATTAGGTTAAATGTTAAGTTTAAAGCTAAGGAATATCAGTATTGTTAACATGCTAAATCAAGGTAACATTAGGTTAAATGTTAAGTTTAAAGCTAAGGAATATCAGTATTGTTAACATGCTAAATCAAGGTAATATTAGGTTAAATGTTAAGTTTAAAGCTAAGGAATATCAGTATTGTTAACATGCTAAATCAAGGTAATATTAGGTTAAATGTTAAGTTTAAAGCTAAGGAATATCAGTATTGTTAACATGCTAAATCAAGGTAATATTAGGTTAAATGTTAAGTTTAAAGCTAAGGAATATCAGTATTGTTAACATGCTAAATCAAGGTAATATTAGGTTAAATGTTAAGTTTAAAGCTAAGGAATATCAGTATTGTTAACATGCTAAATCAAGGTAACATTAGGTTAAATGTTAAGTTTAAAGCTAAGGAATATCAGTATTGTTAACATGCTAAATCAAGGTAATATTAGGTTAAATGTTAAGTTTAAAGCTAAGGAATATCAGTATTGTTAACATGCTAAATCAAGGTAACATTAGGTTAAATGTTAAGTTTAAAGCTAAGGAATATCAGTATTGTTAACATGCTAAATCAAGGTAATATTAGGTTAAATGTTAAGTTTAAAGCTAAGGAATATCAGTATTGTTAACATGCTAAATCAAGGTAATATTAGGTTAAATGTTAAGTTTAAAGCTAAGGAATATCAGTATTGTTAAATGTAAATCAAGGTAAATTAGGTTAAATGTTAAGTTTAAAGCTAAGGAATATCAGTATTGTTAACATGCTAAATCAAGGTAATATTAGGTTAAATGTTAAGTTTAAAGCTAAGGAATATCAGTATTGTTAACATGCTAAATCAAGGTAATATTAGGTTAAATGTTAAGTTTAAAGCTAAGGAATATCAGTATTGTTAACATGCTAAATCAAGGTAATATTAGGTTAAATGTTAAGTTTAAAGCTAAGGAATATCAGTATTGTTAACATGCTAAATCAAGGTAATATTAGGTTAAATGTTAAGTTTAAAGCTAAGGAATATCAGTATTGTTAACATGCTAAATCAAGGTAATATTAGTTTAAATGTTAAGTTTAAAGCTAAGGAATATCAGTATTGTTAACATGCTAAATCAAGGTAATATTAGGTTAAATGTTAAGTTTAAAGCTAAGGAATATCAGTATTGTTAACATGCTAAATCAAGGTAATATTAGGTTAAATGTTAAGTTTAAAGCTAAGGAATATCAGTATTGTTAACATGCTAAATCAAGGTAATATTAGGTTAAATGTTAAGTTTAAAGCTAAGGAATATCAGTATTGTTAACATGCTAAATCAAGGTAACATTAGGTTAAATGTTAAGTTTAAAGCTAAGGAATATCAGTATTGTTAACATGCTAAATCAAGGTAACATTAGGTTAAATGTTAAGTTTAAAGCTAAGGAATATCAGTATTGTTAACATGCTAAATCAAGGTAATATTAGGTTAAATGTTAAGTTTAAAGCTAAGGAATATCAGTATTGTTAACATGCTAAATCAAGGTAATATTAGGTTAAATGTTAAGTTTAAAGCTAAGGAATATCAGTATTGTTAACACGCTAAATCAAGGTAATATTAGGTTAAATGTTAAGTTTAAAGCTAAGGAATATCAGTATTGTTAACATGCTAAATCAAGGTAATATTAGGTTAAATGTTAAGTTTAAAGCTAAGGAATATCAGTATTGTTAACATGCTAAATCAAGGTAACATTAGGTTAAATGTTAAGTTTAAAGCTAAGGAATATCAGTATTGTTAACATGCTAAATCAAGGTAACATTAGGTTAAATGTTAAGTTTAAAGCTAAGGAATATCAGTATTGTTAACATGCTAAATCAAGGTAACATTAGGTTAAATGTTAAGTTTAAAGCTAAGGAATATCAGTATTGTTAACATGCTAAATCAAGGTAACATTAGGTTAAATGTTAAGTTTAAAGCTAAGGAATATCAGTATTGTTAACATGCTAAATCAAGGTAACATTAGGTTAAATGTTAAGTTTAAAGCTAAGGAATATCAGTATTGTTAACATGCTAAATCAAGGTAACATTAGGTTAAATGTTAAGTTTAAAGCGAAGGAATATCAGTATTGTTAACATGCTAAATCAAGGTAACATTAGGTTAAATGTTAAGTTTAAAGCTAAGGAATATCAGTATTGTTAACATGCTAAATCAAGGTAATATTAGGTTAAATGTTAAGTTTAAAGCTAAGGAATATCAGTATTGTTAACATGCTAAATCAAGGTAATATTAGGTTAAATGTTAAGTTTAAAGCTAAGGAATATCAGTATTGTTAACATGCTAAATCAAGGTAATATTAGGTTAAATGTTAAGTTTAAAGCTAAGGAATATCAGTATTGTTAACATGCTAAATCAAGGTAATATTAGGTTAAATGTTAAGTTTAAAGCTAAGGAATATCAGTATTGTTAACATGCTAAATCAAGGTAATATTAGGTTAAATGTTAAGTTTAAAGCTAAGGAATATCAGTATTGTTAACATGCTAAATCAAGGTAACATTAGGTTAAATGTTAAGTTTAAAGCTAAGGAATATCAGTATTGTTAACATGCTAAATCAAGGTAACATTAGGTTAAATGTTAAGTTTAAAGCTAAGGAATATCAGTATTGTTAACATGCTAAATCAAGGTAATATTAGGTTAAATGTTAAGTTTAAAGCTAAGGAATATCAGTATTGTTAACATGCTAAATCAAGGTAATATTAGGTTAAATGTTAAGTTTAAAGCTAAGGAATATCAGTATTGTTAACATGCTAAATCAAGGTAATATTAGGTTAAATGTTAAGTTTAAAGCTAAGGAATATCAGTATTGTTAACATGCTAAATCAAGGTAATATTAGGTTAAATGTTAAGTTTAAAGCTAAGGAATATCAGTATTGTTAACATGCTAAATCAAGGTAATATTAGGTTAAATGTTAAGTTTAAAGCTAAGGAATATCAGTATTGTTAACATGCTAAATCAAGGTAACATTAGGTTAAATGTTAAGTTTAAAGCTAAGGAATATCAGTATTGTTAACATGCTAAATCAAGGTAATATTAGGTTAAATGTTAAGTTTAAAGCTAAGGAATATCAGTATTGTTAACATGCTAAATCAAGGTAACATTAGGTTAAATGTTAAGTTTAAAGCTAAGGAATATCAGTATTGTTAACATGCTAAATCAAGGTAATATTATGTTAAATGTTAAAGCTAAGGAATATCAGTATTGTTAACATGTAAATCAAGGTAACATTAGGTTAAATGTTAAGTTTAAAGCTAAGGAATATCAGTATTGTTAACATGCTAAATCAAGGTAATATTAGGTTAAATGTTAAGTTTAAAGCTAAGGAATATCAGTATTGTTAACATGCTAAATCAAGGTAACATTAGGTTAAATGTTAAGTTTAAAGCTAAGGAATATCAGTATTGTTAACATGCTAAATCAAGGTAATATTAGGTTAAATGTTAAGTTTAAAGCTAAGGAATATCAGTATTGTTAACATGCTAAATCAAGGTAACATTAGGTTAAATGTTAAGTTTAAAGCTAAGGAATATCAGTATTGTTAACATGCTAAATCAAGGTAATATTAGGTTAAATGTTAAGTTTAAAGCTAAGGAATATCAGTATTGTTAACATTAAATCAAGGTAACATTAGGTTAAATGTTAAGTTTAAAGCTAAGGAATATCAGTATTGTTAACATGCTAAATCAAGGTAATATTAGGTTAAATGTTAAGTTTAAAGCTAAGGAATATCAGTATTGTTAACATGCTAAATCAAGGTAAAATTAGGTTAAATGTTAGTTTAAAGCTAGAATATAGATTATAACATGCTAAATCAAGGTAACATTAGGTTAAATGTTGTTTAAAGCTAAGAATATCAGTATTGTTAACATGCTAAATCAAGGTAACATTAGGTTAAATGTTAAGTTTAAAGCTAAGGAATATCAGTATTGTTAACATGCTAAATCAAGGTAATATTAGGTTAAATGTTAAGTTTAAAGCTAAGGAATATCGGTAATGTTAACATTTTTCACCAATCAATAACCATGAGCTCATATAATTTTATAAAATTGCAAAAAAAGTGTAGTGTTCTATCAAACGTATAAAAAACCAGCCCCCATCTAACAGGAATTTCCGATTTGTCGTTAAGCTATTCAAACTTATGTAACCGGGGGCTGCGTTCAATATCACAGATTTACTTCACAGTTCAGATTACTTCACAGCAGCATGATGGGAGACAGTACTTCCTAACAGTCTTCTAACAAGAGCGATCAGTGAACTGCTTGGAATATAGAACCACTTCGGACTGGACTAGTATACCAGCATGGGATCTGATGTGATACCTACTGGAAATAAGGAATATAGAACTACTTCGGACTGGACTAGTCTACCAGCATGGGATCTGATGTGATACCTACTGGAAATAATGTAAACATAAACGATTGTGTAAGGACATCTATGGTATCATCAAACAATTATGATCAGAACTCACTAACATTCATGGTATGGAAAGAGTTAATGTATACGAAAAAGAAACATCAAAAGTTTTATTGTAGCAAAGGACGGCCTTCCATCACTTCTTTTTCTGAAAGGATGTATCTCACATGATAATAAATTTACTAGCGCTGACCCACCTACCTCCCTCATACTTGGGCTTAGAAATATTAAATAACAGGCATATCATACCTTTGCAAGATCTGGAAAAGATGGCCTTGGATAGGCGGGCTTGGAAGGCCTTGGTTGCGGACCTATGCTTCCTAGGGGCGAAGGGTGAAGAAGATATCATACCTTATTGTCTGCAAAGCCTACTGGAAATTTTCATTTTTTTTCTCGTAATGTGCTGAATAAATTAGAAGCATTCTGATTTGTTTCAGTATATATATATATATATCTCAACAGAATGTCAATCTGGAAAATTTGGTTTAGCTTGCAAATTCGACTGTAGTCTACATTGTCTGAAGCTAGAGATGTCGGACTCCGCTTGCAATCATGTCAATGGAAGTTGCCAGTTTGGCTGTCAAGATGGTTACGATAGTCACAACTGTACTATATGTAAGTTTACTTTTATCTTATGCTCTTCTTTCAGTTATTATAAATCTGAACTAGTGTTATATTCATATTTTTCTGTCCAGTTTCTCAGTCTTACGTTTGTATTTGTTTAAGGACGCTAATCTAATCTTTAGTATTTGTTTGTGCTTATTAAATGGCATCAGTTCTTTCTTATCAGAGTAGTCAACTGTTCTAGATTTGTATGAAGCTGTCCTTGGTTTTTGTACAGGTGGGCCAAAAAAATGAGAACATCGCGTAACATACACGTTATTTAGAAATGATATTTAATTTAATTATATTGTTTCATGTAATTTTGTTTGCCAAGTATTTAGCTAATCAGAAATCATGTTCAATTTTTCTAAGCATCGACGTCACTCGTTTAATCAGAATACGATCTTCCGCAGTAATTTTTGTCCTTCTTGGTAACAAATTAAAACCTGCAGATGTAAGCACTTAGCATATTAAACATCAAAGATTATGCCCGGAAATTGCCGAAATAAAAACATATAGCTAAATAGGTCAGTAAGTAAATGAGTAAACAATTTAAGCTATTATGGAGACAGTTAAAACAATTTTGATGTAATTATATTACTTTTTACGCGATGTTCTAACTTTTTTTCCCCACCCTGTATATGACCACATGAATAAAGCTTAGAGAGCAAGCTATGGGAACCTACTAGGAACACCAACTGACATACAGCTTCATAGAGGCAAATTTGACAGTATAGACTGGGGATATGAAATCGACTACAGCAAAGAAGAAGAAGAAGAAGTACTCTGACTTTTTAAAATGATGGAATACACGCAATCATTCCTGAAGCTACTGTGCAAGTGCTCTGTCACTGACACTTTCAGATGGGTATATGGACATCCTGAATGTTTAGACGTCGATTTCATTCAACTTTGCAAGTTTCGTGATCGTATATTATCTGTGAAAACGGGGCATGTCTACAGCGCTCAATTTACGGTTAATATTTAAGCTCCCAACCAGACCTAGGGGGACATGCATTTCTTTAAGTTTTCTATAGCTTTACCGTCATCATTTCTTCTTCTTGCGTTCCCGGCATAGACTGATGGACCAACTTTTATCATGAATTTTACTGTTGTTTTTAGGACCTCCGTTCCTCCGTACAGCTTTTCGCGAAGCTCTGTATGTTGTGGCCATGACTCTTTCCTTATACCTGCTAACGTTGACAGTCTTGCAAGACATGTTCTGCCGTCATGTCTGCCATTTTGCAGGGGCACAGGCTAGTTGTGCCAATTTTAAATTTATGGAACATGTGGGCTCTGAGCCTGTTGTGTCCGGTGCGGAGGCGAAATATGGCAACTTGTTCACTTCGAGAGAGACCATAGTATCCGTCACTGTCTGTGTACTGAGGGTGGTCTTTGCCCATTTGCTTCTATAGTGCGAACCGATGGTTGTTTTGACTTCCTCATAACTGATCTCGAGATCAGTCTGAGGTAGTCGCCCGCCCTCTTTGGCTAGCTTGTCGAGTGCTTCGTTTCCCCTAACGTTGCAGTGTGACGGTATCCACTGGATGACGGTGCGTTTGAGTGAACTTGTTAGTTCAGCGAGGGACGTTTAATTCAACTCAATTAGTAAAACCTCGTTTACTCTGCCTTCATCATTTTATTAATCATGTTTCCATTATATGTTTACACTTATTGGGCCTCGCTTTCCCTATTTGTTTGTTTGACTTTGTGTTTGTTATTATCAAATTGTTTAATCACTCTTTGTGATATGTTTGGTTTGTGCCAAGAACAAGTATATGTTGCGTCTTGGTTATTAGACTCATATGCATGTAGGACAGGCACATTCCGCATTTTCAGCATAAGGAAATGATTGAGTTTGTCTGTCCTGACAATCCCTTTACATTTTCTGTCTTTTTTATATAGTATGTTCAACATTCTTTATTGATCATTTGTGATCCGTTTATTTGGGCTTGTTCCTTCACTATTTGACTACTTACAGATGTCTTCATCATTTCATTACACATACTTAGCTCCACAGTTATCATTAGATCACATATTCTTAACTTGCCCAAGTGCCCAGCGTGTTCTTAGCGCGTTGGACTACGGGTGACTAGTCCTCTGTAAGTGCTGGTTCAACTCCGCGGACTGGCAGAAAAGCTACAGGTTCCCCAGATTTACGGTCTTCGTGGCACCGAGCCGAAGGGATACGATGTCCATGAAACCGAGCCGAAGGTTTCTGGATCGGAAAAAAAAATTTTAACTTGCCTTCATCATTTCATTATACTAATTCCACTTTCAACCTCCTGTTATACTTACTTCACTTCTTTATCATTTGTGTATACTTACTTAAGCTCTACCCTCATCACTTGCTATAAGCTCTACCCTCATCACTTGCTATAAGCTCTGCCCTCATCATTTGCTATAAGCTCTACCCTCATCACTTGCTATAAGCTCGGCCCTCATCACTTGCTATAAGCTCTACCCTCATCACTTGCTATAAGCTCTACCCTCATCACTTGCTATAAGCTCTGCCCTCATCATTTGCTATAAGCTCTACCCTCATCACTTGCTATAAGCTCGGCCCTCATCACTTGCTATAAGCTCGGCCCTCATCACTTGCTATAAGCTCTACCCTCATCACTTGCTATAAGCTCTGCCCTCATCACTTGCTAAGCTGAGCTTCTCCCTTATAGTTTATTAACTCCGCCTTCATTCTGATCAGTGTACATTTATATATTTTAAAAACGTCTAATTATATTCCTCTCAGCATCGAAGGAAGATCATGCTACCTATGTCCCGTACCTAGTGTGGGTAGGTCTAGCAATAGTTGGAGCTGTTTTGATTGCAGCTGTTGGTGCTGTCTTTGGATGGTAAGACTGACAATGTGATAAATTAAATTGTGCTTAGTGATAATTAATGTGATACTGAAAGGAAATTAATAAATTGATGTCTTATAAATTACCAGTTACAAAACTGCAATGTCGCGAGAACATGGCTATAATTCAATAACAATAGAAAGTAGAGTGTGTGTGTGTGTAGTATAGTCTGTCCATTAATTCGTGAGCACGTTTGAAATTGATTTTCTCGAAAACTACCTGTTGAATCTCAGTGATTTTTTGCAGCCTTAGAATATCCATGACGCTAGAGAAATATTTTTTTCCAAGAAAATTTGATGTAGTTTGAAATATTTCTTCTTCAGGCTATATTAAAATCAACCTCACCGGATTGTACACAATAGTAACAGATCTACGGTACACAGACGCGTTGTTCTAAAAATACATTATGGTAACATATAAATATCGTGAGTATACAACAATTTCACGAAATCCCGTGCACCTAACCCAGTCGACTTTGAAAGCGGAAAGCATATGACGTTATAATTGGGATACCGTTGTATAGTCAGAGGTGTATCTCGCTATTTGTATGAAGCTATTGTATAGTATTTGTTGGCTTATCAAAACTGACATTGATATCACATTCATAATGAGTCTGAAGTGCACATTTATAACAATGCAGAAGGTTACAGTTTTACTATACCAACACTTCCGTAGGGAATCTAAGAGAGGTCATCTATATTGCGATATTCATAACCCTGAGAAACGAACGCAACTGGCGCTTGGTCTGAATAGAGAATCCTTTTCCCGATGGATTAAACAGGACACAAAGTGCACTAATGTCAAGCAAGGAAGGAAAAGAACAATTGACGACTTTGACATAGATGTCATAAGACGGAGCTCTTGAAAATGTTTGCGACAAATCAACTTGTTACTCTCAGGAAACTGAAATTAAAACTGCAATCAGATTGCAGCATAGACATTTCTAAAAGTACTCTATGGAAAATTGTAAGAGCCGCTGGCTTCACCTTCAGAAAACTATAGGCGGCAGGAATATTATTTGTGAAAAGCCACATTTAATTGCTGCCCGAAGTAAATACCTGAAGCAGATCCGTGAGCGGTGGAGGCAAGGCTATGATATTGCATATTTGGACGAATCCTGGGTCAATGCTCACCACACCAATGCTAAAGAATGGCAATCAGTAGACGGTGAACAGAAAAGAAAAATACCAAGCAGCAAAGGCCAGCGTATTATACTAACACATGCAGGAAGTAGTGAAGAAGGTCTTGTCCATGACGCTGGACTTATTTTCCAATCAAAAAGTACCGACGGTAGGGACTACCACACAGAAATGAATGGACATATTTTCAGGCACTGGATGGAGAAAGATCTACTTCCAATTCTAAACAGACCATCATGCTTGGTAATGGATAATGCATCCTATCACAACGCAGTATCAGCGGAAGACAAAGTACCAACTGCATCAAATACAAAAGATCAAATTAGGACTTGGCTTGCTATGGAAAATGTCAGCTTCGATGATACATATTTGAAACCCGAGTTGTTGCACCTGGTGAGGATGACAAATAAGACAAAGGTGTTTCATATTGACAAAATCATTGCGGAATACGGCCACACGTCTTTGCGACTACCTCCATATCATGCTCACCTCAATCCGATAGAGCTTGTCTGGGCTAAAGTAAAAGGGCAAGTTGCCGAACAGAACAGGACGTTTAAAATGTGTGATGTTGAAGTTCTGACACGTGAGTCCCTCTCAATGATAGACATGCAGTTCTGGAAGAAGTGTGTTGAACATGTGTTCCAAGAGGAAGACGAGTACTGGCACCGAGATGGATTACAATTTGTCCAGCCAGTAACAATTATCAACCTCATGGAATCGTCAGATTCGGGATGATACAAATCATATTTTGATTACAGACTGAGAAATAGCAACGTATACATTTCCATATCCAAATGCGTCTACCATCATACAATTTGTGGTGAAGTTAAGACACCCTGGGGTCTAATGGTGACCGAAGGGGAGGACTAACCGTTGCATATTGTATCCAAGTTCACGATTGCACATAAAGGGCAACACACTTAATTACTTGACCTATCAAGTTAATATGGAGATACACCTATGAATAGAATTGACATGGACAAATTCTAGGATTACTGTAAAATCTAAAATTTGAGCCCCGTATTTGCAATTGTCATAAAAGATCAAAGGAATTCGCCGATGTGCAAAATCCGTAGCATCTATGGACTACTGGTTAGCTTTATTTTAGCGTCATGTATATTCTAAGGCTGCATGCAAAAATCACTGAGATCCAACAGGTAGTTTTCGAGAAAATCAATTTCAAACGTGCTCACGAATTAAGGGGTCTCAATACTCACTAAATGACATATTTTCTTTAAAATATTGATTTTCCAAATATGTTTTATTCTACTAGTTTTATATCTCTAGAATCGAAAACAGTAAAAAAAAATTGAATTTTTTTTTTTTTTAAATTTGAAAATGAGATTTTAAACAGCCCACCCTCTCGGAAAGTAAACGTATTTTTTAAGAGGTAATGTCTAGAAATACCGTCTGGTTGGTACTTAGTGATTGGGATCTCTATTCTATAAGACATATCGAATTATATATCATTGTAAAGTGCCAGTGTGAGAAAATTGTGAGAGTTCATCCAATTCTATGGAAGTTGAAGCTGCCAAGCTTATTTTTGCCAGGTCAGTGAGAAAGAGACAACTTGTTTATTACCAGTTGCTCTGTGATGGAGATTCCAAAGCTTTTGTAGAGACAAATGCATCTTTCAACAATGATATTCAAATTGTCAAAGTAGATTTTATCAATCGCATAGCTAAAAACGTTATCTCATTAGTCTACGTCAATATTTGCTTATATTAAAAAATAGTAGTTCTCCCATGCTCCACATCAAAGAGCATGAGATATCTCAGAAGGAAGGAGGCACATATAATACAGGTGAATTTAACATATAACCATACGGGACGGATGTTCTGTCAATCATATAAGCGATTTGTGTGGAAATTCTTTGGTAAGTTAAAGATCTTTTCATATTTCACCAAAAATATTTTTAAATTGCAGTTTTCTCACAATTGTGATTTTCACTAATTTAGGAAGTGTTCAGTAGGTTAATCTCAGTAACCATTCAAGATATCAATATAAAATTTGGCATACATATAGATCTATCAATACTGAGGGCAGTCAGATATAGAAATACAAGTTTTGAGAAATATATTTTTAAACACAATATTTTTAGTAACCATAGGTTCCTATTTTTGGGGTAAAAATTGTATATGTCTTATTCGTTGCACTTCTATCTGCTTGTTATCTGTCCCAGAACAATTTAAAGTTGCTAGCTGCCTAGAACTATGGCTTATGTAAGTATTTCAATTAAAAAAGAAAAATAATATGAACTAGTTGTTAGTATTTACCTACTTTACGGCATTGTTTATAATCCAACATGGCCGCCATTACCATGGCAACCAGACAAGTAATTAAATTAAAGTTATATAATATTTCATTCCAGACCGCCCTAGTACTACCTGATAAACAATATTTAATTTGACTGAGAAATAAGGAAGTTAGCAACCGTTTGTCCTGTCTACCCTTAATGGACAGACTATAGTAGCTCACCACGTGCAGGACCAAACATAAAATGGTTGTCCGTAGTGAACTAGTTACTCCTTAGTTCACATGAACTTCATAACCTCATATGCTTCTATGTACGATATCAGTTACACTAATGACTCCGTATATATAAAACGTATTTCTTTTGTCTTGCAGGCGGAGGCGACGACAGATCAAATCTCACCTGCTGAACATTGCCATTCAGGTGAAGATACGAAAGTCCAGTAGTACAGAAAATATTATCCAAACGGATGTATATGATATCTTTGATAGGAAAGATGCTGATAACTTAAGTTGAACTCGTCTAGACAAGAACATGTATGTTTCTTTGTTTAACCCTTACTGTAATTACTTTATAGCACAGAAACATGGACCAAAACCACAGCAGTTTGGAAACTAGAATGTCATCTTCAGAAGAATTCTGTGCGTGTCATGGAAACTAGAATGTCGTCTTCAAAAGAATTCTGTGCATGTCATGGAAACTAGAATGTCGTCTTCAGAAGAATTATGTGCGTTTCATGGAAACTAGATTGTTGTCTTCAGAAGAATTCTGTGTACGTTTTCGGCCTGCACTTAATATGATTCTGTGATCCAATAATTCAGCTTATCGTATTTATTAATATATATTGGCCTTTCTCATTATCACAGTCCACCCCTGCATCATGGTACTAACAACTTCTATTGTATCATTTTCCTTTATGTATCATCTTCACTATCGTATCACTTTCTCTGATTGATTTTGTATCGTATCTCCGTGTCTTTATATTCTTTTTCAATATCAGAAATAATCTCTCTCTCTCTCCCCCTGTCTCCATATACATATGCTTCTGACTCTAACCAGAGCCAACTATAAACTACTGGGCCTTCGGGCTCAGGTAAGAATTGGGGGAAATCAGACCCCAACTATACCACGTGACCTCGCATTCCAGTATTGGTGTATATAGACGAATTCATTTTAAAATCAACACAAAATGCTAACTCGAAGTCAAATTATGCAACAAGTTAAGTTTAACAATAAGGAATATCAATATTATAAATATTTTTACCACTAAATAACCATAGATTCACCGAATTGAGTAAAATTGCAAAAAGCGTGCAGTGTTCTATCAAACATCTGTAATTTCCAGATCCCTTTTCTTATCTAGGACAGGGAATACCCGGCCAGCTGTCTGGCCTGTGCTAGAGCCTGGCTGTGCTCTAACCCTCTCACGCATAGTATCCACTGCAGTGGACAAAATAATCGTTCGTTTCACAGCTACGCATACGTGTTTCGTGATCTCTGACACATATAGTCTACTTTCTAAGGACTAGCTGTGAATGGTGTGTCTATTGCCAGAGCGGTAAATTAACTTGTACTTGAGACGATATCCATTCACAAACTGCATGTACGAAAGGATAGCTACTTCTTTCTCTTATTCTCTGGATATTTGCATCCACTTCTATCTATCTTTCCATTTCTCAATAATCATCATCATTAATCCTCTCCGCTCCTCGTGGAGCATAGGCCTCAACAGTTGTTCGCCACTCTTCTCGGTCTCTGGCTGTTATTTTTATGGTCTCCCAGGTCAATTGAGCACTCTTCAGCTCCTCAGTAAGACCTCGTCTCCAAGTCTGCTTAGGGCGTCCTCTTTTCGTTTTCCCTGCGGGTTCCACTCAAGCACCTGTCTAGTGACACTCGACTGTGTCTTCCGCAAGGTATGGCCTATCCATCGCCATCTTCTCCTCTTGACCTGTGTCATCATAGGTTCCTGCCCTGTTCCTATCCACAGATCCGTATTTGTAACTCTATCATACCATTTCAATCTGAGAATCCGCCGCAAACATCCGTTGACAAAGGTCTGGATCTTATTTGTATTTGCCCTAGTGACTCGCCAAGTTTCCGAGCCATACAGCAACACCGACTTCACATTTGAGCTGAAAATCCTGAGCTTTGTTTTCGTGGAGATGGCAGCGGACTTCCACACCATGTGCAGGATCGCAAAGGCCTGTCGGGCCTTCCTAATCCTAGCCTTAATGTCCTCATCTGTACCTCCTGATCTGCTGATCTTACTTCCAAGGTAGACAAATTCATACACATCTTCTATGTCCCTTCCCTCAATCAGTATTGGATCTTGCTGTATGTTGTTGCTGCGCATTACTTTAGTCTTCTCTTGACTGATTTTAAGGCCGACTCGTTGTGCAGTTTGTGCCAGAGCATCCACTTTTTCCTGCATGTCTTGTAGTCTATGCAAAAGCAAGGCGAGATCGTCCGCAAAATCCAGGTCTTCTAGCTTTGACATAAGTGTCCACTGTATGCCTTTTCCAGACCTGGCGTAGGCTGTGCGTGTGACCCAATCAAGTAGCACCAAGAAGAGGAGGGGGACAGCAGGCATCCCTGTCTAACACCAGTAGTGACCTGGAACTCCTCTGACAGTCTTCCATCATGAATAACCTGGCAGGCAAACCCCTCATACAGCTGCCTGATGATGTCGACAGTCTTCTCCGGCACCCCATAGTTTCTTAGGATCCCCACATTGATTTCCTATCTATGCTGTCAAATGCCTTCTCAAAATCAACAAAGCACACGTAGAGCGGAGCCTGCCACTCCATTGTTTGTTCCACTATGATTCTTAAGGTGGCTATCTGGTCATTGCAAGATCTATCTTTCCGGAATCCCGCCTGTTCGTCCCTAAGCCTCTGGTCTATAGCGTCTTTCATCCTGTCCAGAATAACCCTAGTGAGGACTTTGCTGGGAATGGAGAGCAGCATGATCCCTCTCCACTTGTCACAATTTGACAAATTGCCATTCTTTGGCAGTTTCACGAGGAGGCATTTCTCAATAATAAGTTTGACTTATTACCAGTATTCTCTTTAACTATTTCTTTCTTGACCTCTTTCTTTTCTCTCATTTTCACTTATATAAATATATATCTTTATCTTACTTGCTCTCTCTTTCTCTCTCTATCCCTTTGTCTTCTCTATTGTTGTCGTTTCTCGTTTCCTATTTCTCTTACTCATTCTATCTCTTGATCCTTTTCTTTCTTCCTAATTTTAAATTTGCTTAAACGGCAAATTTTGTTCCCATTTTCCTATATTTTATGTACATGTGAACATTTTCAAAAATTATCAATAAAATTCAAATAATGAGAAGATGAAAGTTATATGTTGGTATTACGACTGTTACATTGTCTTAAATTGTGGGATATATTCTGTTTTCTTTAGTGTTGCAGTGTGAATAGTTCTGTTTGACGTTTTGTGTGTTAGTGTTGTAGTGAGAGCTGATAAGTCACGTGTAGTCTACAAATAGCCTATACGCCATACATTCTATATTACAGACATAAATTCGTGGAAAATTATACGTTGTGTTTGTGATCTCATAGAGACAGACAAGTGAAGCTAAATAAAAACATAACAAAGACCCACTAACTTATAAGTAGTGTGAGTGTGTGTGTGTGCTCGGATAGACAGACAAGTGAAGCAAAATACAAACTTAACAAAGCTGCGCACTGACGGGAAGATTATTGTGCACACATGTCATGGCGACGTAAAAGCTTGTTCTCACGTTCATCTGGCAATTTAATTGTCAACAGTCTATCTTCTAGAGTTGTTATGTGAAATGTTAAAGAAATATTACAGGTGGTTGAAAGCGAGAATCAGTGTATGGACTCAGCGGCGGCTCGTGATCATGTTTGATGGTGGGGCCAGACAAAAATGATCGGAAAAATCACGGTTTTGGGTGGATACGTTTTAATTTATAAAATAATAAATACACGTTACATATTATTTGTGGTGGGGCCCGGCCCCAGTGACCCTTAATGACGAGCCGCCACTGTATGGACTATTAAAATAATGAACGGACGTTTAGTTACGTGGATGCATGAGTGTACGGATGCGTAAACTAATGGCTAAGTTCATAAGTACGGTTCCAACTTCACTGAAACGGGTCACCCCATAATTGCTCCGTTCCTGTGCCAATGAAAATCACACGAAATGCTAACAACTGTGAAATGTTTCCTGTGTGAACTAATTCCAGAATGAAATAGCCGCGTACCGCCACAAAAACAACATGCACCGCATAAAATGCATATGGCCGTCGCTAATGTAGCAACACAAAACTGTTCATCACTTGAATTGCAATTCTTGTCGAAAGGAACATTAATCATGACAAAATTCAGCTTTCTGCACTCGCAATATAGCTGCATACGGCAGATTGAGCTTGTTCGTCATAACTGCTGTCCGCCATTTTCTGAATACACACAACAAACGCACGGTTGACACAGCAAAAGCATTCCATGTAACAGTCATAGCTCACAGCGTTGCTCAAGCACTAACTCAGTAGCTCGGCAAACGAAACCGGAAAATACCCGACCAAACATGTCGGAAATGCGCTAGCAAAGTCGTGTTCAGAATCAAACAGTTCTGACTCTGAATGGCCCTCCCGCATTCCGCCGTTGCTGGCCAGATTTTTCTAATGGCTGTATACATGAATGGATGTCTATTTCGATTTGTAGAAACAGTAGAAGTTGAAATAGTAGAATAAATAGTTAAAGGCATAGTAAGATGGAAGAATGACCGATCGATATATAGATAAATACAAGGATGAACGGATATATGGACGTAGAAATGCATGGACGTGTATGTGCATATAGTGATGGACGCAGCGAAAAATAAATGCATAGATACGCCGATGAAGGAATGGGTGGACGGATGGATAACCAGCTACATGGCTGGATGGATAATTGATTGAATAAATGAATGGTTGGAAGCACAGAAAGATGGCTGCACGGTTCTTGGTTACTGAATCGGCGTCATTGCTCTCCAGGCAGACCCATAGGTGGTGTTTAGTCTTCCCCAGCAGATGTCGTAGGGTATGCATATTGCTGGTTTCTGTGGCTCGCTGATTAAATACACTCCTCACTCTGCCCCTCATGCCTTCAGTTCTATGTGTACAAAGTGTAACTCCAAACTCGTTAAATCGCTGGATCGATTCAACATCTATTTTAGTGTCTTCATCAAACATGCTGTCGTGAATAGACCAAAAACATCCCTTTATCTATCATCAACTGTCCGACAATCAATGCTGTTGATGTAAGCCTGTCCGCTTTCTCATTGCCGCAAACACCCGCATGTCAAGGACAGTATTTCCACGTAAGCCTCTCAAGGTTAAAAACTCCAATAGAAAACATTTACTCGTAAAGCAACCTGCCATTTTGGATCTTCCGAAGCATTGACTGAGAGTCAGATACAACAACGGCCCCAGTAAACGCAGCCCCATGGAGCCAATGTAGGGCAGAAGTAACAGCCTCAGCTTGCATCCTCATTCAGAACGTAATTGTCCCGTATGCTCCATTTTCTCTGCAACAACCGTACAATGCTCGATATTCAAGAAACCCCAGCCTAACTTCTCACCACAATACCGCCATATCGATATAAACATCAACTTGTATTTATGGCCTGCCAGCTGCTTAATTGCTAGTTCAGCTGTCATGTTACCAGAATATTTACATCCCCTTCTAGGAGTAATGATAATGGTGTAGCAGTTGATCATGCAACCATCTATTGGGATCCATTCTTCCTCTTTTGGGAGGATCACAACTGTGGTCATCTGACTAAATGTTTTTTCAGCCTAAGCCATCCACGAAAGGCCACGCTTGATTCTCATGAGGCTATGCTGGGAAGCACAAAATAAACACCAGGGATGGCAATGACCTTCTTGACCTCCCCACTATTTCTCATAGAAATTAAACTTGGAGGGTACAATCCTATCTAAAAATCAACGCAAAAAAAGAACATCTCATCCATGAGGAAGTCATTAAGAAGAAAGGGTGTAGACCATAGATTCCCAAACTTTTTCGGCCCACCGCCCACTTTCCAAGAGATCAACTTTGTAACGCCCCCTTCCACATTATAACAGTTTGCCAATGCCTCCTCCCCTCCCATATACACATGCTCTATTTTCTCTTTGACCTAGAAAAGTGATATATATTTCGGTCATATATGGTCAATTTTCAAAGGATTATATGCGTGAAGTAGAAAATTGATGAAAAAATGGATCCTGTAAGACGAGCATAAGATAAATTAAAATGCAGAATTCAAATTTTAAATGATTATTCAATCGCAAAATCACGAAAATAGTTTATTTTAAAATATTTATTATTAATTCCTTTTTTGGAGCCACTGACCCTAAACACCAGAAAACCCTACAAATTTTTCTGAACCCACTAACGCCCCCCTAGAACGCTTCAGCGCCCACTGGGGCGGTACCGCCCACTTTGGGAAACGCTGGTGTAGACAATAGAGGCGGATCATGGTTGAGCAGGGTAGAAGATACTCATGGGAAAATGTGTGAACCTTCCGGATTGAACCAGGAGAGGAATGGATTGCTAGGTCCCCTCAAATTCAGTCTGCTTCTCAAGTTATTACATCCATTAAGAAAAACTGTGAACAAAATAATCCATCACGAAGGTTGATGCCCTCTTGAATGACAACGTCAATCGCCCGAGTGGTTACCGGGGCCCAAATTTGGGGTGTAAAGAATAGAACGACTGCTACCTGCCACGCATGTCGTTGGAGGCGACTAAGGAGATTTGGCTGAAATCGGATGCATGTGTCCTAAGCGTGTAGAAGTCTATGCGTTTAGGGGCCTACTAAACCAATGTGCAACTTTCTTGGCAAAGATCAAACTTATCACAAAGAGTGATTAAAGTTGGTCGTAAAGAACGAACGTAAAGAAGAAGAAGAAGGAGGGCCTTCCAAACCAATGTGCAACGTATACACGTTCTTGGCAAAGATCAAACTTATCACAAAGAGTGATTAAAATTGGTAGTAAAGGACGAACACAAAGAAGAAGACAACGTCAATACGACAGATGAAGTTATTTATATCGATGGTTAGGTCAATCGTCAACAACGATGCTCGTGAGCTTTTCTGGCACATGCAGAAGGAAAAATAATAAGAAAGACCAATGGGGCCTAAACTACAACCACAAGTAGTTTGACATTTGAGATGCGAGCGGTTGCCACGAAGCGTGGCTGCGATGTCATAATTACTATCGTGTTTTCATACTCAATGATTCCATGAATATGATTTGTTAAGTTGAAACACGAATGGTGAGACGAAACTGGGTGGAGGTACTGGTACAGACAAGGTTTAGATGACTTATCTTCGTTTGTATCCCTGTGCGTGCATGAGTCAGTGGTAGTGAACGAGCTGATAGATTGGTCCTGGCATGACTACAGTATCAGAGGGAATTGCAATGGATCAAAATGACATTCTTGACGCATTGAATCTTTCAGAACAGAAGAGGTTCAGAGTTGTGAATCCCAGACGATGACCAGATAGAGAGATGAGTGTCGGTATTGTTCATCATCATCATATAGCTTGTCTTGAGAAGAACGTTGCCACCCCAACAGTCCTCCGGATTTCTCTCTATCATAGGCCAGATGTGCTGCCTCTGCAGCCGTCATTTTCAAACTATCAATTACATCCCGAATCCATCTTCTCCGTGGTCTTCCTCTTCTTCTCTTTGCCGGTATGCCTCCTTCCATGATGGTCTTCTCCAGCCTTTCGTATTTTTTTTATATGTCCCAACAATTTTTCAATTTTCTCTTTCTTATTTGTAGCATCAGCCAGTTTTCTTTGATTTTGAGTTCTTTCTGGATATATCTATTTGTTCTCTTCTCTGTCCAAGATATACGGAGTACTCTTCTGTAACACTTATATTCGAAAGCACAGATATGTTTTTCCACTGCTTTATTAAATGTCTGTTATTGTTACAGGCAGAAAATAGCAACATACCAAATATTCAAAAAGATTGAACTGACCAGATAAACATCGAGTTTTCTTGTTGGGCCTTTACTGGATTTGTTGAGAAGGGGATCGAAGCAACCCTGGACATGACCGGAATGCTGTAATGATAGTCCTCAAATAACTGATTACATTAACCGTCAATATGAGCTGCTATTTGGAATTGGAAATTAAAAATTATAGATCAATCCCGAGGAGATCCGCCACCCTAAAAGTTGAAAGTACAAATGCTTTTGTCTGCTGCAGGGAACATGGTGCAACTCGTACTTATTTGGAATCGAAAACAGTAACACTATCCATCTTCAACACCCTGATGGTCGCTATTTTTTATGCAAAAACGTTTGATCTCTCGTTATTATAAATATCCCAATGTCCAGTACAGCATATTAATGTAATACACTAGAAACTGGCAAGCTAATGTGGCAGAATGGTCCAGGAGGCCAGTGGTGCATTTCGCATGACAACAAGCAGCATGGCAATGGAGGTACTGGCGGTGACTAATGCGGTACGCTGGCTGGAGTCACAAAACTACACTCATGCGTGCATTCTGAGTGATTCATTGAGTATGATCCGCAAGGTTGAGGCTGGTTCGGTGCGCAGGCAATGGACTGAATCTCTGCAAACGTCGATAATTTGCAGAATAACACTTATCTTCGTTACGGGGCACATGGGTGTCGATGGCAATGAGAGAGCAGACAGGTTGGCTGGCTCTGTCACCATATCTGACGGCCAGCCAATGGATAGTGCCGATACATGGAGTGTGGCCACAAAGAAGATTTTCATTTAAAAAAACAATCCAAGTCAACTACTAGATTGAAGGAGCTGGGTTTGAAGATTGGAGTAGCAAGAAAAGAACAGAATAAGCTCATCAATCAAAATCGATCTGGTATGTTCAGTCGTTGGACGCTGTTGGAGATATTGCGAGGGAGATTGGAGCACCTATGGACATGTCCGAAGTGCAATGAAGATATTCCAAACTGAAACACTAGAGATTGGAAGTCTCGATAGACAACATTCACTCAAATTGTATCCTACAGTTAGACTACAATAATGAGTAATAAAAGAATTCTAAAATATGAAATATATTTATAATCTGGGGACAGTTGCGCATGCGCAGGAACAGACAAACAAGTGGTAAACCAAGTATTAGTATACCATGAACTGATGAACAATACTTTGTTAACAATTACAATTTTACATAAAGTGGATTCATCTTCAAATGAAATAGTCCTACACGAATAAATGTGAGATTATGATTTATGGTAGCCCGATGTGGATGCACTTACATATTTTTTATAACTGAGAAATTATAGTTTATATTCGGACATAGTGAATTGAATTTGGTGATAAATGAGAAGAATAACCGGCAAGTGTATACTATATAAACATTAAAACATGAAACAGTTTGAAGAAACAATACATAGCAAATAAGAATCGAATTGTCAAGAAGTCTTTGTTATTTGTAAAGAACCCATGAACTCGTTAATTCTTAAATGGCAGCGCCTTATGTGAATAATTTGCATGAGAATGTTGTCAATTGCAAAATTGTCATAGTAAATTTATATGGATTTTGAATACCAATTATGATTAATATGAAATATATGCACAGCTGAGCAATACAACGTCAACGCTGCTGCAGTGAGACTGAGTGTGCTGTGTTACAGTGTAACTGTGTTCCCTGAGCTGCTGTGCAGCCGTGCATCATTCATACTACAGCATAGTTAGTGTTAGTATTATGTATAATTATAATAAATACTATATATTTTAATATTATTTATGAATTGAATGCACCTCATAGGCTCAGTGCTCTTCAAGTGACTTTATCAGTCTAGAATCTCTTATCAGAGCTGTTATTGTTGTGTTATCTGAGTTGTCTGGTACTTCTAATTGTCTAAATTAGATAGATGGCTGTATCATTATTATAGTAGCTGTCACTTCTTCGACACGGTTCTTCGACCTGCGAGGCAGGTAGAACAGCATGGAGGGAACAAAAACGTCAAAATAGAAAGGCAGTAAAACTCTCCACAAGTGCAAGTATACCTTGCCCACACTGTACAAGAACATTTCAAGCCCGCATCGGGCTCACTAGTGATCTACGCACACACAGACAAACATAACGCAACCACGCTCCATTGGATACAAATTGTGTGGTCATCACCACCAGTGATGGACGAGCATCATCATCATAGTAGATGTCATATTTAAATAATAATGTATCGACCTGCTAGCATTTATCTGTTACTCTAAATGATTTTAGAACTTATTAATAATTATCAGTATTAAATTGAAATATAAGTATTTGGACAACAGCAACTTGAGCAAGAGCTGATCTAGGCCCTACTTCACTTTCAAGGGGGTCTTTTCCTTGAAGTGATGACCTTTCACAAACTGCACCACTACAGACTGGCTAAGTGAGAAGAAATAAAAGGGGGGAGGCACAATTATGTTCTCAAAAAATGCAATGCAACATATAGATGTGTATAATTGAAAGGTAACGATAATGCAGCCTCAATGTAAACTGACAGAACATACTAAAAGCCATTACTCGTTAGATGGACAATTAAAAAAAAAAAACCAACATGAAGAACCAAGGTGTTGTTTCTATGCTAAAATCTCTGTTCTGGAGAACCAGAGTCTGGTTCTGTGCTAAATAATCACAGAATGTCTTTCCTTTATAAATCACCAATTATGGAAGACAAGGGTTCTAGTTTTTGTTTGTTCCCTGTCCATGCAGGCCTGTCTAGTTTGGTAGAAGATACCAGGAGTAAAACTCTAACTGGCATAGACAAAGTCTAAACTTTAAAACTATGTGAGGGCTGGTGTCATACAATATTGGTTACTGGTTGGTTGGTAAGTTCACGGAACCGATATCACTGCACTCTGGGAACACCCATAGGAGCAGAAGTCTCTCAGACTTTCATAAAAGCTCATATCACTGTTTTATTTAGATCAAACAAAGAAACAAAAAATGTGATTTAAATGTCTGAATCTTACCCAAGGCCAGGTGTCTATGAGGATTAATTCTGCTAACAACTTACTCTCTCTCTTTAGCTTGTTACGCCCTTAGTGTTTAGAGCAGCAACAAACACACACCATTCTTCTCTATTCATGGCCTTCCTCTGTATTGTGTTCCAGCTATGATTCATTTCTTTCAGTTCTTGCTCTATCATTCTTCTCCAGGTTGTCTTGGGTCTTCCATGTTTTCGTTTACCCTCTGAAGTCCATCTCAGTGCAGTTTTCATGCCGGAGCCAGTTTCCATGCGCATCACATGCCCGATCCATCTCCAGTGTCATCTTCGGATGATGGTGCTTATATTCTCTTGTTGACATCGTACGAGCAGTTCTTGGTTAGAGATTGTATTTGGCCTGAACACATGTAAAATTTTTCGTTTTCGCAGACAGGCTGTATGAAATTTGGAGAGTTTGGACATATCTTGTTCTGTCATTCTCCGTCATTCTGATCCGTATAGCTTCTTCTCTGCGTCCGTTCTTTACGACCAATTTTAATCACTCTTTGTGATATGTTTGATCTTTGCCAAGAACGTGTATACGTTGCACATTGGTTTGTAGGTCCCTAAACGCATAGACTTCTACACGTTTAGGACATGTGCATCTGATTTCAGCCAAACCTCCTTAGTCGACTCTTGGAACATGCACAGCAGGTAAAAGTGGTTCTATTCTTTACCCCAAATTTGGGCCCCGGTAACCACTTGGGCGATCCGTATAGCAAAGTTGATAGCATGCAGATGCAGTATATATTAGTTGTGTTTCTAATGCTGTATTGGGCAGATTTCCAGGCTGTCTGAAGAGTCATGAATGCACTTTGTGCCTTACTTAGTCTACTTTTAATGTCAGATCCAGCGCCTCCTACGCTGCTGATAACACTTTGAAGATATGTGAAAGTAGTTGTATTTGGGAGGATTTTATCTTTTAGTTTGACTTGTGCTGGGGTTGCCATTTTCAGAGTCATTATCTCTGTTTTTAACAACTTACATACTCTATCAAAGTATTTGTTTGTATTATAAAATAATTTATAGATTAACCTTCACAGTTTCAGTTTGTAATATCTTCATTGCACTCCAAACATGCCCATAGGTGCTCCCATCTCCTGCGCAATATCTCCAATAGCATCCAGCGACTAACCAGTTCGATGTGGATTAATGAGCCTGCTCAAATACCTATTATTTCTATGTTCTTTTCTGGCCACTGCAATCTTCAATCCAAGCTCTTGCAATCTAGCAATTAACATGAATCGGTTTAGATAAAAATCGTCTTTGCGCATACTGTATGAGGGCGTTCATAGCACTAGTCTTATGTTTTACAATGTATAGTTAGTGTTTATAATTGGAGAAATTGTCTCTAGTTCTATATCAGCAACACATGCCACAGATATCTTTATATTTATCTTTGTAAATTAAATTAAACTTTCTATGACATTTCACGGCACATGTAGACAAGACTGACTTTTATGTTTGTTATATTTATCTAGTCATGTTCTAGATCTAGAACTACAACTTGTTGTGAATATCTTTTATGAAATAGTTGTATGTTTATACTTTACAGGTTGACTCCGCCCGAGTGGTTACCGTGGCCCAAATTTGGGGTGTAAAGAATAGAACCACTGTTACCTGTCACGCATTTCGTAAGAGGCGACTAAGGAGGTTCGGCTGAAATTGGATGCATGTGTTCTAAGCGTATAGAAGGCTATGCGTTTAGGGACCTACCAAACAAATGTGTAACGTATACACGTTCTTGGCAAAGATCAAACATATCACAAAGAGTGATTCAAATTGGTAGTAAAGAACAAACGCAAATAAGAAGACAGGTTGATTTGATTGATTGATAAATTAAACTTTACATGTCCTTTATATTGTTGAGTATGAGCAAAATATTGCTACAGTTTATATTTACCTGACATTGATGGTAATAAGATAACATTCTTATTTCTCCCAGAGTAATAATGATCACAATTGCAACCAAAATGTCCATGTTGGCAACCCAGATATAAGACAAATTATGCCAGTAAATGTAGAAAAGCTGTGGTGTGTGTCAAGATGATGAAGGTAACGTTATGAAAAATGTTAAATTGTTATTTTAAGGAAGTTCTTATCCTATCTGCTGTCATATTGTGGTGTGTTTTCTTGTGTGTTTTAATGATGCATGTCCTTTCAGTCCTCTAGTGATATCTTCTCTTCTGATGTGTCTTGTAATAATGTGTATTAAATGAGTCCGTCTTGTTTATGTGATCACATCTAGTACCTTCGTCTTGTGGAGGAAATCGTTGTAGAAAGTCTTAGACATTTTAATGAACAATACATATTACATGAAAGTGCAGATCATTCCATCTTTTCGTTTGCTTGAAATATTTTCTATATATTCAACGTTGTCTCTTGTATAAATTTCACTGTCTTTTGTAGCTCACACAGAGGTCTGTGTAGTTTTCTGCAGAGTGTTGTTTCATTAGGCCAGTAAGTTTGCCTCAGTATATCATATTCAGGGCAATCTTGAAGTATGTGCTCTGCAGTCTGTTGTGCCTGTCCACGTGTACAGATGGCTGAATTGCCAATCTTGAATTTTGTATATGTGTGGCTGTGGAGTCTATTGTGTCCTGTTCTAAAGCGCAGAATGGCAACTTGCTCTAATCAGCTCATATTATAGTAATTGTGTTTTGTTGGCATTTGTGGCGCAGTGCAGATAATAGACACAACAATTTAGTAAGAGTGTGGGGTGTTAAACCAGGCACTTTTTTTCATCTTATACACAACATAGAAGCATATGGGACACCTACATCTTGTCACAGAACACCACACAATCCTGATTCTATTCTGACATTGTTCCAGTCTAGTCCTTGATATTCTGAGTGTCTGATAGTCTCTCTGTTGTGTCTGATAGTCTCTCTGTTGTGTCTGATAGTCTCTCTGTTGTGTCTGATAGTCTCTCTGTTGTGTCTGGTGTCAGTTCATTATTAGCTACGTTAATATATTTGATCATTGAATTTGTCATTAAGACAAACTGTGTAGTTAACTTGTAAAGACCTGGTGTTACTTTTACCATGTTGTAACTTATAGAAGTAGCTTATATAACAATAGATCTGATTGTAACATGTCCAGTTTACTTGCATTTTCTGATTTGTCTCTTTCTGTGCCATAGATAACAAACTCCATCTTCCTGTTTGGGCTGTCTCTCATTGCCGTCATCTTAAGGCTGATGATGTGTTTGTTATAAATTATAAATTTGGGTGGCGTTGATATTCACATGGGCTTGATATTTGTATGGCGTTGATATTTGTGTGGTGTTGATATTTGTGTGGCATTGATATTTGTATGGGTTTGATAATTGTGTTTGCTTGATATTTGTGTGGCGTTGATATTTGTATGGGCTTGATATTTGTATGGGCTTGATATTTGTATGGGCTTGATAATTGTGTGGACTGGCCGTTAAGTAATATGGAAACTGATTTTTCTTTCAGAAATGTTAACCGAAGAGAAGATTAGTAGCAGAACAGAAATTGTGAACAAGATAGATGGTAGCTGTGTTGCAATGCTGATACATGACAACATCACACAATCTACAACAGATGGTAGCTGTGTTGCAATACTGACACATGACAACATCACACGATCTTCAACAGATGGTAGCTGTGCTGCAATGCTGATACATGACAATATCACACGATCTTCAACAGATGGTAGTTGTGCCACAATGCTGATACATGACAACATCACACAATCTTCAACAGATGGTAGCTGTGTTGCAATGCTGATACATGACAACATCACACAATCTACAACAGATGGTAGCTGTGTTGCAATGCTGATACATGACAACATCACACAATCTACAACAGATGGTAGCTGTGTTGCAATGAAGATACATGACAACATCACACAATCTACAACAGATGGTAGTTGTGCCACAATGCTGATACATGACAACATCACACAATCTACAACAGATGGTAGCTGTGTTACAGTAATGATGCACGGCAGAGACAATAAATCTGGAACAGATGAAGATGTGTCTGAATGTTCAACATCTCATCTTGAAAGTACATCAGATATTTCTGAGACTATGGATGTTCACAAAGTGGTGATGCAGTATGATATAGAGTCTGGTGAAGTATTGTCAGTAAATGAGAAGAGTTCAAGTCTTAGTGATAGAACCGTCAATAATCTGCGAGTTACCAAGAAATTTATAGAGCGGCCTCGTAAGTGTGAAGTCTGTGGCTTAGACTTTCATGAGGATTCTGGTCAGAAAGGACACAAGATAGTCCACAATGATGAGAAACCCTTCAAGTGTGCTGAATGTGGTGTAGGGTTTGCCCGGTGTGGTACTCTGAAAAGACACAAGAGAATACATACAGGAGAGAAGCCGTACAAGTGTGCAGATTGTGGTGTTGGGTTTACATGGCGGGATAGTCTAGTCACACATAGAGTGACACATACGGGAGAGAATCCTTACAAGTGTGACGTTTGTGGTGTAGGGTTTACCCAGCGCTGTAATCTAAAAGCACATAAACGGATACATACAGGAGAAAAGCCATACAACTGTGAGGACTGTGGGTTAGGATTTGCATTGCGGAGTAACCTAAGAAGACATCAGAGAAAACATACAGGAGAAAAGCCATACAAATGTGATGTTTGTGGTGTAGGATTTACACAACATGGTAGTTTGAAAGCACATGAAAGTTCACACACAGGAGAAAGACCTTTTAAGTGTGAAGATTGTGGTGTCGAGTTTGTGCTGCGTAGTACATTAAAAAGACATAAGAGAAAACACACAGGAGAGAAACCTTTCAAGTGTGATGTGTGTGGTGTAGGTTTTACACAACATGGTAGTTTGAAGGAACATATAAGAACACATACAGGTGAGAAGCCATACATGTGTGATGTATGTGGTGTTGGATTCACACAGCGGGGTAGTTTAAGAAGACATAAGAGAACACATACAGGTGAGAAACCTTACAGGTGCGATGTTTGTGGGGTGGAGTATACACATTGTATAAATTTGAAACGACATCAAAGAAAACATACAGGTGAGAAGCCATACAGGTGTGATGTTTGTGGTGAAGGATTTGCTCAGCATGGAAGTCTGAAAACACATAAAAGAAAACATTCAGTTGACAATCCTTACCTGACCATCTCTTCCAGTTTGATGCAGACAAAGGGAGAATATTAAATAGTGAACACAGTGCTAGATCAAATGTTACTTTCACATCAAGGGTGGACTCTAATGGATTTCTAGTGTGTCTATCAGCTTGGTAATACATACTGTCAGGCTGAATTTGATCAAGTCCTTGATATCCTCACATTTATAGGGATGTCTTTCTTTTTGTCCTTCTGTCCCTCTTGTTGGTGCTATAACTTTGGGGAAACGTTAATTGATTATTTTCAACGTGTAAATGTAAGCTTGAGAATTGGTTGTATCTCCTCTTGGCATTTTCTTTTCCCGATCCAGAAGCACTTGAGCTTTCAGCTCTTCGCCGGTGCATGAACATCGAACCTTCGGTGCCACAAACACCGTAAATCTGAAGAACCTGTGGTTCTGCCAGCCCGTGGAATTGAACCAGACTCACTGAGGGCTTGTCACATGTCATCCAATGCGCTACGAACACGCTGGGCAGGCAGGTTTCTCTTGGCATAACATCCAGAAGAAACTTCAAATGTCTCAAAAGACAGTGATCATGAACTTTCCATTAGAATTAGTGGTCTTGAATTTCTTTGTAATGATTGCAGATAATGTCGCTCCATTGACTGTCTTTTTGTCTCAGATTCTAAATGATGTGCCCAGGTTTCATCACCTGTAACGGTCTATGTCAAAAAATTATCTCCATCCGCATTGAAACGCCCCAATAATTCAGAAGAAATTGTTTGCATTTGGTGGTCAATTGTGAGACTTTGAGGAGTCCATCTTACTCAAACCTTAGAAAATCCAAGATATTTTATAACTGCATTCGCTCTATGATTACTGAATGACAGCTGTAAGGCCAATTGTTGAGTAGTGATTTGCCTATCATTAAAAATAATACTCTCAGCGCATTTCACCATTTCTGTGTTGGTGGCTGTAACAAAGTGTTCACAGTGCTTCAGATATATGCAGCTCTGTATCTCCACACCTTTATTCTTTTATACTCTGAACCCACTCACTTACTGTACTCCTGTCAACTGCAAGACTTCCATACACATCACATAAATGATTGTGAATGTTGACAAGTTTCCTTCTCTGCAACAAGAAACTCAATGACAGTTCGCTACTTATAACACAAGTTGCTAACATGTTCCATTTCAACGGTTTAATTCAGCAGTATTATTTGATGAATTGTGGTGCAATTTTGTATACACAATTCACACCTGCCATATTTGAAGTGTTCAAAATGTCATGCTTCTTTCTTTATTAATAGCTAAGAAAGTTGATGTAGTGCAATATTTTCTGAACGCCCCTTGTACTTCACATGTAGTACTGAGAGCCAAGATAATATTTCAGATGTAGGGTGGAGAGTCAAGATAATACAGTTGTTGGTATACTTATTTCCTAGATGGATGGTGTAGGTTTGATCCCCAGATAAAATGTATTTTTTTTTACCGTAATGGCTTTCAGATCAACAGTCTCATTTAGGTAATTTAAAAAAACATGGAACTAAAGTATGCCATTGTGATGTTGACCATATCACCCTCTCGTGTGCCATTGATCAAAGAAAACTACAGACATAATGACATATGCCACAAGATACCACATGGTATGAAAACAAATACTTTATTTACAGATACAGCACTGTCTAGCTATATTTTACTATGTTTTCTCCTATCTTAATAAAGACCATTTGGTTGAAACATTGACTTTTGTGTTCATTTGTAAAACTGCATTTCAACTAATTTGTATATTTGTTCCATTATTTTTGTATATATTTAGGTTTTTATTGCAGTCTCTCTGGCATTGTTTACCCTGCAGATTTTGGTACCCTGACTTAAGGAGGAAAGTGAGGTTTATGAATTGTTGCTGGTTCTCCTGAGTAAATGTTCATGAGCACATGTGGGGCTATCCTACATTCAGAGAGATAGGTTCTAACAGACAAGATTAGGACAAGGTAAACAGTGAGTGAAATGATAGAAGTCCTTGAACCAGAACTGACCAAACCCCCTACTCTACCTCCAAGTGGTGACTTTGGTAATAGACTGCATCACTGCAGACTGACTAAGCAAGTAAGGGTCAATAACGAAAGACAAACCTGGTCTCAAAATTATTATGCTAGAATCATTTAGTTCAGACTGCCCCCTTTAGACTTTGACTATCCCTAGTCGACCTATATAGCGAACGATTGGATTCGCTCTCAGTACGACATCACATGTTGTATAACCTATCGGGAACAGGTTATTCTACCCTCTGATATGCCACTCACACGTTCAACAGCCACAATGTACAGGTTATGCTACCCTCTGATATGCACGATATATCTATTTATGCAGCTTTAAAAAACAAACTTTTCCATTCAAAATATATTAATCGTTAATGAGTGCAGGGATGCTGCTTCAACTAGAGCCAACACTTGATGTCTGCCATCTTATTCTGCACATTGTGATACTGATTGTCGTAATGTTGGTATTGTTCTGTGCAAGTGTTGAAACATTGTTGTTGTTGGAGTGAATACCTTTTTATATTGAAGCACTGACTTTTCAATCGTAGTCTTTTTCGTTGTTTCAGGACGTTTGACTATTAAAGGTTAGAAAGGCGAGGTACAGATTTCAGTTTGAAAGTAGTGCTGAAAGAGCTCACATCCTTTACTGTAATGACTGCTTTCTATAGTTTAGATTTTCCTGTCAAGAGCTTGTAGCAAGGTATGATAAACGAGAAATGTCCATTTAAAACAGTAAGCAAACTGAACGTACGATTCGTGTGTGTTTCCTGTGTGTCAGTTTGTGAATGATCATCTGTGTGATGTTCGTTTGTGTGTTCTCGTGTGTGACGTTCATGTGTGTGTACTTATATGTGTGACGTTCCTAGGTGCTGGGTGTACGGTCTAATCTGTGGCATTTGCATGATCAATTGTGTGACGTTCATGTGTATGTGCTCATCTGTGTGACGTTCATGTATATGTGCTCATCTGTGTGACGTTCATGTATATGTGCTCATCTGTGTGGCGTTCATGTATATGTGCTCATCTGTGTGACGTTCATGTATATGTGCTCATCTGTGGGACGTTCATGTATATGTGCTCATCCGTGTGACGTTCGTGTATATGTGCTCATCCGTGGGACGTTCATGTATATGTGCTCATCCGTGTGACGTTCATGTATATGTGATCATCTGTGGGACGTTCATGTATATGTGCTCATATGTGTGACGTTCATGTATATGTGCTCATCCGTGTGACGTTCATGCATATGTGTTCATATGTGTGACGTTCATGTATATGTGCTCATCCGTGTGACGTTCATGTATATGTGCTCATCTGTGGGACGTTCCTGTGTATGTACTCATCTATGGGACGTATTTATGTATGTATATGTGTGGTACTTGTATGATCACACGTGTATGCTTATATATTTTATATCAAATACTTATCACACACTTCATCAACGGTTGAGAAGGCAGATTCCAGCCACACGTTATTCTTAGAGAAGGCAGATTCCAGCCACACGTTATTCTTAGAGAAGGCAGATTCCAGCCACACGTTATTCTTAGAGAAGGCAGATTCCAGCCACACGTTATTCTTAGAGAAGGCAGATTCCACCCACACGTTATTCTTAGAGAAGGCAGATTCCAGCCACACGTTATTCTTAGAGAAGGCAGATTCCACCCACACGTTATTCTTAGAGAAGGCAGATTCCAGCCACACGTTATTCTTAGAGAAGGCAGATTCCAGCCACACGTTATTCTTAGAGAAGGCAGATTCCAGCCACACGTTATTCTTAGAGAAGGCAGATTCCAGCCACACGTTATTCTTAGAGAAGGCAGATTCCAGCCACACGTTATTCTTAGAGAAGGCAGATTCCAGCCACACGTTATTCTTAGAGAAGGCAGATTCCAGCCACACGTTATTCTTAGAGAAGGCAGATTCCAGCCACACGTTATTCTTAGAGAAGGCAGATTCCAGCCACACGTTATTCTTAGAGAAGGCAGATTCCAGCCACACGTTATTCTTAGAGAAGGCAGATTCCAGCCACACGTTATTCTTAGAGAAGGCAGATTCCACCCACACGTTATTCTTAGAGAAGGCAGATTCCAGCCACACGTTATTCTTAGAGAAGGCAGATTCCACCCACACGTTATTCTTAGAGAAGGCAGATTCCAGCCACACGTTATTCTTAGAGAAGGCAGATTCCAGCCACACGTTATTCTTAGAGAAGGCAGATTCCAGCCACACGTTATTCTTAGAGAAGGCAGATTCCAGCCACACGTTATTCTTAGAGAAGGCAGATTCCAGCCACACGTTATTCTTAGAGAAGGCAGATTCCACCCACACGTTATTCTTAGAGAAGGCAGATTCCAGCCACACGTTATTCTTAGAGAAGGCAGATTCCAGCCACACGTTATTCTTAGAGAAGGCAGATTCCAGCCACACGTTATTCTTAGAGAAGGCAGATTCCAGCCACACGTTATTCTTAGAGAAGGCAGATTCCAGCCACACGTTATTCTTAGAGAAGGCAGATTCCAGCCACACGTTATTCTTAGAGAAGGCAGATTCCAGCCACACGTTATTCTTAGAGAAGGCAGATTCCAGCCACACGTTATTCTTAGAGAAGGCAGATTCCAGCCACACGTTATTCTTAGAGAAGGCAGATTCCAGCCACACGTTATTCTTAGAGAAGGCAGATTCCAGCCACACGTTATTCTTAGAGAAGGCAGATTTCAGCCACACGTTATTCTTAGAGAAGGCAGATTCCAGCCACACGTTATTCTTAGAGAAGGCAGATTCCAGCCACACGTTATTCTTAGAGAAGGCAGATTCCAGCCACACGTTATTCTTTGAGAAGGCGGATTCCAGCCACACGTTATTCTTAGAGAAGGCAGATTCCAGCCACACGTTATTCTTAGAGAAGGCGGATTCCAGCCACACGTTATTCTTAGAGAAGGCAGATTCCAGCCACACGTTATTCTTAGAGAAGGCAGATTCCAGCCACACGTTATTCTTAGAGAAGGCAGATTCCAGCCACACGTTATTCTTAGAGAAGGCAGATTCCAGCCACACGTTATTCTTAGAGAAGGCAGATTCCAGCCACACGTTATTCTTAGAGAAGGCAGATTCCAGCCACACGTTATTCTTTGAGAAGGCAGATTCCAGCCACACGTTATTCTTAGAGAAGGCAGATTCCAGCCACACGTTATTCTTTGAGAAGGCAGATTCCAGCCACACGTTATTCTTAGAGAAGGCAGATTCCAGCCACACGTTATTCTTAGAGAAGGCAGATTCCAGCCACACGTTATTCTTAGAGAAGGCAGATTCCAGCCACACGTTATTCTTAGAGAAGGCAGATTCCAGCCACACGTTATTCTTTGAGAAGGCAGATTCCAGCCACACGTTATTCTTTGAGAAGGCAGATTCCACCCACACGTTATTCTTAGAGAAGGCAGATTCCAGCCACACGTTATTCTTAGAGAAGGCAGATTCCAGCCACACGTTATTCTTAGAGAAGGCAGATTCCAGCCACACGTTATTCTTAGAGAAGGCAGATTCCAGCCACACGTTATTCTTAGAGAAGGCAGATTCCAGCCACACGTTATTCTTAGAGAAGGCAGATTCCAGCCACACGTTATTCTTAGAGAAGGCAGATTCCAGCCACACGTTATTCTTAGAGAAGGCAGATTCCAGCCACACGTTATTCTTAGAGAAGGCAGATTCCAGCCACACGTTATTCTTTGAGAAGGCAGATTCCAGCCACACGTTATTCTTAGAGAAGGCAGATTCCAGCCACACGTTATTCTTAGAGAAGGCAGATTCCAGCCACACGTTATTCTTAGAGAAGGCAGATTCCAGCCACACGTTATTCTTAGAGAAGGCAGATTCCAGCCACACGTTATTCTTAGAGAAGGCAGATTCCAGCCACACGTTATTCTTAGAGAAGGCAGATTCCAGCCACACGTTATTCTTAGAGAAGGCAGATTCCAGCCACACGTTATTCTTAGAGAAGGCGTGGTCTGATCCTACAATAAACACAACATCGGTCAAGGACGAATTTTGGGATCGTCTGTCTAACATCATCGCAATGATATCCAGCTTTCCAAACAGTCCAGCCGCCACCAAAAGGATAATGTGCCCAAAACTGAGAAATTCCACCAGTTGCTTCCGGAAGTCCATACCTTTCTAACGCTTGCGAAAGGTGACTTTATTAGTACCAGGAGCCGATCCTAAAATAGGTTCACCGTCTGAATTTAGACTCTCCAAAAATTATGTTTTGTGCAAGTAATCATAACTTGCAACCATGACATGCTGTCCGGTGACATTGGATGTCTTCCAGTGGTACATATGACTAAATGAAGCGTCCGACTTCAGGACAAGACTAGAGTTGATATCGTCTTGATTCTGCCACCAATTGTTAGAATAAGTCAAGAACACCTTGTTCATCTTTACGGGCTTTAATGCATTCAGGGCTTCCAAAACTTTTCCAGATCTGAAGTTCCAGGAAAAAAGATACACAATAAATATCAAACTTAATAGAAAGAATACAAAAATAAATTAGACAAAATAAGGCCATCAAGTGAAGCTCAATGTGAAAATCAAGAAAGCAGTAGTCAAGTAATTGTAAAAACAATCAAAATTTAGAAGCAACAAATAAATGTTCTTACTCTGGAAAAACAATTCAAAACAGTATAGAGTGGAAATGATATGAAAACAATGATCAGAATACTAAGATCATGTATATTCCCAGTGGCAACGTATGGATGTGAGACATAGACATTCAAGCAAGGCAGTTGAAAAGCATAAACGCACTTTTGAATATAAGTTGCAGAAGAGTCCTAAGTATACCATGGACATAGAAGGAAACACACAGATCTATTGAGAAAGAATTCAACATCAAAGAAAACTTTTCTGACAAATAAAATGAGAAAACTAAAATATTTGGATCATATAAAAAGACAAAAGAGTTGGTTGGATAAGACCATTATGAAAGTAGGAGAAAGATTCAGCATGTGAAAGGTGATTTTAGAATGACGGCTGCAGAGGTGGGACAGCTGACATAGGAGAGATACATTTTGGGAAGACTGTTAGGATGGCAAAGTTTTGCTCAGGACAAACCAATCGATGATAATCTTGGATAAACAGCGACACCAGAAGGAGAAACAAATAAATGTGTCAGCACTACACTGTGTACATCAAGATCAACATTCGCAGAGTTCAACATATGGAAATTCTGCACAAGCACTAAACTGAGATTATGTCCACGACTGACAACCAAAATAGCTTGAAATTTCGGGGTATGGGATTAACATGGCCCCAGAAAATTGTCGGTGTGCATACGGTACACTGTTGGACTACATCTATCCTGATCCTTTACTTGGGGATATAAATTACAAGTACCTTAGAAGTTCGTGTAATGCTCGGCTCAGTGGCGAGGGACACTGATGATAAAGAAAGCTAGTCTTCGCGCAAAAATCATGAAGATTGTCCCTATTACTTGCTCTGATTACACCTGAATTCATAGCGGGTGACGTAGAAGACAAATATGCTGTATAAAAATAGTACTAACAGAAATATTTAGATCATGTTCTTAGATCAGACGAAAAGAGATTAAATCGACAAGTCCCTATGTGGTCACCAGTTGGGAAAAGAAAACATGGAAGACCTTAGACCACTCTTCGAAGAACAATCCAACAAGAAAGTAAACTATTAGGATGTAAAACCATACAAGATCTCCAACTGCTATCAAAGAACCGCATCACATGGAGATCTAAAACCTCTGCCCTATGTACCGCCTTTGGCACGAAAGGAATAAACTAACTATAACTAACAAACTAGAATACAAGAAAGCTCTTTGTGTTGTCTAATGATGCTGCAACCAAGGTAGGGTTCACTGCGCTCATTCCCAGTCTCTAGATTGCAATCTGTTCATGCCAAATGTTACTAAACACTAGGCATGTGTCCATATGTTCAAGGCAATAAAATGATCTTCCAAACTGAAATTGCGAATTTATTTTGCTATTTTATTCATTCTTGTACTGAAGCTGAATGTTGGAGAATGTCAGATAAGTACATCTCAAAAGTTCCTTCTTTCTATATAACATACCAAATAAGTCATTGAATATTCTGGTCGAGTTTAATTACCAAACAGAAGCAGTATTTCTGAAGAGATTAAAGATCGCATACTCTTCCAAAGAACAAACAGGCACTGGAATTGTATTAGTCATGTCTTAAGATAAGATACTATTACCATCACCAGAACTACCATGCTATGGACATCAGAAGGGAGGGGAGGGGGACTACAAGAAAGGACAACTATATAGAAACAGTTTGCCCAATAAAATGAGAATCCCTGTACAGTCGTGTGGTACATTATAAAGAATGACTTCAGATCTAGCAGGTTGGAGATAAAATGAGAATCCCTGTACAGTCGTGTGGTACATTACAAAGAATGACTTCAGATCTAGCTGGTTGTAGATAAAATGAGAATCCCTGTACAGTCGTGTGATACATTACAAAGAATGACTTCAGATCTAGCAGGTTGGAGATAAAATGAGAATCCCTGTACAGTCGTGTGGTACATTACAAAGAATGACTTCAGATCTAGCAGGTTGGAGATAAAATGAGAATCCCTGTACAGTCGTGTGATACATTACAAAGAATGACTTCAGATCTAGCAGGTTGGAGATAAAATGAGAATCCCTGTACAGTCATGTGGTACATTACAAAGAATGACTTCAGATCTAGCAGGTTGGAGATAAAATGAGAATCCCTGTACAGTCATGTGGTACATTACAAAGAATGACTTCAGATCTAGCAGGTTGGAGAGAGCTTGTTGTCGTCTTATGACACACAGTTAGACGTAATGTTCACTTTTTGTTTCGTCTGTCTCTGATAGAGAAACATGTAGTTTGGAGAATGTGTTACTGTTATATAAGTAAGCAGTTTTCCCTGTCACAGTTCATAACGAGATTAAGACATCTGACAATTTGTACCCGACACATCTGTTTTCAGCATGACATTTTGGGTTCGGGTCTGCGTTATTTTCTTTAATCTCTATTCGCTTAGCAAGACTGCGGTGATACAGCCTATCAGCACGACAACATCTTGAAAGGGGAGTACGGTCTTGATCAGATCTGATTCGCTGACTGTAAAAACCAGACAGTGTGTTAGTCCCACTGAAGGGACGGGGAGGAGGGGGTGTTTGAAAAATTACGTTTGCTTATTGAGTCCCTTTCCCCCACTATAGCAAGCCAAACACAATCACATCTTTATCTAATGTGCTTTGTATCGACTTCTGCTCTCTCAAACTGTGTTTCTTTGTTTACATTTCGAAAATTTATACACAAAATGGATATCATATTAGTAAGTATTCAACAACTTTCTTTTTTTTTGTTTAACTTACCATAACTTACCGTAACTTACCGTAACTTACCGTAACTTACCGTAACTTACCGTAACGGTTTCCAGTTAAGTCTAGTCAATGAATACTGGGGTATTGCAAGTATGACTTTATTAGCGCACACTCTTTCTACAACATTCTATCCAGGAGGATATAAGATTAACATTAGACTCTAATCTTAATGTAGAGAGTTTCGAGACAATGAAAATATAAGCTTAACATTAGACTCTAATCTTAATTTAGATAGTTTCAAGACAATGAAGATATAAGCTCAACATTAGACTCTAATCTCAATGTAGAGAGTTTCAAGACAATGAAGATATAAGCTCAACATTAGACTCTAATCTCAATGTAGAGAGTTTCGAGACAATGAAGATATAAAGCCAACATTAGACTCTAATCTTAATGTAGAGAGTTTCGAGACAATGAAGATTTAAGGCCAACATTAGACTCTTATCGCAATGTAGAGAGTTTCGAGACAATGAAGATTTAAGGCCAACATTAGACTCTAATCTCAATGTAGAGAGTTTCGAGACAATGAAGATATAAGGCCAACATTAGACTCTTATCGCAATGTAGAGAGTTTCGAGACAATGAAGATATAAGCTCAACATTAGACTCTAATCTTAATGTAGAGAGTTTCGAGACAATGAAGATATAAGCTCAACATTAGACTCTAATCTTAATGTAGATAGTTTCGAGACAATGAAGATATAAGCTCAACATTAGACTCTAATCTTAATGTAGAGAGTTTCGAGACAATGAAGATATAAGCTCAACATTAGACTCTAATCTTAATGTAGAGAGTTTCGAGACAATGAAGATATAAGCTCAACATTAGACTCTAATCTTAATGTAGATAGTTTCGAGACAATGAAGATATAAGCTCAACATTAGACTCTAATCTTAATGTAGAGAGTTTCGAGACAATGAAGATATAAGCTCAACATTAGACTCTAATCTTAATGTAGATAGTTTCGAGACAATGAAGATATAAGCTCAACATTAGACTCTAATATCAATTTAGATAGTTTCAAGACATTGAAGATATAAGCTCAACATTAGACTCTAATCTTAATGTAGAGAGTTTCGAGACAATGAAGATATAAGCTCAACATTAGACTCTAATCTTAATGTAGATAGTTTCGAGACAATGAAGATATAAGCTCAACATTAGACTCTAATATCAATTTAGATAGTTTCAAGACAATGAAGATTTAAGGCCAACAGTAGATAAAATTTAAGAATACACACAAAAAATGAAATCAATTGAATTGTTTTAACAAAACTGCTAAAATTTCTGCTAATCACAGTGGACGTTTCGTCGCTTGCTAGGTTTCGGAAAAATCTTCCAGGTCTGGTCAACGAACGGATTGCGCCTGCATACTTTTACAGTGTGTTTATAAGGTCGCTGTGCAGTGAAATCTACGCCCGCGCGAAACTATGTCACGAGAAATGTGGTTTTCAAAAACGACTAAAAAATTGTATCTTAGATTGTTATTATTCATCTAGATACTACTGCTCTTGGCTGACTTGTATTCGGTAAAGTGGCTGTGAACACGACTTGTGAGTCTGAAAATTTAAGCACATATTGTCAAATTACTTCTTCAGTATATTTGCCACCATTACGAAAGATATGTTCCACCAAAAATACTCTGTTTTCAATGGTTAACACCATTTCATTTCAGCAATTAAATCGTGAATATAACAATGGCTTGTTCATGTTGTGTACTATCGCACATAGCATTATGGAACTCAGATTATCATGAAGTAATTTTCCATCATTCGTGACACAATTACACCCTGTATAAAGAATATACAGGGTTTTCAAGATAAATTCAACCCCATTGACAAATCGAAAGTTGCCAGTTACACAGTGCGTGGTGTGTATTTACTATTTAAACCGGTTCTGACTAGCTCGTCCTACGTCACATTTGTTCATCGCCCCTTCCCGCACTACAATTACATAACGTCACACAACCTTGACCTATACTACGTCATAACTGAACCTTCTCATTTTCATAAATATATGCCAGATTAGCTCCATTCACAGGCTGCTTTTATCTTGAACACTCTGTATAATAGGAAGCGTTAGGGTTGACAACAATCACAAATATGTTGATCCTTGTGTAAAGAAAATGGCTGTAAGACAATGCAGGGACGACCAAGACAATTCGTCGGTTCAGGGCATTAAGAAAACTGTGAACACAACTACAGAGGAGGCAGGGGAACTGTCCTTGAAATCTAGAAACTTTCAAACGGTGATAAAAAGAAAGAGAAAAACTGTATTTACTGCCTATAATACAGCTTGTTATGACGGTGAGGACAAGGGGAGGGGGAATGAACATGTGGAGTTTATTGGCCGTATGGCTAGTACTGTCGACGCAAAACAGTTCAGGTAAGCATTTTTTCTTTATGCTCCCGACAGAAAAAAATCATTGGCCTTACCGGAGATAGAAAACGGGTTTTCCGAATGGGAGCCCGCGCTCTAATTCATTCGGCCGGTTGTAACGAGTGAGGATTTCTGCAAAAGACATGAATGTCTTATTTTCACATGATCTTAATTTATTTATAACTCAATCTATCTGACTATTTATCCACATATACTCATAAGCTCAAGTTATATTTGTCTATTTTTTTCCCGATCCAGAAGCACTTGAGCTTTCAGCTCTTCAGCTCGGTGCCATGGATATCGTAACCCTTCTGTTCGGTGCCACGAACACCGTGCATCTGGGGAACCTGTGGCTTTTCTACCAGTCCGCGGAATTGAACCCACACTCACAGAGGGCTAGTCACCCGCAGTCCAACGCGCTACGAACACGCTGGGCAGGCAGGCAACAAGTTATATTAAAGATATTACTAAGACTCACTGTTATAACGGTACTACCATCCTTTGTGATTGTATCCCAGAATTCCATAAGATAAGATCCGGTATCTGTGACGTCAATGCGTTCTAACTTCTTGTTTAAGCTTAACCTGTGCCTGTTGATATGTTCATATAATCAATACATCATCGGTTGACATATTCATTTTGCCATGTTCACTTAAATAATACATCATAGGTTCACATAGTTAAGTCGACATATTCACATAGCTAATACATCATTCTTTGTCTCTTGTCTAGATTATATCAAGTACCATCTTTATATCAAAGGTTGGTACAAATAATACATTCTTAGTCTCTTGCTTATGTTTGATTGATTGAATGATTGATTGCTTATGTTTGATTGATTGAATGATTGATTGCTAGGGCCATCATCATTGCACATTGGTTATTAACCATATGTGCTCCGTTCTTAACGCACTGAGAGAGTCCTTTCAAACAGAAGAGTTTCAAGGTTGCGAGGCTCACTCACTGACCAGATTGAGAGAGATGGGTGTCAATATTGGTGCCGCCCGTCAAGAACGACATACTAAATATACAAAGCGGCAGATTAATTAACATCGAACTGGCGTGTTGGGCCGCTGCTGGATTTGTTGAGCCGCTGCTGGATTTGTTGGGCCGCTGCTGGATTTGTTGGGCCGCTGCTGGATTTGTTGAGGCGGAGATCGGAACACCTACTGACATGTCCGGAGTGCTATGTCCGGAGTGCTATGTCCGGAGTGCTATGATGATAGTCCTCTGATAACTGATGTGCTCCCATCTCTTTCTTACACAGGAAGATCTCAGCGGCAGTGCGTGAACTCCATAGCACCGGACAAGGTCCCAGATATATGTTGTTAAAGATGGTGAAGGTATTTTTATACGAATGTTTATTTTGAATCCTGTTAAAGCGTGTTTGTAGAGCGGTTTTCCAGTCTGCTCTTTTCGAATTTGAACTACCAATGGCTTTTTACGTGCTCAAATTAAACTTGGAACCTACACGTTAACGTTTGTCTCTGATATGACTAGAAAATTGACCTCACCTACACATTGACATCATGAATCTCTGGAGAAATATCCCGATGACTCCACGAGGGAGCAAACCGAGTACATTTGGAAAGAGAAGCAAGCACGTAACCTTGGTGCCACATAGAACCTTGGTGCCACATAGAACCTTGGTGCCACATAGAACCTTGCAGCCGAAACCAATGTATTACGTTTGTAACACTCTCAAACTATTATATGTCAACATCTCAATGCTTGATTTTTACTTATAATGTTGTGTCTTCCTCTTGTCGACTTGTCTTCCAACATTTTATAATAATTGTTTGAACAAACTTGTATCTTCAATTAGGTGACCACTATAGTTTAACAAGATAGTTTGAACAAACTTGTATCTTCAATTAGGTGACCACTATAGTTTGACAAGATAGTATGAGCAATAACAACAAACAGTATTAGCAGTATTGAGACTAACAATAATAGCACGAAGAACAACAATAATAATATCAGTAATAATAAAACCAAAAATAAAGAAGATAACATCAAAATGGACTACATAAAAAATAACAATAGTAATAACATCAGAAACAAACAAAATTACTTTTAAATTAACAAGACGGGTATTATCAAATGCTCCAAAAATAACAACATAAAAAATAGCAGGAATTAAGAACAACAAAAAGAAAAACAGCAACAATACCAATAGCAGCATCACTAGAATGCAATAATATAAGAAGAATTAGAAGCAACAACAACAACAACACATCCATTAATAAGGTTAGCAACAACACTAATGTTAGTAACAACAAACATAACAACATCACAAACAACAGTGACAACAGTCACAAGAACGCCAATATCAATAAATTCTGAAGACAACAAATTTATATAAACAGCAGAAAACACAGAAAGAAACAACAGAGACCATAGCCACATTTCAAATCAAGTCTGTGATGTTACCTAGTGCTGGCAGCCAGAAATACTTCAATCATTGATTCTGGTAATCTGCTCATACCTTCTTGAAGTGTCAACAGTACAGTCCCTTCTTTGTCAAGTCTGAAACAATTTATATGTTTTATATTTATAAATTAATATTCTTTCTTTTCTTACTTTCTTTGCTTGTTTAATTATCAATATGAAGTGTGTTGCGGTGGGTTTGATTGATTGAGTGACTGATTGATCGATAGAATCAACACAATGTACTTCGATTGTTAACCATGCGTACGTCGATCTAATTATTTTTTTTAAAATTAATTGCATATACTTTATATGACTTTGCGAACCAATCCCAGCTTTTTAACGCTGTTTGTGATTTTTCTAGGCATTACTACGTTCGGTAGTTTGCCATTGCTTTCTGAACGAGAGGTGCCATCGTCCTTTTGTAAAAATCCACGTAAAACAATTTGCAACCAAATTGTCCGCATCGTGATTCGTACTCAGAACGTTGAGGTTAATAGACCGAGTCACTAGGCGACAGACGCCACCAATTTTTTTTTAACACAAGAAAATCTCAGCATTAGTCCACGAACTTCAGTTCATTGGCGAGGGTCCCGATGTACTGACGAGGGTTCCGATATATTAACGAGGGTCCCTATTAACTAACAAGGGTCCCGATGTACTGACGAGGGTTCCTATTAACTAGCAAGGGTCCCGATGTACTGACGAGGGCCCTGGTGTATTAACGAGGGTCCAGATTAACCAGATTAACCAGATTAGCATTCCCGATGTAATTTTGCTTCTCGTTCTGAGAATGGCGAAAATTTATCGAAATTTTGTTTTGTTTTTAATATATTTATATTTATGTGGGCAGCGGCTTTCTAACCCACACTTTCTGATTGTTCATGTGCCAACGGCTTTTTACGTGTTGGACTTGAAAATGAAACACTTGTTTCCTTCTACGTCTCACCCACACGGTTGTCAATCTTATATTATATGTTCTACTGTTTCTATGTCTCACTCACACGGCTGTCAATCTTATACTATGTACTCTACTGTTTCTATGTTTATTAACGGTTGGATTTGTTGGGATATTGGTTGTATATTTGGGAGTAGTAGTACTTGTTGCACTTTCGGTTGCAATGATTGTTGTTGTGGTAGTGTAATTCAAATATGTGGTAGCTGGTGTTATAATATTTGTTGCTATGGTAGTTGTTATTGCAGTAGTTGATGTTGGTGGGAGTGGTCATTTTTTAATATTGTATTCAAAGTTGTTGTTTGTGTTATGATAATTGTTGCTGTTTCAATTGTTGTTTTTTCTGTTGTTTCTATTGTAAATGTTGTTGGGATATGAAAGTTGTTGTTGTTGCTGCAATACTTATTATTGTAGTTGTTTATGTTGTTGCAGTTGCTGTTAAAGTTATGTTAGTAATTGCTGCTGCCGCAGTGTTTGTTGTTGCAGTTGCTCATATTGTAACTGTTGCTGCAGTTTCTGTTGATGTTATAGTTGATGTTGCAGTTGCTGTTGATGTGGAAGTTGATGCTGCAGTTGCTGTTGATGTGGTACTCACTTATTCTCTCCAAGCATGACTTGAAAGAACTCTACAGCACTAGCGTCTTCAGAAAACAAACCATCAAAATGGCCACGAGCTTTGATCAAGTCCTTTCCTTCGGCTGTTGCAACCATGTCCAAGGCTTCATGAATACTGTTTCAAATAGGTTAATATCTAAGATATAGTGGTTATAGTAGCACCAGCAGCAGTCGGTTAAGTTGCTGTAGTAGTAGTTGTAGCAGTAGTTGTACTAGTAGAAATAATAGGCGTAGTAAAACTAGCAGTACTGTTAGCAATAATAGCTATAGTAGTAGTAGTAGTAGTATTAGTAGTAGAAGTAGCATTAGCAGCAGCAGTATTAGTAACAGTAGCCGTAATAGCAGTAGTAGTAGTAGCAGTGTAACCGTGAGGGGGACTTGCTACTGAGGGGCCCTGTGTTCTTTCCTGGCTCAACGGCAACAAATATGTATCAGGGTAACCTCCTGATAAGCTATTAATATTATTCTTCTATCCTCGGTCACTGCACCAATATGTAACCGTCTATCCTTGTGATCTCTACTAATATTCTTCGACACGTATTTACAACTACTATCAACACCATCCACAACTACGTACATAGACTACAAATAAATGAAATGGCCGTCAAGTACATCGTACATCTATGTGAGAATCAAACCCGATTCTCAACTTTTATTTCTTTATACTTACTTATTTAAATATCTCATCTATGTTCAAAATAATAGCACATACATCAAATTATCAAAATAAAGAAAATCCTGAAAAGAAAATCAACAATTCAAAACATATACCAATGCACATAGCTGAAAAAATATACATACTAACTAATATTGATTGTCTCCCCTAAGTGATATCTAATACCCTGACATCCTATCTCTAAAAATGTTCACCGTTCAACTCTACCTTGCTTGCGATGTCCTTAGAATAAATACTTGTTCAGTCACAATACGTTATACCGCTTCTAGCTAGAGTTGCTGTCCTAATAGTATACACGAAATGTCTCTGCTACTGGTTAAAATAATGCATCCTGAAAAAATGGATGACATCTCTCTCTCTTATACTGTTATAGCCTCTCCGTCGGGTCTGGCCCTACCCCTTTAGTTTAGCTCTACCGCCTAGTTTTCCAACTCTGACAACTAGTCCTCCGGTTCTAATGTAACCGGTTCACCAATTCTGAACAGTAACTCTCTCTGATTTGGACAAAAATCTCCGTGGAGTTCTACATCTACGTCTTAGTTGGGCTCTCTCTCTGTCTGCAACTCAGTTCAATTCTACTGCCTCGTTCTCTATTCCGCTTATAACTCGCAGCAGAGTTGTTCTGCTCTATAATTCTTGTTACTATCTACTAAGTTCTTGTCGACAACTGTGTGAGTCGCTTATGCTAGACTACACTCCTTGACTTGTTGCTTCTTTCTGTCCCTCTGTCTCTATCCGAATGCCTATCTAAAGTTGTGTCTTCACTCTTTCTAACTGGCCAATATTAACTGTTGAAGTCTGTCTCGGGACTACCTACACTGACTGTTCCTGGGTACCTCTCTGTCCCTCTGTCTCTATCCGAATGCGTGTGAAGAGATGTGTCTTCACTCTTTCTGACTGGCGAATATTAACTGTTGAAGTCTGTCTCGGGACTACCTACACTGACTGTTCCTGGGTACCTCTCTGTCCCTCTGTCTCTATCCGAATGCGTGTGAAGATGTGTCTTCACTCTTTCTAACTGGCAATTTTCTTTGTTTCCAAATCAGTCATTGTCCTGTTAGTATATTTCTCACGGTCAAAATCTATTTTGTTGGCATGGAAAAACCCAGCTAATTTGACAATCGTGACCGGACAATCACCCAGACGTTCAAAAAAAAGAATACAATTAACCTCTCTGGCTCCAGGAAAGAAAAACAGGGCATAAATTTACTTCTAGTTAAGAAAAGTCTCCTTGCTAACATATCTGGTCTGTAATTATACATTCACAGACCAGGTATATGGTTACCCCTTTGTTTAATTGAAAAATACGTGTCTAGTTGCAGCTTGGGACTAAGAATAAAGCAAGGGAAAAACCTGGTGTCATATTCCCTGCTACAGCAGCAGCAGCAAGAGTAGCACTGTAGCAGTAGTACTAGCAGTAGCTATAGTAGTAGTAATAGTAGCTATAGTAGAAGTAGTAGCAGTAGTATTAGTAGCAGTACTAGCTGTAGTAGTAGTAGCAGTTGTAGTAGTAGTAATAGTAGTAGTAGTAGAAGTAGTAGCTATAGTAGTAGTAGTGGTAGTAGATGTAGTAGTAGTAGCTGTAGTAGTAATAGTAGTAGTAGTAGTAGTAGTAGTAGTAGTAGTAGTAGTAGTAAAAGTAGTTATAATAAGGATAGTGTTTTACTTGAGTTTGTACAAGTGTCTTCCATCTCGTACTTTGAGTTTCAGGACTTGATCATCTCTCAACACACTCTCGTTAAAACCAGTCAGTTCTCGGAGATAGTACCTGACCAAAGATATGACTATATTTAGTAACTTTTCAGGAAATAAATTTACAAAGTTCCTATACTCCATGCAGCGGAAACCAACAAATTTGAGGTGATTAAAGCGGATCAGATCAGATCAGGAGAAAAACCGAGGGGTAGCTACGGTGATACGTAAAAACATGTATGTATGGTATCACATAAGTAAGCAAAAACATGTATGTATGGTATCACATAAGTAAGCAAAAACATGTATGTATGGTATCACATAAGTAAGCAAAAACATGTATGTATGGTATCACATAAGTAAGCAAAATGAATAATTAAATCATAAAACTAACAACAATTTAACGTTTCCAATGGAGCGATGCTGTTGTTATTATCTAATCATTAAGGGATTAATAGTTTCCACTTCTGTCCCTGTGTCAGTCCATGACCTTTGTACTATAAACTCCAGATTAGAAGATCTCTCTGTGCCTATTTCTGGAGGGATGGTTTGTAACGATTTCTTTCAAATTCGAAAAGGCTGTTTAAGTCAAACTGACGGTGACTGCATTTTAATGGAGTAGACAGCCATCTGCTTCAATTAGACTTTTTCCCTGACTCCTTAAACCTCCAGGGAGGCTGAAGATGCCTCAAGGCATGTAGAAAATAAAAGGCATTAAAAGGTTGTAAGGCAAAGTATTGACTTCATATTACTGGATCTCTCAATATTACTTGGTCCCTTTCTAAACAAAATGGAACGCCACCTGCAGTGAGAACGAATTTCAAAGTTTCAGTTAAGGGATCTCAGGAAAAAATATACACTCGTAAACCAAACTACTCTGTCCGGATTCGAACCTACGACATTCAAAACACACCAACAAACGGCGTGACCCCTTCGTTAAAGAGACGCCCACAGAAACAAACGTTCACTCCTAGTAGATATGCTTCCAGCAGACTTCATCCCAGAGAAGATAATGCCAGCCCCTGCTTCATTAGCCAGACACATCTGTATCCTAGGTAACCTACGAGCAAGTGAACACAGATCTTGACTAGTTTGAGCTGAAGCTAGGTAGAGAACTCAAATTAGAGGGAATCTGTGTGTATTTTTAGATACAGGTAAGGTGCTGGATCCTCGTTCCAAAGACCCACAGTTCCTAAGGTGCAGGACCCTCGTTCCAAAAACCCACAGTTCGTAAGAACAAGTTTCTAACTCTATCAGAGACATACTTCAACGTAGAAAAATCGGTAAGAACAATCGGTAAATCCGCTACCCTGACAAAATGTGTTGGTTATTGGTTACTGAACAGATATCATAGAACTCTAGGCAGACTCATGTGTGCTCAGTTTCCCATAACAGATGTCGAAGAGTATGCATGCTGATGGTTCATGTGACCCGCTGGTTAAACACACTCCTCTCACTGTCCCTAAAGTATCCATCTCTATTTGTACAACGTGTTATTTTTTCTTTCTTCTTTCTTCTCTAAAAATACTGTTTTGTCTCACATCGTCAGGATAAGAAGAGATTTCTAGAACGGGCCCTTGTGTGCACTTTATAAATAATGTCTTCCGTCGCCTCTGTTATCTCTAAGGTCTATCTTTTGCGTGGCCGGCTTTCTGCTTTGTATCCATTATAATGGAGCAACATCGCTCTTTGTGGTGCACTGTCTATTGGTAATCTGCTTATGTGGCCGAACCATTTAATTTGTTGTTTCTTGATGATGTCTAGTACTGATGTTGTACACACTTTTTTCCTGATGTCTTCATTTCTCAACTGGTTACTGCCAGCATTTTGCGCAGGCAGAACGTAGACGTGTAATTTCAAACTCATTAAATCGATGGATTGATGCACCATCAATTTTAGTGTCCGCATCCAACAGTAGGTCGCCAAGAGAGAAGAAGAAGAAGATCCCCCTGTACAGCGGGTCAATTGACCTATTATCTTCCCTATATCCATCTAAAGTGAGCGCCTGAAGCGGTAGTGGGCTGGATCACAACCCAAACATACCTGGTTTAAGCTCCGTGGCGGGTAAGTTTGGAAGCAAATTAGTACCCTTGGATTTTTACGAACGATAAAAAATAGACTTCACCGTTCAGAAAGCAATGACAAACTACTGAACGTATAAGTTGTGTCTTGAAAACCGACGACTTGTTTACTGTTTTAGATGGCTTAGACATGTAAGGCTATGCCACAGTTTTCATCCATCTAAAATTTAAACACAGATTCTTTCAACACTTGAACAGTTAGGTCAATAATGTAGATCGTCAATGTCAATACAAAGGAAGTCACTCAAGCAAATCTAGAACATCAGAGATAATGCCTCTAACGAAAGTAACAACTGATGGCTAGGGCAGGAGGAAAAGTTTATCTGTAGGCCTACAGAGTTGAAATATATATATATATATCAAATTAACACAAGAACCAAATCAGATATAGGGACACCGTTTCCACAAACATCAAATCTACAATTATTTCCTGTGTTCAGTTCTCTGTAATGTAATTGTGATGCGTGTAATTGTCTTGTGTGAAATTATCTATGCGTTCAATTGGCATTATGCAATTGTCCCATGTGCAAGTGTCATGTGTGCAATTGTCATGTGTGCAATTGTCTGGTTGCCATTTGATACCAAACTACAGTACAGCTCCAGTTGTCGTAATTTAAAGTGGGATCCTTCTCTTTGTAAAATCTTACAATTTAATTTTTTTCCAGAGATCCTTAGGATTGTTGCAGGAGCTACGGAGTTCGGGCTTTGTACAATACCATCGGCAGGTGGCGTGCCATTCCTTCGGAGAGGGACCGAGCCATATGGTGTAAAGCCCAGTGCAATTAAGTCAATCCTTCGGTTTTAAACCTTCTTTAAATCTTACATATTCAAATGTGTGTTAAGTTTAATAATCTCGGTTGCGCAAGCTGTGCAAACCGATAGGTGCGGCAAGACGGAAAAACCACAAGAGAACCCCAGTAGATACATCAGTAGAACCCTAGTCGACACAGAACGGGAGTGACCTGTGGCAAAGATCAAACATATCACAAAGAATTATTAAAATTGGTCGTAAAGAACGAACGCAAAGAAGAAGATTCCAGAAATAAAAAAAAAACATGTCCTTACTAAAAATTAAACAACTAAAAACAGTATGGAATGGAACTGGTATGAAAACACAGATAAGAGTATTAAGAGCATGCATATTCCCAGTGACAACGTATGGGTGTGAAGCATGGATATTTAACAAAGCATTGGAAAAGCTTATAGGTGCTTTTGTATATAAGTGTTAGAGAAGTTTTTCGTATATCATGGACAGAGAATAGAACAAATAGATACATCCGTAAAGAACTCAAAATCAAAGAAAACTGGCTGATGCTACAAAGAAGAATGAGAAAATTGAAGTATTTTGGACATATAAAGAGACACGAAAGATTGGTCAAAACCATTATGGAAGTAGACATCTCTGTAAAGAGGAGAAGAGGAAGACCACGAAGATGATGGAGTCAGGATGTAACTGATGATTTGAGAATGATAGCTGCAGAGTCAGGAGAACTTGCCCATGAGAGAAAGAAATTCCGAAGGACTGTTACGGTGGTAAAGTTCTACTCAGGACAAGATATTTGACAATGATCATGATGAGATGTGTTAAGTTCTACCCAGGACAAGCTATTTGACAATGATCATGATGATGAGATGTGTTAAGTTCTACTCAGGACAAGATATTTGACAATGATGATAATGATGAAATGTGTTAACAAAGTGTAGAAAACAGATCTTCTGAGTATACTTAATATATATAATAATAGCCGTCCATCGCAAGCGATGATGACAACAATCTCAGACGAGTGCTGTTGCACCTCTCTGATTTAATAATAACTGCTTGACATGACAAGGTCTTTCTTTCCTTACGTTTGCTTGAAATATTGTTTGGGGTATCCGCAATATTATCTTTTGCATAAACCTCACTGGTTTTGTTTGTTGTAGCTCACACAGAGAACCGTGCAGTTTTCTTTCCCTCTTTGTTTCATTAGACGAGTAAGATTGTATCATGTAAATATTAGGCCCAGTCTTGAAGTACGCTGTCTGGGATACATGTCCATATATATATGTCTGCATTGGTACTATTTAATTTTGTGTACCTGTCGCTGTGAAGTCAATTGTGTCCTGTTCTAAGAGGAAATAATGACATCTTGTTCTATTCTATTCAAATCTGATGTTGCGCCCGAGTGGTTACCGGGGTCCAAAATGGGGTGTAAAGAATAGAACCACTGTTACCTACCACGAATGTCGTAAGAGGCGACTAAGCAGATTGGAGGTGGGGCTAGCTACCCCACACCGTAAAAACCACTAGATGGCTACAGAACGGAGAGCGAACCGAGTAAATGCTGGCTGAAACCAGAACATCGCCGAAGGATAAGAACCAGAGCTCCAAATGGTGCTGAAGATGTGACGTAAAACACACCAAAGCTAGGGCTGCATGGATGATTTCCACATACATATAATTTATGATGAGGTCCGGTACATTGGTCTGGGCGGTGATCGCGAGAGAGATTTGATGTTGATACTCATGGATTGTCTAATTGGTTGAATCATCGTTAACTTTTGATTATTGGAAACGTGTATCGCGATTACCAAAACCCATCAAATACCACCACAACAAGCTCTACCATTAAGATACAGTAGTTTCAAGACTGAAGTTCGCTCACACTAAATGGTGGATCAAGAAATATTAGAAGCAGTAGAAGCCATCTTTACAAGACACACTCGAGAGCACTTGCCAGAAGTCTTTGAGTACATTAACGCTAAAATGCATATCAGAGGGGAAAAAAGTATACGTAAAATATCCCTTCATCTTCTTATCTTCAGCACTTTCCTACATCGATATGCTTTTTCTTGTCGTGATATTCTACAAGATAGTATCTACTGCATAGCAATACTGCACTAGTTCTGCAGTTCAGACAGTACCCGACATGCAGACATGGCTATTTTGTACCTTTGAAGTGCTTGATTTCATGGCATTGCAAGATGACAAATTATATTTTCAGTAAAGTGTCGTCAGAGATAGAAAATAAAACACACGAACGCAACACGTGGAAATCATTAACTCTTTAATGTATTCCCAATAACTAATGTAGCTCAGAAGTAGTAAGCGAAATTAAACCTGTCTTGTTTAGTCCACCTTGCATAGATATTCTCTTATTCATCGGGTTGGTATGTGCACAGATTATATTTTTAAAAAGGTCAAGTATTGACTTCATTGCATTAGATTTCCCCAAATATTGCTCGCTCGCTCTCTACAGAAATGACAAACTTCCTGCTGTGAGTATTGTACAAATCTCGAACTACGTAACAACATCATCTCCTACAATTTCTATTTAAGACGAAGTACGCTCTTTCACAATAGGATGGAGTCTTACTTTTGCTATATGAGGGTGTGCTGGCAATACAAACATGAACATCAATCAATCAATCAATCAAAACATGACAAATAAGAATGAACTTCTTGTAGATAATCTATATAAGATTAATGTGATCTTCTTCTTCTCGTTCGCCTGCTATAAATTAAGGCGTAGTCAAGGCATCCAGTTTGGGGCTTCTGGATAATTTTTGCATGAAGGCTTGCTTTCGCTATCATCAGTGTCCTTCACCCTTCAGGCAAGCCTTCTCCGGCTTCAGATGTATTAAGGTGATGATTCTGTTATAACGGATAATTATTTACAAGTGGTAGTATCTGTGGAGAAGTAATCAAACGATTTGCCTTTAGTTCTAAAGGTTGTAAGTTCGAATCCGTCGTTCAGTTCACGTTGTAATTTTCCGGAGATCGCTAACACTGTTGCTGGAGCTACGGAGTACGTTATTTGTGCAATATTTAAAAGCGATGGTGTGCAATTTGTGAGCAGAGTAACAGAGCAATATGTGAACAGAGTAACAGAGCAATATGTGAACAGAGTAACAGAGCAATATGTGAACAGAGTAACAGAGCAATATGTGAACAGAGTAACAGAGCAATATGTGAACAGAGTAACAGAGCAATATGTACAAACAAGATAACACAACGTTTCGTTTCGTAGCGCGTTGGACTACGGGTGACTAGCCGTCTGTGAGTGCGGGTTCAATTCCGCGGGCTGGCAAAAAGCCACAGGTTCCCCAGATTTACGGTGTTCGTGGCACCGAACCGAAGAGTTACGATGTTCATGGCACCGAGCCGAAGAGCTGAAAGCTCAAGTGCTTCTGGATCGAAAAAAGCGAGACACGTTCTTTCAACCTAAGAACGAACCTTGTTTTGGTTATATCAGAGCGTGTAGACCAACAAACACGAACAATAAGAACTAACTCTTTTCGGAGAATCCAAACGTAATTTCTTGACATTTATAACTGACCTCTAAACCCTGATTTTACCTGGAATCCAAACAGAAGGCTCAGGTGTGATTCCTGACCAACCTGGTTTTGGTAGACAGCAAAGAAATCCTAGAAAGAAGATTGCTGAAGTAAATGAAGGCATATTTCTGCTGCAAACAAATGATAGATGATATAAATTAAACTGTGAGCAGAACTAATATACATTATGGGATCTATGGCTACAGCATAAAGAACATTTGTCAGCAAATTAAAAATGAGTCTATATATTTAGTAATTTCTTGTCTCTGAAACAGATTAACTACGAGATAAGTAACGTGCGCCCGTTTCTTTAACTGTCAAACTTAGCTCTAGGGGTCGCCGATAGCAAAGTAGATAACACTCTATGTTAGTGATCCAGTGTTGTGGAAATTCCTGGGTTCCAGTCCAGCTTGGACCAAAAATTACCGTTATACAAACAGTTTGTAGTTGGACTATAGGAGGAACTTCGGCTTAAAAACCCTTTAAAGCTCTCGCTGGCATATATAAGAATTGATACAACATTAGAACTGAAAATTACCAACATGGTATATATATATATATATGACCCTTTTCGTTTTTACAGACGGTCAATTGTGTAGCAGTGACCACTTCTGAGTTTACACTTGTTTCTGTTTTCTTCAAACCCGTCCCTAAGTTTCTCTTCGAAATATTCTGCACCTTTATTGTTTTTTTTCATATAACTCGGACATCGGGTAGTTTGTTTTTTCCACTTGTTAGAACCGATAAAGAAGTCCTTCATTGATTTATTCCGTATATCCTGATATCTAAGTTGTGGTCTGCTTTGGTACATCCTTCATTGATTTATTCCGTATATCCTGATATCTAAGTTGTGGTCTGCTTTGGTACATCCTTCATTGATTTATTCCGTATATCCTGATATCTAAGTTGTGGTCTGCTTTGGTACATCCTTCATTGATTTATTCCGTATATCCTGATATCTAAGTTGTGGTCTGCTTTGGTACATCCTTCATTGATTTATTCTGTATATCCTTATATCTAAGTTGTGGTCTGCTTTGGTACATCCTTCATTGATTTATTCCGTATATCCTGATATCTAAGTTGTGGTCTGCTTTGGTACATCCTTCATTGATTTATTCCGTATATCCTGATATCTAAGTTGTGGTCTGCTTTGGTACATCCTTCATTGATTTATTCCGTATATCCTGATATCTAAGTTGTGGTCTGCTTTGGTACATCCTTCATTGATTTATTCCGTATATCCTGATATCTAAGTTGTGGTCTGCTTTGGTACATCCTTCATTGATTTATTCCGTATATCCTGATATCTAAGTTGTGGTCTGCTTTGGTACATCCTTCATTGATTTATTCCGTATATCCTGATATCTAAGTTGTGGTCTGCTTTGGTACATCCTTCATTGATTTATTCCGTATATCCTGATATCTAAGTTGTGGTCTGCTTTGGTACATCCTTCATTGATTTATTCCGTATATCCTGATATCTAAGTTGTGGTCTGCTTTGGTACATCCTTCATTGATTTATTCCGTATATCCTGATATCTAAGTTGTGGTCTGCTTTGGTACATCCTTCATTGATTTATTCCGTATATCCTGATATCTAAGTTGTGGTCTGCTTTGGTACATCTTCCCTTTCGAAAGTTTACAAAACATTACATGACGGCGTATCTATCTAAATCGTGGAAAAATTAAATAAAAAACTAAGCAAATTTATTAACAATGTAGACTAACACATACAACCAAACTTGATGTTCCAAGTTTTAAACAAAACTAACCAAGTTTTTGACTGATTTTAGATTTTATATTAACAAAAATCGATTGGTTAATGATTTCCTACAAGCTTTAATTAATCTATTACATTAGATCGTACGTCTCCTTCAATATTGATTCTGGCACATGACTTTTCTTCTATATATAACAATGATAGAACTGCTATATATAACAATGATAGAACTGCTATATATAACAATGATAGAACTTCTATATATAACAATGATAGAATATCAAAACATCAAGAGCTGTAATTTTACAAAGTAGTCAAGTTGTTGTTGTTTAAACATTGGTTTAGTAATTGTTTATACTTTGCTCAACTATCTTACTTCGTATGTTGATCTACTGTCCTGGTCATGGGGGTGCTCTCGACAACGAGAGAGCGAACATGCTTGCATCGAAAACATTGATTTTTGGAGAGTTTAGGATGGATAAGGGGGAAGTTCTTTGATCTCTTGACCACCTACTGTTGGATGAGGACACTAAAATAGACGTTGCATCAATAGAGCGATGTAGAAAGTTTGGAATATCCCGGTGTACAAATAGAGCGATGTAGAAAGTTTGGAATATCCCGGTGTACAAATAGAGCGATGTAGAAAGTTTGGAAAATCCCGTTGTACAAATAGAGCGGTATAGACAGTTTGGAATATCCCGTTGTACAAATAGAGCGATGTAGAAAGTTTGGAATATCCCGTTGTACAAATAGAGCGATGTAGAAAGTTTGGAATAATCCGTTGTACAAATAGAGCTGGTTGCTTGAAGAGCAGAGAGAGAATTGTTTTAACCAGCGAGCCACAGGAACCATCAGTATGCATACTCTTCGATATCTGTTGGGGCAGATTGAGCACCTATGGGTCTGACTGGAGTGGATGTACATATCTATCAGCAGTAATATTTCAGGACAGTGTTTGTGGTTACTTAACTCGCCCCCTGTGTTGCCAGAGCTCGCAAGGGGATCAAAGAATAGCAACACAGCAACCTACAAGGCATGTCTTAAGAGGCAACTAGGATAGGGCTAAGGGAAGCTACTCTAGTAAATAAAATTCCTCGCAGAAGTTGGATGTGCTAACCCACTGGCGCATAACTGGCACAACGTACAATAGCACGTGGGTTAAGATCATATACATATCACAAAGAGTGTTTTAACAAGTGGTCGATATGAAGCGCTCAAAGAAGAAGAAAGAAGAAGATTACTAAACTGACGTCACAACACTCCGGGCAGACCCATGCGTGCTCAGTCTCCCCCAACAAATGTCGAAGGGTATACATACTGATGGTTCATGTAGCTCGCTGGTTTAAACACACTTCTCTGTCTCTCAAGAGTCCATCTCTACTTTTACAAGTACAGTTTCTTTGGAAACATTGCATCAGGTTTGTAACTACTTTTCTTTTGGTATATTAAAGTTGCAGCATAAGAGTGTATCAAGAACAAGAGCAACAATAAAAAGAAGAAGAGGAAGAAGAAGAGAAAAAAAAGAGAAGAATAAAATCGTGACTTACCGGTTGCAGAGACATAACTTTTCAGAACTGTTGAAATTCCCGAAAACAAAAATAGTGCATCAGCTCCATAAGACACCGCAAGCAAACGTGTACCATAGAAAATACAAGATCACAATCTATCTCTCAGAAAAACTAGAATCGAAATTCTCACAACACGATAATCAAAATGTCGAAGGGCATGTCAATCAAAGATGCTCTCAAGCAGTTTGAAGATGAAACTGGACAGAAAGCAAAAGATGCCAAAATTGTGAAACTGATCGGGAAAATACCATTTATTGACAAGATGGACGCTACATTATCACAGTTAGAGGTTAGCAATTGATTATTATTAGTTAACAAAACCAAATTACAAAACTCAAAAATCCTTTAGCTTCCAACCTCTTCCAACCAATAGTATATGATTAGTTGCTAAAGAAAGTAAGATGCACTGGTGAAAATCATCGTGGAAGGAAAGGTAGAGGACATGAGAGAATGGGGAAGGCAGACACAAGTGAAAGATAAACATTCAAAGATGAACACACACACGTCTAGCAGAACATGATCAATGCAAACAAAAGACAAAGCTTGTAGGAGATATACATGGAGATATAGTACAGTCAACTTACAATGTGTAAAGATACATACCTATTAAGTAATTGAGGACTGCCCGAGGGGTTACCAGGTCCCAAATTTGGGATATAAAGAATAGAACTACTATTACCTGCCACGCATGTCGTAAGAGGCGACTAAGGAGGTTGGCTGAAATAGGATGCACATGTCCTAAACATGTACAAGTTTATGCGTTTAGGGTCTACCAAACCAATGTGCAACGTATACACGTTCTTGACAAAGATCAAACATATCACAAAGAATGATTAAAATTGGTCGTAAAGAACGAACGCAAAGAAGAAGAAGAAGCGATTAAGTTCTAGATATCTTACGAATACATGTTTAACTAATCAGTAGGTAGCTTGGTTGATGCAAAAAACGTTTTTGTTATATAATTTTGCATAAGCACAGCAAAATGATCATCATAGTTTAGAATTTACAGTAATATACAAAATGGTGGCGAATTATTGCAAAGCAGACGTATCGCTATTACGTAATATAAAAAGCAATGTTTTAGTTTAGTTTAGTCGTCGGATCACCATCATTGCACGTCGAACAAATTAGTCCATACGTGCTCCGATCTCTCCCTCAGTATGTCCATCAGCGTGTGGCGACTAGCGACACCGGTTCTTTGTTGGTTTACAATTCTTCTTTGTCTGCCAGCAAAACGTTCTTGTCGAGCTACACCACACTTAACTTTGAGTTCTTGCAGTCTGGTTAGTGTTGTGGATTCACCGCTATTACGTGAATCATGTACACGCCCTCTCTCCCTTAAGGAATTTATAATATCAGTCTGGTCCATTGCTCGTCCGTTTTGGACAGCAGCCATACCTGCAAGCCTATCCGCACGTTCATTCCCCTTTACACCTACATGCCCTGGCACAAAAATAAAACTGATCTTTGTCAGCTTAGACCTCCCCAGCGACTCTATCCAATGCCTCCGAGCCCATCATATTTCAATCTTCCTGAGCATACTCATTGAGTCACTGAGAAAACATGCATGGATAAAAGTCAGTGATTCTAGCCAAATCATCGCTTTAGTAACCGCCATGATTTCCATAGTGAGACTGCTCGTAGTCACGGCAAAACCACCACTGTCTTCCTTCACAACATCACCTCCGACCTGAGCAGTGAAAGCCCACGAGCTCCGCACATGTCGAATCACCGAACCATCCGTATAAATGATTACATCATGCGCAGATGCGTTCTCAGAAATTAATGCCTTAACCTCTGCCTACACGACAAGTGGGTTGTGTTGTCTGCATTCTTTAGCAAGTTCGATGCATACAGAAAAGGATGTAGCGATTCCTGTTGGCACTGGTATCCATTCTTCACCGGGATCAATGTCTTCAAGTGTACACACCTGTTCAATACAGTCCTCGGCCTGACCCATCCAAGATTTTTCTCTTTTTAACCTTTTTCCTTTTTGTCTCTTTATTTCCATGTGCAGAGGATGTTGTGTGTCAGCATTGACTCGAAGGTATGCTCGTGCACGGCTCATCAGTATTCTATACTCCATAGTAGAATAGTCAAGGAGATAGCGCATCGCCCTGCACGACGTGTCTTTAGTGCAACCAAGTATAATGCGCATAGCCTCGTTCTGTATTCTTTCCAGTCGTTCTATCTGACTATGACTGAGAGTCAGGATCGCCAGCGCATACTCAAGCACAGAAAGGACAAAAAGCAATGTGACATAGTGAACAAATGATACCTTCCACTTCTATCAATGTAAATAAATTGTGTGAGCTTACGTCAATGACAGTCGTTATGATACATTGGGAACTGAATAATTCCACGGATTCCTGATTTTTACTTGCGTTGAATTTCATGTGAAACACGGAAATGCTTAATTATAGACAAATTTAACAATGGTACTGTTAAACTCCTTCATGTATACCAAATCAATGACTTCTGACCCTCATGTTTGATGAATGGCGGCCGGATCCCCAATGATATTCTATACGGGTAGCTGATTTCTAGATAAAGAACGGTGTTGCGACCATTTCCTCCTCAATACAAGCATTACTTGAAGGTGCACTGCAGCTGAGATCTTCCTGTGTAAGAAAGAGATCGGAGCACACATGGTTAATCATCGAAGTGCAATGATGATGGTCATATCAATCAAACAATCAATTACTTGAAGGTGATCTTGACATCAATCCACAAGACTGGGAGAAGCTCGCCAGGGACAGATTCAGTTGGAGATAGGATCTGCAAACAGGTTTAAGAACTGGCGAAGGCAAACTAAGACATCTTGCTGACATAAAGTGGGTCAGACGAAATCAGAAATAAAATTCACCATGGCTAAAACTATTCATAAGCTCTCCAGACGAACATGATATTATAATTATCACTAACATTAGGCAAAATATATTTTTTAAAGTATTGTTTTTTTATAAGGCATACTCCTTCTTCTTCCAACGCTCCATTTATTTACTAAGGTAGCTTCCTTTCTTCATTCAGAAGAAAACATCATTCCTGATAATGAGATACATTATCTGCGCAAGTTATTCAGTGCTACATAGAACCAATACTGGCATACGGATGCGAGTCATGGACAATGAACACACAGATCGAAAAATCTCTGAGGGCCACAGAGATGTGGTTTTACAGAAGAATGATAATCCCATGGACTGCTAAAATGACTAATGGTTGAGGTGTTGAACGAGATCAAGACACAGGGAAAGCTTATCATCAATATAAGAAAGAGGCAGTCATGATTTTTCGGGCATGTCATGAAAAGGGGAGGTTTAGAACACATTGTGACAACTGGTAAAATCGAGGGTAGACGAGACAGAGGAAGACAGAGAGGGAAAATGTTGGATAGCCTGACTTCATTGTACGGTAGAGCGTCAACATCTGAGTTGATAGCAAACATCAACGACAGAGACATTTGGAGATCCAAGATCGCCAACGCCAGCCGGCACGGCAACTGATGATGATGAGCTTCCTAAGTTAAGTTCTACATCAGCCGCCTCTTACGACATGCCTTGTTGGTCGCAGTGGTACTATTCCTTGCATCCCTTGCGGGCCCCGACACCACACGGGCGATAAGGCTTACAAAGAAAACAAAGCGACATTTTCACCAACAATCCTTTATCACACAGAAGAAACATTACAGCACAGGTTATATAACGACAGTCCTATAGGTTTAATCATATTTGATTAGACTGTAAGACTATCTGACATTGCACTATTCATGTTTCGCTTTTGGGGCGCAGTTTTTCTTCGTCTTCAAACGTTCCATATCTCTTGTTAGACCAGTCTTTGTGATTTATATGTGATCCGAGCCTAAGAGCGTGTGTACGTTGTGCCAATTATGCCCCTACAAGTAGGCCAGCAAATGCGATTTCTGAGATGTTTTTTATTTACTAGGTTAGCTTCCCTAGGCCCCTACTTCAATCGCCCTTACGACATGTCTAAGGTCGCAGTGTTACTGTTCTTTGATCCCCTTGAAAGCCCTGGCAACCAGTTTTACTTTAATATTAACGATATCAATATAACCAAATCATTGAAGTAATAATATTATATATTCTCTTATATTCAGTCCTGTGAACATCTCTCTATGGGAACAAATAAAATTGAGAAGATTGCGAATCTCAACGGTTTACGAAACTTGAAGGTCCTTGCCTTGAGCCGCAACGCTTTGAAATCCCTACAAGGCATCGAAGCTCTCAGTGACACATTATCGGAACTATGGGTTTCATACAACATGATTGACAAGGTCAAGGGACTTACAGGAATGAAAAAACTGAAGGTATGCAGCCATTTAATAAAATATGAGAACTATTTAAAACTATCATACCTGCCTTTGAATGCTAATGTTATACAGGGTGTTCAAGATAAAAGCGGCCCGAATGACAAATCAAAAGTTGCCAGTTACTTATTGCGTTGTGTGTATTTACTATTTAAACCGGTTCTGACTAGCTCATCCTACGCCACATTTGTTCATCGCCCCTTCCCGCAATACAATTACACACCATTACACAACCTTGACGACCTATACTACGTCATAACTGAACCTTCTCAATTTTCATAAACATATACTAGATTAGCTCCTTGACGACGATGTTTCCTTAACGACGATGTAGATTTGATCTTGAACACCCTGTAGAATAGTACTTAGAATATCATGGGCAGAGAAGAGAACAAATGCTTCTGTTCTGCAACAGCTTGATATTAGAGAGAGTTGGTTATTAAAGAATATAAAAACAAGGAAAGTTAAATTATTTCGGACACATTAAAAGACATGAGTGCCTGGAGAAGATATTTCTAGAAGGAAAGGTGCCTGGAAGAAGATCGAAAGGAAGACCTAGACGACGATGAAAGATAAAAGTGTAGTGCCCTCTTAATCGCTGCCAAAGTGTGGGAGCCTTCATTAAATGCAAAATTGCAACAACAAAAAACTTTAAACAAACCCCGAGTGCTCTCGATCGAAGGATTGAAGACACTAGGAGTTTTAAACGTTTTCACGTCCACTACTACTGGGTCCACCCGTTGTGGCACTTCCCTTCAGATCCTATTTTTTTTTTTTAAATGGTGTCATTGACGAGCTGAGAATTACTGCTGCTGACGCCAGGCATCTTGCACAGTATAGATTTTTTCAGGGATGATATCATGGGAGCCACGTTCCAGAAGGGACACGTGCTACTTGTTGATTTCCAAATGAAAGTTCGAAAATCATAGATCAATCACACATATCGTGTTTCTGTAGAGGAAGTAGCATCAAGAACTGATGTTACCCCTCTTCATCATCATCAGCAGTCCACGTTGCACCCACGAGTACATAAGACAGTGATAACAAACGTTCACTCAATTCCCTCTACCTCAAAACTTGCGAAACACGTAATAACAAAGTACTGTAATTTTACAAAAGAACAATGACAATACACAGCAACGTTTCGACCAAAAGGCTGTGCAAGCTGACATCAAGCAAACGATCGATACAACATGAGTGACGAATTGCATAGCACACTACATACAGATTACGACATATATTTTCCAACGGGCATAAAATAAAAATCTGTGACTAAAAGCGAATAACGAAATAAATGCAGAAAAACTAGAAGTGGAAAAAGAAAAGAAACAATAAAAATCAAGTAAATATATAACTTATATACATTTAACATATACACATATAGAATATGAAGCATGAGAAGAGAAAGTACTAAGAAGCATATGAATGTAGAGCGTTGAGTCCATGAGGTCGCCAGGTACCATATAATGAAATAAAACGGTTCTTCAGAGCAAATCGACTACGATCATCAGAAGAACATGATCAGATGGTGATCTGACTTCAGCTCCAAATGGTCAGTTCCATTGAAATGAGTGGCTACAGGGGGTCACAGAGCATTGGCGATATCGCCAAGTGTTGCCAAACGTCACCATCATTTCTGTTTCGCGATATAGCCTTGTCACCCACTTGCAAGTGATGGCGTAGATTATATTGCGGCTCAGAAGCCATATTCAATAACAAATGGCTTAGTAAGTAGAACACGTAATACGTTCAATTAAAGTGACGATAAACAGCTGTTTATCACAAATACAAGAATGACAATTTCAGAACACTAAATGGACGATTACATGTGAAACAAACTATTGATGAAATCGAATAAAACGACAACGAAATAGTACACAAAAACAAAGTGAAGAGACAATAAACAATATATGGATAAATGACAATAAGGAGCAAACACACATAGAAACAGGCAGGATAGACAGCAAAGAATGATCGTGGCAGTCAGTCCAGAATGAAATAAAACGAGTCTCAGGCAATCGACTGCATCATCGGAGAACATGATCGGATGGCTGTGACCTGGGCATCGTCAACTCCTGAATGGCCAGTATCATTGAAATGAGTGGCCACAGGAGTCACGGAGCATTGGCGAATATCGCGTAGTGTTGGCGAATCGGTCACTGAGCCTCTTACCAGCTCACCAATATGCCTTATGGCATCGTTTGCATGTGATAGCATAGATGAATTGCGGATCACACGTGAAACTGTCTGAATGGTATAGTAGCTTTTGGAAAGAGACAGTACGGGTCTGATTACATATGCACATGATTACAGCCGAGGCCTGATGTGCCAAATGACTCTGGATGTTGGCTTGAGGCGACTGTGACCAACAAATCCTAGGCTTCTGTCCGTCTACGCCACCAAGGATAGTGTTGGAAGACTGAACGTGTCTCAGGATCAGACTGAAGAATAGGAGATGATGGAATAAGACCTTTTTCACCAGGGAACTATGAGGCGGTAAGTTAAGAAAGTTCCTGTCAGACTTGGGGTTCTAGATGTGAGAGAGGCCTCCTGGCGAACAATCAGCAATTGCTCGCCAGGAGGCCCTCTCACATACTTAGAACCCCCAAGTCTGACAGGGTTAAACTTATCTTAACTTACCACCCTCATAGTTCCCTGGTGAAAAAGGTCTTATTCCATCATCTCCTATTCTTCAGTCTGATCCTGAGACACGTTCAGTCTTCCAACACTATCCTTTGGTGGCGTACAGACGGACAGAAGCCTCAAGGATTTGTTGGTACACAGTCGCCTCAAGCCTAACATCCAGAGTCACTTTGGCACCATCCAATGTGGCAGTCGGCGCTGTAATACATGTGCATATGTAATACAGACCCGTACTGTCTCTTTCCAAAAGCTACCTATACCATTCAAGACAGTTTCACGTGTGAGTCCCGCAATATCATCTATGCTATCACATGCAAACGATGCCATAAGGCCTATATTGGTGAAACCGGTAAGAGGCTCAGTGACCGATTCGCCCAACACTTACGCGATATTCGCCAATGCTTCAGACTCCTGTGGCCACCATTTCAATGATACTGGCCATTCAGGAGTTGACGATGTCCAGGTCACAGCCATCCGATCATGTTCCTCCGATGATCGCAGTCGATTCGCCCTGGAGAACCGTTTTATTTCATTCTATGGCACTTTGCGACCTCTGGACTCAACGCATTACATTCCTATGCTTCTTAGTATTGTCTTATCTCGTGCCTTGTTATCTATATGTGTGTTTGCTCCATATATGTGTCATTTATCCACTATATTGTTTATTGTTCCTCTCCTTTTCCACTTTCGGTTTTTGTGTTGCACTCATTTCGTTGTTCGTTTTTATTCCCAGATTTTCATCAGATAGGTTTATGTTTCAACATGTAATCGTCCATTTGTAGTGTTCCTCGAAATTCGTCATTCTTGTTGTATTGTTTGCTTGATAAAGGCCTTCTGGTCGAAACGTTGCTGTTTATCGTCACTGTTTATGTATTTTGTAAAACTGTAGTACTTTGTTTTTACGTGTTTACCTATTTTTCCAAGTTTTACCGCAGTCTCCACCCTTTTCGACTTTAGTAAAAGATACAGTATGGGTCTGTATCACATAAGCATACGTATTGCAACGTCGACGGCCAACTGACGGTGCCAAAATGACTCTGGACATTGGACTTAAGGCGGCTGTGTACCAGCATATCCTTAAGACTTCTGTCCCATCTGTAAGTCACCAAAGGATAGTTTGGGAAGACTGAACGTGTCTCAGGATCTGACTTAAGTATAGACAGATGACGGAATCAAACTTTTTTCACCAGTGAACTATGAGGGTGGAAAGTTAACATAAGTTTCAACCTGTCAGAGTTAGTAGTCATATGCTGGTTGGTAAGGGCCTCCTGTCGAGTAATTTTCTGAACTCGATGCATAGCAGATACAAGCACCTTCGGGTATTGGCACTTGCGGAAGAAATCAATCATCTCGCTAGCTCTATCAAGAAAATCATCGTCCTCGCTACAAAGGCCTTCATGGATCTAATATAGACTGGACTCTGTCCCAACAGAAAGTTGGATAATATAGCATGATTAAATGACATGAAAGAAGAAGTAGAAGACAAATCAGAAGAGAACTTTAAAGACTAAACGACAGATGGAAAGTTATCACTTTGGGCCACACAATTATATTGTTAAAACATCTTAAGAGTACAAATGTAAATCTGTTGTCATTGTGTGTGTGTCTACAAAAGTAGAAAGTTCAACATGTCATAGTTCAACCATTTGTCTGTGTGTGTCTACAAAAGTAGAAAGTTCAACATGTAATAGTTCAACCATTTGTATGTGTGTGTCTACAAAAGTAGAAAGTTCAGCATGTCATAGTTCAACCATTTGTTCCTGTGTTCTGTAGGTTTTATACATGGCTCACAACAAGGTGTCAGAAGGGCAGGAAGTAGGCAAGCTGTCCAGTATTGCTTCCCTTGAAGACTTACTTTTGGTGAGTCAAGTTTGTCTTATTCTTCTTCAATTACGTCCAAGTCTAGTGTGATATCATATTAGATCTTCAGGTAAGTGTTCAATGTATCTAGACTAGAGAAACATGGTAGTCCCCTGTACTATTATGAAGTAAGCTCTATGGAGTTATCAACATTTTAAAAACACTGGCAACTGTTCTCTTTTCTGTATATATTCACGCTAACATATGAAAGCATCAACAGAGAAAGATATCCAGTGGACTCCTACAAATATTATATGTAATCAAGTATAATAATATATACATATTCACTGTCCTATGTGCTTACCCTTTTGTTCTTATAACTTTTCATCCAATTGTTACAACTATGCTTGAAACTACCACCGATGAATGATGTGCATGTTATATGTGTAAGCGTGTATGTATGTATGTATGCCGTTGTTTCGTCTCATTCATATAAGCACAAATGCTAAATGCTTCTATTGACATTGTTGCAATTTGATCTGATTTTCCTTGTGTTGTTGATGCTGTTGAAAAGACATGACAAAGCAAGACTTTTTTAAAGTGACTGGTAAACAGTGACTCTCTCCACAGATAGGAAATCCCATTGAGGAAGCAAAGAACGAGGAAGGTATGTGGTTTAGCTTTGTCAAGAAACAGCTCAAGCAGCTAAAGAAGTTGGATGGTGTTGTTTTAGCTGGTGATGGTGATGACTAGACCTACTGCTACATGGTTTCTGAATGTCATTTCACTACAAGATTATGTTATGTGAAGATTTTGTACAAATATTTACTCTTATGTATAAGGATGCTGCACTAAGTTGGAAAATATTGCCTTCTATCTTGAAGAATTTTGATATTAAGTTGCAGAATATTGTCATTAGTTTGAAGAATGTTGTCTTTAGTGTGAATGTTGCCTGAAGTTGGTAGAGTTTACCTTTAGAATGAAGAATTTTAACTTGGAGCAATTCTGCGTTTAGTTGGAAGAATATTACTTTCAGTGTTAAGAATCTTACCCTGGAAAAGTGTTACCTTTAGTTTACTGAATGTTGACCTTAGTTCTGAGAATACCACTGTTAGTGCTTACTTTATCAGACTATGTCTTGGAGAATGTGGCCCAGGTAGTGATTCCATACTTCAGTTCTGGTCAAACTCTTTCTGAATAGTCTTTTTTAAAAGTTCTTGTCTGCACTCCAGGTAGTGTCTGCCAGTTTTTTCATCCTTCTCAGTCTATCTAGCATATATTCCTTAACAAAGACTTATAGTTGAAATGTTGGATTTTTGTTAGTTTTATGATGTAATTATAAAGTAGAAAGTAAGTAGAAAGCAAGTTGAATGCATTTGAAAATGGATGTCTGCGAAAAATGAATATAAAATGGAACGAATTCAGAAGAAGTGATGAAATCAGAGACATGTCTGGTCAACCACTGGTGACAACTGTTATAAGAAAGAGAAGATGGAGATATGTTGGGCACACCTTGAGGAGAAATGATCAACAAATATCAAAGCAGGCATTGAAGTGGGATGCAAAGGATTCAAGAAAGAGAGGTCGACCTAAAGAGACCCTGAAACGAACTTTGCTGAGAGAGGCAGGAAATATCGGTCTCAGTTCCATGGAGGAAATTGAGCGAGTTGCCCAGGATAGAGCGATATGGAGAAATTACTTGCAGGCTCTATGTAACGTATAACGGTACGAGAGGAATTATTATTTTTATTATGATGTAATTATTTATTTTACTTGCTTTTGTGATACCATGCAGACATGTCTTTGTCCTAAAATGTCAATTTATTAAGTATCACCACAGTCTCGCTCGGCTTTCTCCAGATCTGATCTGCTTTGACCACATCAGATTTGTCTGTTTCTGTACATCTCCTCTATCTAGCATGTGATAACCTTGGCACTTAGGGCAGCAACAAATGCATGACATTCTTCTCTGTACTTGACCATAGACTGTATTGTGCTCCATGTGTGTTTTATTTCATTCAGTTCTTGTTCTTCTACATCTGGTTTTGAGTCTTCCACGTTTTCACTTACCCTCATCATTTTAATTCGTTTTTTTTCTCAACCTTGTCTATTTGCTTTGTTTATGGCATTCTGTCGTTGTCCTTTTAGGAAAGAGTACATAAATGCCCATATCTCTATGATGCCAGAGTTCTGCTATTGCTAGTCAGTGACCTCGAGGATACAATTTCCAGTTTGTCAACAATGTTCAAGTCTGTGAAGATGTTCTAATAGTCTAAAGTAGATGGTTTCCAAGTTAGTCTGCTGCTGTTTTTGACAAATGTTGTCATCCACATTTACTTACATTTAAAGTACATATGTTAAGCATGTCTGTTTTTACTTCTTGATTGGATAATATACGCATCTTATAGAAGAGAGAGAGAGAGAGACTAGTAAAGAAAATTATATTTGGAAAAGAATTTATTTGATTTTAAAAAGATATCCAAATATTATATCTTGAAATTGTTTAATTCACTTTTTTCAAACAGATTTCTCTGATGGATTAGCATTATAGTCTACATATCTTCTACTACTACAGCTGTTGCTACTACCACTTCAACACCGTTTGTTAAGAATAAGACTGCAACTGCTCGCCACCATATTATGGACTATTCTACGCTACATACAAGACTCCAACCACTCTGATTTCATCCTCTACTGTTCTCAGCTAGATATACTTTGCTTTCCTCATTTCTCCCTTCCCTTGTGAGTTTCAGTCAAATGTATGTCTATGTTCTGCAGCTGTACACAATGGTATATCCAACATATTGCCACTATCTCTCTATAATTTCAAACTATACTAGTTTTTGTCTTGTTCTATTCCACAAGTTTGTATTTATTATCAGTCCTGTCCTGTCCATCTGATACAGAATAAGCAGTGAAGACATTTCTTAGTGAATGTAAACTTGTTTCATACACAGAGAAAGCTGTAGAGTTATATACTTGACAGAGACAATTGAATGTAAACCTGGTGTTGACATCTTAGTATGTTTATCCATCTTTGCTAACATTATTATGCAGATACGTAAAACTGTACTTTTATAATTAGTTGGTCATCAGTTATATAGTGGTCATTTTGTTTGTTGTTTAATCACAATTCCTTTGTTTTGTTTCCAGTAAGTGTTAGTTCTGTCTTAACTGCTTCTGCTAGTTAGTTAGTCAGCCTTTTCCAGAATATTTGATTCTTCGTGTGCAAGATGGCATAGATCAATTGTAAAAATCAAGATCTCCTAGCCGTGCCAACAATCAGTTTAAGCTCAGACGGTTTAAATATGTCAACAATCACAAATATGTGTCAAGAACAACACATGCCCCATAAAAGTGAACACACTCTGTCAATACAAGAAACTCCAACACATTCCACAAATTCAACTTTTCAACAAATTTTACTACAAATCTTCTGCCCATTACAATCTAACTGGTCTCATTTGCATATTTAAATTTATGGTTGACATGATGATGATATTAAGTGTAGCTTGCTGGCTACAATATAATAACAACAATACTAAGTTCATACAATGAACATTGATCAAGTCAAGTGTAGCTTGCAGCTACAACATAAGACAATCATGTTAAATTGACAGACTTAACGATCACATTAAGTGTAGCTTGCTGGCTACAACATGAAGCAACCATGTTAGATTCAAAAGCTTAGTGTTAATCCCGTTAAGTGTAGCTTGCAGCTACAACACAAGACAACCATTCCTAGGCTGACCTCAGTAACAATATAATAAAACATGAAATACCTTCCTCAACAAGCAAGACAGATAACAGATACATGAGAAGAAAAAACACATGACAATAATACAAAGGCACAAACCCATGTTCAAGTCAAGATAGTCAAACAAAAAAGTTTCTGATTATATCTAATCATTAATAAACTGATGCCATTCAAACTAAACTCATGATTCTAGTACAGTATATTCTAGTGTTATATAATAAGAGAGGCCAGTGAGGCCTACATGACAACCACAAGTAGTTTGACAATGGAGGTGCTAGTGGTTACACAGATGGTGACGTGGTTGGCTTCTCATTACTCTTGTGTTTTCATACTCAGTGGTTCCTCGAGTATGATGTGTAGTCAAAACAGGAATGGTGTGAAGAAACTGGGTGGAGATACTGGTACAGACAGGGCACCTCAAGGGCAGAATGAGGAGTGTGTTGAGACACTGGGACCATTAACATTTGCTGATGAGATATAGCATCTATATAAAACTTTCTGAAGTGCTATGATTGTTAGTTTGAGTTTCAGTTTGGAATATCAACATTGTACTCCTAGCATATCCATAGGTGCTCTGATCTTCTTCGCAATATCTCCAACAGTGTCCAGCGACAAACCATATCAGTTCAAGGTTCATTGATGTAACCATATGCCTGATGTGCTGCTCTTTTCTGCACACTCCAATCTTCAATTCAAACTCTACAGTCTAACTTTTGAAGTGGGTTGGTTCAGATGAAAGTCCTCTATGAAAGTGTTCAAAATGTCAGCTCTATCTATCGGCTGATACCTCAATATGGTGACAGAGCCAGCTAACCAGTTTGCACGTTCACTGTTGGTTCAATAACCAAATCACAATTTTAAAAACCTCACAACGAAGGCAATTCTACAGATTAATACAGGACATGCTTCCTGGTGGTTGTAAATGGTTCCTCACAAACAGGTTTCATAAAGGAACATTTGGAAACTAACTAGATTAATCAAGCTTGGGAGGAATGGTTTCAAAAGTTGATTTAGTCTATAACAATTACTTGTGTGAACTGATTAACTTTGAAGACATGTATGATTTTGTGAGATGAATTGACAGAGTTGAATCGGGGAGTTGATTTAATCTGAGAAGACTGTTTCTTAAAGTTGATTAAAGATGGTTAGATGGCGTAGCAGAATCCTGTGAAAGAGCAAAGATAACAATCACACAAGCCACCAGAACAGCGCAAGACAAAAACAGAAAACCACGACACTGGGCAACAACCCGGTAGCAGTGTGACGACAAAAGAAGAAGAAGATTACTTCTGAAAATGCTGATTCTAAGAGTTAAATACTGAGATAGCTTATTCTATAAGCTCAGTTACTGTGCAAGATATCTATGAGCTGATCTATTCTACTGAGAACATGAAAGGATGATACTATGAGCTGATCTATTCTACTGAGAACATGAAAGGATGATACTATGAGCTGATCTATTCTACTGAGAACATGAAAGGATGATACTATGAGCTGATCTATTCTACTAAGAACATGAAAGGATGATACTATGAGTTGATCTATTCTATTGAGAACATGAAAGGATGATACTATGAGCTGATCTATTCTATTGAGAACATGAAAGGATGATACTATGAGCTGATCTATTCTACTGAGAACATGATACTATGAGTTGATCTATTCAGATAATAGCAGATTCTGTTAGTTGATATATTGTGTGAAAGCTGATTCTGTGATTCAGAAAACAAAATGTATGTATTGTGTTACTTGCATTATTCTGAAGTCAAGGTAAACTGTTCATGTGTTGCCAGCAGCTCAGACTAAAGCATTAGACAAGATCTCACAACAACAACAGAGGTAGAGAGGCATCTACGAGGCATCTACAAGTCACAATCTCACACCCCTGTCTTTATTTTAAACAACCTTACTTCAGATTCAGCTCAACCATCACAACAATGACTGAACCCAACTTTCTACATTTGTATTTACAACGGTAGTATTTCTTAAATATATGTGTTCCTGTCCAAAATACATTTACTGATGTCAGAGACAAATGTCAATTACAAATGTGTCACATGACTGTTCATTCAGAGATGTCCTTCTTCCCGCTAGATCTTGGTCTCAACAATGGATTCTCCTTGATTACTGGCCTAGAGAACAGATTCTCCTTGATTACTGGCCTAGAGAACAGATTCTCCTTGATTACTGGCCTAGAGACATATAACAAAGACATATATATAAATTATGTATCAAATTAGTTGTATCAATAGATCGGATCGGTATATTATCATGTCAATGTCCTGTCAATAATTACAAAGAGATATTGTATAAAGCAGCTGGGAGGATTTGGTGTAGAAGTATAGCAGCTTTGATAGAAGAGAAACAACATACTATATAAGAATATATTGGCTGCTTTATCGCGTTTATATACTACAGGAAAGAGAAAAACAGTGGATAGGTATAGTGCTGTAGTTGTGCTCTGTAAGCATAGATTAGAATATCAAACATCTCACAACTACTCTCGTGTTTTCATACTCAGTGACTCCATGAGCATGATTCGTAAAGTCGAATCAGGAATGGTGAAACGTATCTGGGTGGAGGTACTGGTACAGACTGATCAGAGAAATCACTTTCATTTTTATCCCTCGGTATGCAGGAGTTAGGGGTAATGAACGAGCTGATAGATTGGCTGGCTTGGCTACAATATCAGAGGAGCTGACATGGATCGAAATGACATTCTTCATGCATTGAGAGAGTCTTTCCGAACAGAGGAGTTTCAGGGCTGTGAATCCCACTCGCTGACCAGATTGAAAGAGATGGGTGTCAATATTGGTGCAGCCCGACAAGAACGACATACTAAATATGCAAAGAGATTGATTAACCAACATCGAACTGGCGTGTTGGGTCGCTGGACGCTGCTGGATTTGCTGAGGCGGAGATCGGAGCACCTATGGACACGTCCGGAGTGCTATGATGATAGTCCTCATATAACTGATCAACTGTTAGACATGGAAATATAGAGATGTTCCGCCCGAGTGGTTACCGGGGCCCATATTTGGGGTGTAAAGAATAGAACCACTGTCACCTGCCACGCATGTTGTAAGAGGCGACTAAGGAGGTTTGGCTGAAATTGGATGCATGTGTCCTATACTTGTAGAAGTCTATGCGTTTAGGGGCCTACCAAACCAATATGCAACGTATACACGTTCTTGGCATAGATCAAACATGTCACAAAGAGTGATTAAAATTGGTCGTAAAGAACGAACACAAAGAAGTAGAAGGAGGAAAAATGTTGAAAGTGCAGTATCTCTATTTATCTTGTCTGGCATAGATAAGAGGATGACAGGGAGAAAGAACATTCTGGACAAAATGGTCTTCATGACATGGAAGGGTGTCAACATCCAAGCTTTAAAGATAGTGCTAATGACATACTGATGATCGCCTACGTCAGCCAGCATGACACATGATGATAATGATGTGAAACAAAATCTGATAGTCCAGACTTTTATAAATAGAAGGCAATGACTATATGACTACAAAGTCTTTGAGGAGTAAGGATTGATAACACTGGTCGTTCCTAGAAAGAATACAATGACTATATGACTACAGTCTTTGAGGAGTAAGGATTGATAACACTGGTTGTTCCTAGAAAGAATACAATGACTATATGACTACAGTCTTTGAGGAGTAAGGATTGATAACACTGGTTGTTCCTAGAAAGAAGACACTGATTTCATCAAATAATTAATCAGCCATACCTGCAAGCTTTGCTGCTATGTGTTGATGCAAACACATTTCTAGTGAATAACCAGATACAGGCAGGTAAATATGACACAGACAGGTAAACAAGACACAGACAGGTAAACAAGATACAGACATTTAAACAGGATAAAGACAGGTAAAATAAATACTGACAGACAAACATGTAGAAAGGTAACAAGATACAGACATTTAAAAATGAAATGAATAAACAAGATAATGACATGGACAGGTAAAAAAAATACAAACATAAGAAAGGTTAAAAAGATAAAGATAGGTAAATAAGATTGAAAGGTAAACAAAGTACTGCCAGGTAAACAATATACACACAGGTAACAAACATACCAATAAACACAATAGACACCAAACAAGTGGATAATTTCTTCTTACCCATCACCACAGATGTGGACACTTGTAGTTCTGACCAGCAGGACATTGAGAGCATCTTCAGCAACCTTATCCCTGGGGGAATCCGTGACATTACTGCTACTCTCCTTCTCAATGGTAATCTGTGTTATACCCTCCACATGTTTCTGAAACAAAAACACAAGTGAACATATCATAGGACAAACTTGTGTCTTAATAAAGTCTGGTATTTGTTAGTGTGTGTGCAAGCAGCAGGATGAAAATAGCAAAGCTCAGTTAAGTAAAATTGTGACATTGATCAAAGAACACAACCATAACCGGCACCATATTCTGTGACAAATTCTAGAGATATCTTTCCCCCCTACTCTTCCATCTTTTATCTCATATCATGTGCAGTAACCAGGGTGAGAGGATAGGAAGGTGGGGAAAGAGAATAGACATAAGCAATTTATGTGTGTTTTATCCAAAGAGCCTGTAAACTGAAACTCATGTCTCTAAGGTTATTGTTGGCATCGCCAATTCATCTTTTGTTGTTTTTAACAATTGTTTGCTTTATAGTCGTTATATCTTTTCAGTGTAGCTCTATTTGGCAGAAGATACCCAGAAATTCTTGTTCAATGTGCAAACTACTTTATCTGTTGTTCAATGAATGTCAATACTGGTTTGAATCCTTCTCCTTATTTCATCATTTCTACTTTTATCTTTCATTGTTACCATCTTCCCTAACTCTGCCTCTTTCCTATGAATTACCCTTGCGAAACAAAACTAAGTAGAAAGAAGTGTTACCTTTGTGAAGTTAGAAATATTTAATTCATTATTAACGTTTGTACACAGTTCATCAACTTCTACTTCAGGTCGAATGTTCGGCTTGAGAATGCTGTTTAACTTGACCTGTGGTTCCTTCTGTTGTAGATTTGTGGTGGAAGAGGCTGTAAATAAGGCACAATAAAAATAAGATAGTAAACACAGAACAGTGTACATAAACATACACAATTTTAAATCTAACACAGTCCATCGAGTTGTTTGTCTACACAGTCCATCTAGTTTTCTGTCTACACAGTACATCAAGTTGTTTGATTGTCCAATCTACATACATGATTGAATAAATCAACAAACATAAGTAGAAGAATTTGGCAGCTACTAGATCAACCAAGTACTGGTATAAACAGAAAGCTACCATCAATAACAATACAGAATGCTGGCAGCTAATGACATCAGTTGATTAAGTTTAATAATACTACTACCTCCAGACTGGAGAGTAGACTTGAAGCTGTTAGTAGGAAGATGTAGCAGTCCTGGTACTCTCTGATGCTGGATCTGAGGTGTTGGGGAACTGGCTGGCTTATCTGAAAAGTATTGAATACTTCATTAGTACTGCTCTAATTACATTGAACAATTACTATCATTGATATCATCAAGTACCATGCCTGCTAGTGTTGATAATCATAGATCTCCATAACTCTTTCCCCAGTGTTATCAATCAACTCTGTAGCTAATATTTCTTCATGACACAATGTTAGGTGATCCAGTGTCGTCACTTTTTGTTATCCTTTACCTCTCTTCTCAGAAACTTTTCTCGTTGTCAAAATGTGTTCTAAACTGTGTTTTCACAGTATGTGTCCTCCTTCTTCTTCTTCAAAAGTTCCATATTGACCACTTGTTAACCACTCTGTAATTTGTATGTTATTTGAGTCTAAGAGCGATTGTACGTTGTGCCAGTTATGCGCCTACAAGTAGGTTAGCACATTCAATTTCTGGTGATGCTTTTTATTTACTAGGGTAGCTTCCCTAGGTCCTACATCAGTCGTCTGTTACGACATGCCTTGTCAGTCGTAGTGGTACTATTATTTGCTTCCTTGCATGCCCTGGCACCACACGGATGCAGTAAGTGTCCAAAGTATATGATTGCTTCATACGTGAAAACAGAAATGATGGTGATGATATGGTGTACATGGACAGCTCGAAAGTGCTTGGACCATCACAGCGAACTCGAGAGGCAAAACTGTTACGGAGTTACATATTACTTTTGCTCTAACAACAAGTAGTCTCACAATGGAAACAATGGCTGTGACCAGTGCTTTGAGCTGTCTAGGCACACAGGATTACAACTATGCATGTATTTTAAGTGACTCAATAAACATGCTCAAGAAAACGCAGCTCTGCTACATATGACATAAATAGCTCAACACATTGAGCATATCACAAATGATCCATATACAATTTATTTTTGTACCTGTCATGCTGCTATGTACAGCAATGAGCAATCAGATTGAATGGTTGACACAGCAATGAGCAATCAGATTGAATGGTTGACACAGCAATGAGCAATCAGATTGAATGGTTGACACAGCAACGATCGATGACGAATGGACAATGGATAGGTCACACATCATCGATTCCATAAGAGAAGTAAATCAAATTGATGATTTTGTTTACAGACAAGTATGAGTTCACATTCCTACCAGAGGAGATGAGACCAGGAACTGCTAAACATGAACATTTTGTTAGGGGTACAAGACAGTTGATTAATCAGCACAGAATTGGAGTGATCAGTTACCCTAACGTTGATGGAAATGTTGAGGAGACCTGAGCACCTATGGAGTTTTTCTCTCTTTTTCCCTCAAACCTATCAACCCTTACTCCCCAAAAACATATAAATCATTAATTCCTATCTTGGAAAAACCTGTCAACCAGTTCTGCCGTTCTAACAATCAGAATAAATGACAGAAGAGAAAGTCCATACGCTCACCTGTGTTTTCACTCTCTACAAATGTCACTCTCTTATCTCCACTCTGTCCACCCTGAATGTGAGTAACATAAGACTTGATATACTACATGAACATCACGACATATAAGTTTGTGCAAATCTACTGGAAAACAAAAAACCATTACCAACTTTACTATTGGAATATACATATTTTAGTTATTGAAAACTAGAGTTGTGAAGTGAAGTTGGTCATTCTTTTGTAGTCAATGTTCAATTCAACTTCAGCTGGTCACTCTAGTCAATGCCAAGCTCAACTTGAGCTGGTCACTCTAGTCAATGCCAAGCTCAACTTGAGCTGGTGAGTTGGTCACTTTAATCAATGCCATGTTCAACCTGAGCTGTGGAGTTGGTCACTCTTTCACAATCAATGTCTAGTTTAAATGACTGGTATTGTAAATGTAGGGTTTTGTGTGGCTTCTCTAGCACCACGCTGATGTGGCATCATGGACTATAATTCTCTTTCCCAGAAATTGTCATAAATGTTCTGCAAGTACAAAGAATATTAGTACCTGATCCTCAACCTGATAAAGAGAAACAAGGCAGTATAAAGTCTATTCTCTGTCATCCTTAGCAACTCAACAATGATCAATTTTCCTGTTATATATATAACTGACCTCAATGGACATGGAATGTTTCATAGATGATTTGATGGGTTGTGGACGTGGCTTGCTGTAACCCAGAACCTCAAGCATGGCATCAGCAGCACATCTCTTAGCCAACTTCTTGTTGTGTCCGGTACCTGTGCAGGTGTGGTTTTCTACCTCAACCTGGGGACATATCAACAATGGGGTTGACTACAGTCAAACTAGATAACACAGGTGAGAGAATAAAACATGCAGTAAGATAAGTTGTAGAAAGTACAATAACAGATTAAATTCATGTTTTCATCAAAATGTCTTTATCATTGCTCATTTGAGGATCATCTTCATCGCACATGTCCATAATATCTCAGATCTCCTCCCAAGTATGTATTTCAGTGTTTTTAGACTAACAACTCCCGTTCTGTGCTAGTTGATGTATCTACTGGAGTTTCTCTCATGGTTTTCCCATCTTGCCACAACTATCGGTATGCATAACTTGTACAACCGAGATAGATAATGCCCTGTATCTTCTTTGTTGAAATCTTCAGAATGTATGCTTTCTCTTACAGCGTTGATGACGTCTCTTTTGTTCATAGAAGATCCATTCTCAATCACAGCATTGCTCGCCAGTGCATCCGCTCTCTCATTGCTCTTGCCCCAGAATGACCAGGGACAGAGATGAAGGTAAGTGCCTGGATTGTCTCATTTTGTATTAATTGCATCCACTGCCTTCGTACGTAATTTCACTTGTGTGGTGCCCGGGGCCAAAGGGGAAGCAACGAATAGTACCACTGCAACCTACAAGGCATGTCATAAGAGGTGACTGATGTAGGACCTAGGAAGCTACCCTAGTAAATAAAAGCATAGCAGAAATTGGATGTGCTGGCCTAAGTGTAGGTGCATGACTGGCACAACGTACAATTGCTCTTGGGCTCACATCACATACAAATCACACAGTGGTTGTTATCAAGTGGTCAAGATGGAGCATTCAAAGAAGTACATAACTTGTCTTTATAAAAAAAAAATGATAACAGAAAGTGGGTATAATTAATCACATTAGATAATCTAAATAAAATCATCACACCAAAAAAAAATTTCCAAAGCTCATTCTCACACTTCATTCAGATTGAAGATAAGGTACTATAATTACAGTAAAAGATCTGAGTTTGAGAGCATGAGGAAGACTAAGAGATATGGAAATAGACAACACTGTCGTAAGCTTACAATATTAGAAGTTCTAGTTTTAGAGAACAAGGAACACTAAGAAATAGATTTAAAAAACTCAATCTACCACATGCCATATCAAAAACTCTATCACTCCACCACACACCAAATCAAAATCTCAATCACTCCACCACACTTCACATCAAAAACTCTATTACTCCACTCCACCTTATATCATAAACTGACAAGAATCAAAGTATGTACCTGAATGACAAACTCTCTCTTAGGAAGCCCTTTCTCAGCGACTAGTGTATAGACTGGTTCCTTCTTCTTCCTTGCTTGCATAATTTGTATAAGACGACTGATGGGATTAATGTCTACACCATAGTTGAGGTCAGCCTTTTGTTGTTGAAGTTCAGACTAGCACAGAACAAAAGGTAAACATAACTTACAAATATGAGGAAAAGTTAATATCACAGACTCTCTAAGGATAACTTGTATGGAGAGATAGTTTCTGGCAAATGAAACTGTGGACATCCCTTTGTTAGCTACAAGAATGTTTGCATACAAGCCTTGAAGGTGCAACAGAAAAGTTTGTTGGGACAGGTCCAGCAGGGAACAGGATCAGAATACTGGTATTATAAGTGAGTGATGATCCTTTCCTCACTACAAGGACATCTGCAAACAAGACATCAAGGTGATGGACATGAATGAATAAATGGAAAAGTTTGTAGGAACAGATGCAGTTCCCTCCACTGGTCTTATAACTGAGTGATGACACTTCACTCACTACAAGGACATCTGCAAACAAGACATCAAGGTGATGGACATGAATAAATAAATCGAAAAGTTTGTAGGAACAGATGCAGTTCCCTCCACTGGTCATATAACTGAGTGATGACACTTCACTCACTACAAGGGCATCTGCAAACAAGACATCAAGGTGATGGACATGAATGAATAAATGGAAAAGTTTGTAGGAACAGATGCAGTTCCCTCCACTGGTCTTATAACTGAGTGATGACACTTCACTCACTATAAGGGCATCTGCAAACAAGACATCAAGGTGATGGACATGAACGAATAAATGGAAAAGTTTGTAGGAACAGATGCAGTTCCCTACACTGGTCTTATAACTGAGTGATGACACTTCACTCACTACAAGGACATCTGCAAACAAGACATCAAGGTGATGGACATGAATGAATAAATGGAAAAGTTTGTAGGAACAGATGCAGTTCCCTCCACTGGTCTTATAACTGAGTGATGACACTTCACTCACTACAAGGACATCTGCAAACAAGACATGAAAGTGCTGAACATGAATAAATCAAATGGAAAAGTTTATAGGGACAGGTCCAGCAGGAAACAGGATTTGAAAAGTGGTTTGAGAACTCATTAAGCCAGACTAATGCAACTTACAGATATAATGTGTTACAAGAAAAAACAACAATTAATAACAAGTCTCCCATGGATGCTACTATCCATTGTCTCTCTCGAGACTGATAGGATGCCAGAATAACAAACAGTGACTAATACAATACAAAATCACATCAAGGCACAGCTACAACCATTGTCCCTGGAGACTAACAGGATGTCAGCATCATCAATATCACTGAAATAGATAATGTCATTTAAAGACAACATTTATCAACTGCTACTTTTTATGTTATGTTAACCCCTTGTTTACCAAAGGTTATAGGTCGAACCACACAGAGCATCCCAAGCATTTTTCTGCATTTCTACCAACTTATTTGAAAATGTAATAACTCTGTTATTTTTGGAATATTTGTTTGAAATATCGTATTTTGAAATAAAATATGTATGTGTATGTTTTGATAATAAAAATGTGTGTTTGTACTGCTCTATGTACTAGTAGTACTTGATATTTGCTCAGTACTAGTACTTGCGACAGGGTCAGTTCTAGAACGCTTGCTTGGACGTAAATCACATTCTCGCCAGTATCACTATTTTCGTCATCAGTGTCTCTCACCTGTACAGAATTTTCAGAATCTGAGTGAACAGATTCACTTAATGAGAATATATCATCATCTCCGCTATCTTCATTGTTAAATATGTCGTCAGCACCATAGGACAACAACGCCAAAGCTTTTTCTGTTGGTGTAATCGTTCTGGAAGATTTTCTACACGCCATTTTGCTTGAACTACTTTTGACAAAGAGAAACACTCTTTCAAAGTTATAAATAACCTTCGTGCGGCGCGAAAATTGACCAATGACAATGTTTTATATAAGGGAAGATATCCCCAATGCTATAGATAGTCTATTGTTGCAGTAGTTCCCAGTTTACTACACATATTTTGCCGATGAGTTTACTACGTGACCCTCACGTAGTGGGATATGGCCGACACCCATTTACTACGTTACCCTCACGTAGTGGTAAACAAGGGGTTAAAGAAGAGACAGACAAGGTGACACATTTATCTGTTATGACGATTATTGTAATATTAGTCTGAACAGCTTTGTAGACAAGTTATAACTAACATAGTTGAACATCCATATTTTCAGAGGTAACATTAACATCAAACCTCACCTTTGCCAAGTTGTGCTTCTTCTTCTTGTTACTCTGGATTATAGTATTTGACTTGGTCAAAGCAGGGATTACTACTCCAGGCAACTTCTTGAGTTCATCCAACATAAGCTCTGCTGATTTCTTCTTGGAAGTCTTCTTACTGTTACCGTCACCTTCAGTCACCAAGTTTCCAACAGTGCACTTTGTGATGAAGTGTTTCATATGTGGAGGACCTTCCTCATGGATCACCTGGAGACATAAACACCACATGAATAGATCAAGTATGCAGTCGACCTAAGAACAGTGCTAGGAGAAGGTCAGTTTGTGGCCCACACACACTTCATTGATATTGGTAGAATGACGAGTATGTGTACGACAAGACTAGAACAGGACCCCGCCATTTAAGTTATAGTATTGTGTAATCTCTTAACACTTCCTATCATTATAGCACTATATGACATGAGATGTCAAATTACTTTACAACCTGCGTGCATCTTAAGATGCCATCTAGTGGTGCAAGGCACTGAGGATTTTGTAGGTTTTATATCAGACAGCTGTATTACAGCCTGGCTGCACCAGTTCTAAGAGTCTTCTTCCAGCTGGAACTGTTCCTGTCAAGCTCTTTCCAGTTTGATGTATTCATATCCACTAACTTCAAGACTTATTTGCATACATCCTCATAGTGGAGAAGTGGCTGTCATTTCTGAGACCAGTGTTCAGAAGCTTCAACCTTGCTGAAGATCCCAGGATATTCCACCATCTTATTGCTTCTTACTCTGTCACTTCAGGAGCTCCCGGGTATACACCTCCGCTAGACATCAACTAGGTTAAATATCAATCTTGTGTTAGACTCATCTAATGCAATTTACCTAACATTGACAGACAGCAGATGTAACTATCTCAAAATTGACAGACAGCAAGTACAACTCACCTCAAAATTGACAGACATGTTCTGACGTAAAGCAATTTCATGAACCAGACTGATCCCTGACTTTTCACTATCTGGTTCTAGAAGAATGGAATAACATGGAGAAATAAAATTCAGAGAATGAATGCAATACTAGCAGCATAGCTGTAGTAGATTGGTTACTAATGTACAGATTACAAGAATATTTGATATTTTTAGTTCATATCTTGTAATGTCCGTCAGTCACTTTAAGCATGAATTTGGTTGTGACTTTTACCATAGTCTTGGGTCTTGTTTGACCTTCCTCCAAGATATAATTTGTTTGGGGCTGCCACCGAAATCTTTTTTTTAATGGTTTGTCTTTGCAGCTTTAGATTGGGAAGTTACTATGACGTTTGTGAAACTAAAATGATCACACAACAAAAATGTTATTGGTTGTAGCTTGTGGAGATAATTGAGGAACTGCGAAGCAATATTTAAGTAGTCTATGATGTGTCTTGACACTTGTAAAACTTCATCGCAACTGTTATGTAATCATCCATTAATGATAAATAGACTTCATTCATAAACATACCAAATTTTCTGTATTATCTTTCTGTCCGTGTGGTGCTGGGCCCGCAAGGGTAGCAAAGAATAGCACCACTGCAACCTACAAGACATGTTGTAAGAGGCGACTGATGTATGGACCTAGGGAAGCTACCCTAGTAAATAAATACTCTACTTGTAGGCGCACAACTGGCACAGTGTGCAATCGCTCTTAGGCTCAAATCACAGAGTGGTTAACAAGTGGTCGATATGGAACGTTGGGAGAAGGCATATCTTCCAGCTATATTATATGTACTGTAATCATTCATAAGTATGTACAGTTATACTGCATTCCCACATGATATATTTTTCAATGGAGGTTAACAGTAACAGTTCCTAGAAACAGATCACAAAGACTAGTTAAAAACTTCAGAAATGAGATAGTGTGTTCAAGTAACAAGATGAGAGACTAGGTCTGTAACCAGACACTATGTCAAGGTCTAAAAGTTCCATAGTGAAAGAGTTTTTATATCAATCCCCCAAGATACATTGGTAGAATAAAAGAGGACAGATCACAACAATTATGGGAGACCAATAGTCACAATCTAGTTTGTCAAGAGGTTCTAGAATTTGATGGAAGGATAACAACAGAAAGTCAATCCCCGAAGGACTGAGAATTAAACTGAAACCTGTGGTCTTCTCTCTAGATGCTGTCTATACCATACGGTAGAAAAAGGATGACTAAGTAAATGAAGAACCAAGAATTATGTGGTGCTCTCTCTGGATGACCTCCACACCACAAGATAGAAAAAGAGTGACTAAGTAAACTAACAATTATGTGGTGCTCTCTCTGGATTACCTCCAAACCACAAGGTAGAAAAAGAGTGACTAAGTAAACTAACAATTATGTGGTGCTCTCTCTGGATTACCTCCAAACCACAAGGTAGAAAAAGAGTGACTAAGTAAACTAACAATTATGTGGTGCTCTCTCTGGATTACCTCCAAACCACAAGATAGAAAAAGAGTGACTACGTAAACAAAGGACCAAGGATTGTGTGGTGTTCTCTCTGGATTACCTCCAAACCACAGGTAGAATGATGATGACTATGTAAACGAAGAAGCAAGAATTGCATTGTGTTCTCTCTGCATGACCTCCACACCACAAGGTAAAAGAATGGTTTAAAGAAGGCTTTCTAAATAAATGAATGATTGGATGGTGTTCACTGTGTATTATCACCACACGACAAGGTAGAAGAAGGGTGACTACGTAAAGGAAGAAATGTGGTGTGTTCCATCTGGATTACCTCCCTACCACAAGAATGCTGAGTAAGTAAATGAAAGACAAAGGATTTAACCCTTTTGCCCTGTATTATTTTGACCTCTGGACGCATTTATTTTGCGATTCAAATTTAACATTCAATGTCAATTAGTTTAAACCTTTATAACTCTAGTACTGTTTCTCTAAAGTATGACATATTATATATTAAATTGTTGATAATTGAATGTAGAATACATTAATATAATAATATTTTACATCAGGTGATATACGTTTGAGAAAATTAGATTATTGCAGTATGACTATTTTGAAAAAACAAAAAATCATTTAAAATATTTTTACTCTCGGGTTTGTATTACATCTTAATATTCATAGATGTTTTCAGAAGTAGCATTTAAATAAAGATAATCCATATGCGAACATATTCTATAAGTTTCATCTAACTAGGTGCAGTAGTTTTAATAATATTCACTTTTTAGTTCGAACACGTCAATAAATGGAATGTGGAACGCCCATTCTTTAGATGCAATTATTACATTAGACTTACAACTATCGTTACTACATGTCATAAACAATCAAATGTCATTATTACCATCAATTAAATCTTCTTCATTACTATCACAAGTTATAAGTTGATCTAACAGTACTCAAGATTACACTGTAAACGTCGTCGGAATCATTAACGTTTTTAAAAAAAAGTCTCGGCTTGAACACAATAATACACTGCTTTCCCTCTTTCAAATCTTTGTTAAATGGAGATAGTAATGTACCTACATATATGTACTTTCTGTTTCTGAAGATTTTTCAACTTCAGTAAAGAGGTTCTGAAGATACATTTGTTTCGTGAACAGACATCCAAAAGCCGATATATCGGTTCTGCGACATCATGAACATTACTCTGAACCGATATATCGGCTCTGCAGTCCCGTTGGGTTAATGGTGTTCTCTCTGTATTATCACCCCTTCACAGGGTAGAAGAAGGTGTGACTAATAAATAAATGATAGCTACAACCCAGTAGTTGCAGAAATAACTCAAGATTATCACTAATCTCCAGCAAAGAGTGAATACAATATTTAAACATGTACCCTTAGTTTTCTCATTCTTCTGTTCCTCTTCTGTGTCTGCTTCATTCTGATCTGGAAGGTTTTTGAGCACACGCAGGGCCGTTAGTGCTGCATTATTACGCGCTTCTTGCCGTGTAGGGCCGTCGCCAACAAACTCCTGGTTGCCAACACGGAGGGAGACATAGAATGTGCGATGTGAGTGAAGAATATCTGGTTTCTCAGGATACGATGTATTCTTGTCCCTCTGGAAGGGATCTCTGCTGGTGTTCACATACTGGTTGTATCTGAAGCAGTAACAAAATATAGAAGAGGTCAGTTTTACTGTGTAAATTGTAACAGATATTGAAAACACAGAAACTTTGCTGTTCATTATGAACTAATGCCTGAGTGGTTAGCGGGTCCCAAATTTCAGGTGTAAAGAATAGAACCACTGTTACCTGCCACGCATGTCGTAAGAGGCGATTAAGGAGGTTTGGCTGAAATCGGATGCACGTGTCCTAAACGTGTACAAGTCTATGTGTTTAGGGGCCTACCAAACCATTGTGCAACGTATACATGTTCTTGGCACAGATCAAACATATCACAAGAGTGATTAAAATTGGTCGTAAAGAACGAATGCAAAGAAAGAGAACAAGATTATGAACTACACAGACAGCATCATCAAGCACCATCTCCACATGAAGAGTTGGCTGTAATATATTTCAAATACTTTCTGTATTTTCTAATATATCTAGAACAGATCGGGTGGCAATTCCATACCTGTTTCTTGTCTAGATCAGCTCTCCCAATGATGGTGCATTAAATGAAATCTCAGTTCTACTTACAACTTCAGTGACGACTTCTTGAACTTAACATTTCCTTCTAGTATGGTTTAGTCCTATAAATTTAAAAATAACTATTTGTCTAATTTGTATGTTTTCCTAATTCCCGTTGCATTCGTAATTTCTTTAAGAAAATTGTTATTTGTTTATTTGTCTCCATGACAATGCCCAATTCTTTTGAATATCCACCATATTTCAATGTCTTCTACCCTATCATCTGATGTGACAAGTAGGTTCTCCAAGAGTGGTATGTCTGCAGCACTCAACACAAAAATGTATATTCTGATAGTAGAAGCAGTTTTCAGTCATGACCTATAATGAAGAAACATTGAATAACTTACCTCAGGTTATAGTGGCTGCTAAAGTCTGCACCAATCTCACGATAGTAAGGAGATTGTTGTGGTTCAATGGCTTTATAGATAACACTTTGTCCATTTTTCATAGCAAGAGTGTTGAGCTCTGTGGTGGGAGTAGTTTTACCTGATGAGTAAGACATACAGTGTCAGACATGTGGTGTCAGAACTAACATCAGCTACTAACAGCGTGAAGGGTGTGTGGCCGAGTGGTTAGATCTCTTGGGTGTAAACACTGATCAGTAAGTACTGCGTTCATCATCAATCAGGCAGTCTTCTGAGTCCAGTTACATCCTAGTAATCTTATCAATCTCTCAATATGATATTGCATCCATTGATTTTGTGACACACTTCATAAAGACGGCAACAACCTTAAACTTCACTGTTTTATTTGCAAATATTCAACTAACATCTGAAAGTGTTCACAGAAATAGAAGATATTGACAGTCTTAGACGACTTCAGACAAACCTGGGAAGACAGATCTCGTCAGCAGGGGACTGCAACTGTCTAGAGATCAAACTTAAAAAAAAAGATGTCCTTGGAAACGGAATGTGTCAGTCATTATTGGCGAGGAGGAATCGACACATTCAAATAACTCAATGATTTCGATCTCGCACAGGACACTGCAGACTCAACAAACACTTATATAGACTAGGAATAAGTCAAACAGCTCTCTGCCAGTGTCAGCAGGAGGAACAGACACCAGAGCATGTCCTGCAAGACTGTCCTCTCCTGGGGGACCTGAGAAGCAACATGTGACCCCAGTCGACCTGAAAACTAAGCTTTGGGAAACCTGACAGACCTGAAGCTGACTGCCCAGTTTGTGGTCCACAGTAAATTAAGCGCATGACCAGAGATCGCTGAAGAAGACTGACCACTGCTTTTTACAAATATTCAAATTGGCATTTAAATGCCTACACAGAAAGAGAATTTGACAGGCTCAGACCGAACACTTTAAAAAAATATATTCATGTTGACATCTGAATGTGTACATTTAAGAATGATCACAGTTTGTGTCAATAATAACAAGAAATGTAGAAAACAACATACGTGTACTTTCTGTATGTCGAGTTGATTTTGGTGGCGGTAGTGGGTATTTAGTGTCCTTGAGGGCAAGAGCTGCTGCAGCACATTGTGCCTTCTTGATAGTATCCCCTGAAGCTGAATACTCCTCATCTGCCAATTTGAGTATGACAGAAAATGTCCTTTTATGAGCTGGACCTTGCTCGTTCATTAGTTTGTACTCATGAGACAACTGTAGGAGATGGACATCAATAGCAAATTAAATAACAAACTATGATAAACATTATCATAAGGAAATCAATGTTTATTATTCTTTCAATATAATCAGATCATGTGGCATCTTTACATTGCTGGTAGGTTGTAATGAATCTCTGATGTTGTCTCTCTCGTCTTAACCAGATCAAGTTACATCTCCGCAACAAAGGTTAGCAGAAATAGATCTCTCATATGACAGTTTCTCTTGTATTAATTATTACACCGTCACATTTGGCAATCTTGTGCAAGGGATTCCCAGCACATGGTGTCTATTTCATAGCCTTTTAGAGTGTCTTTAAAGTGTTTTTTTTCTGCCCACCAACCGATCGTCTGCCCCCTCAAGCTCGCCATACATCAACTGTTTTGGGATGTGTTTATCAGGCATCCAAGCAATGAGACCGGCCCTTATGCAACCCCTATAAGTATTATCTTGGCATACTGACCTTATTAAAAATGGCTAGCTCATTGATAAGTCCCAAAGACGTTTTATCTTTTGTGATTCCCAAACAAGGTTTCTCAGAAGTATTATTTTTTGACTCCTGGGAGACTCCATCACCAAGAGCCTTGTCTTCAACCTGCCAGGAGAAGAAATGTTTAATAGGTTCATGGTCTTATATTAAATCAGAACATACTGGGGTCTATGATGGAATGAATATATGGCCCTTTTCATCTTTACAGACGGTCAGTAGGCAAGTGTTTTACTGTGACAACTTCTGAGTTTTCGCTTTCTCTCTTGTCGTTCAGCTCGTACATAAGTCTCTTCTCAAAAGACTCTGCGCCTTCCGTAATTTGGCTTTCCACACAACTCTGTCATCAGCTAGTCAAACAAAAATCATAATCAGCAACCAGAGCTGACAAAGATCCTACTTCACCTCCAAAAGATGGCCCTAGTAACATTCTGCACTAGTGGGATCAGACTAAACTAGAAGGGAACTAAAACCCAGTTTCAAAAATGATGTTGTGGAAAGTGTCACCAGGAATTTGGTCTCTTTGTAAATTGTCACACAACATAACATACATTTTTCTGATGAACAGTCTCTTTGGTGAAGTGGTTAAGCAGTTTGCCTTGTGTTCTGAAGGTGGTATGTTCAATTGCCTTGTGTTCTGAAGGTGGTATGTTCAATTGCATTGCATTCTGATGGTGGGTTCAAATCTGGACCCCATATTTGGTTTCCAAGTTTATTTTGCTGGAGCTACGGAGTTTATGCAATACTCTTGGGAGGTGGTGTGCCATTTTTGCGTAGAGTCACTGAGCCATATAGGAAACCCAGTGCAATAAAGTCAATCCTTTGCCATTGAGCCACTTTTTGAACCTTGAAGGTAAGGCAATAGGTAGAGCCTGGAAAACTGGTTAGAATGGATGCAACCGCACTCATCTCTTTCATAGGTATACAGTCTCAGTTCTCTGAACATGCCATGATCACAGAAGTAAGACAATAGCTTCGACAACAATTTAGAATTTGGACCAAACTCCAAATGTTTCAGCTGTACAAACTGACGACTTGATCGGATAAGAATTTCACATTTGCATATCTCATGTTTTTTCTTAGTTCATTCTGAACAGATTGTTTGTAGTATTGTGTCCTAGTTTACAGCAAGACTGTGATAGCTGCGACTTTCAACAAGACTAATCTGTTTTCAGAATTATATTTTGGAAGCCTAGGGATGCCTTTTCCTATCTGATCCCTAGCTTATATAAACATATTCTACAGTATAATGATATTTGCTATCTTCTTCTTCTTCTTTTGTCGTCACACTGCTACCGGGTTGTTGCCTAGTGTCGTGGTTTCTGTTTTTTTCTTGTGCTGTTCTGGTGGCTTGTGTGATTGTTATCTTTGCTCTTTCACAGGATTCTGCCACGTAGTAAAGATAAGTATCTGTACAGCATTTCTTTTTCCTGAAGCCAATTTCACCGAGTCGAAAATCGAGAATCAGGAAAAGTTTTCTTTCAATTTTTTTATGAAAGATTTTCCGGGTTGACCAAGTAATGAGATTTCTCTGTATGTTCTGTAGTCTCTCTTGCTTTCTTTCGTTGTTTATATCGGTACAGTTATATTATCAGTTATATGAGGACTATCATCATAGCACTCCGGACATCCACAGGTGCTCTGATCTCCACCTCAATAAATCCAGCAGCCCAACACGCCATTTCGATGTTGATTAATCAATCTCTTTGCATATTTGGTATCACCCATCTCTCTCAATCTGGTCACGCTAGTACAGTTATTGCATCCCTCCAGTATTTGGGTACTTCTTGATTAATCCATACACGATTTTAGTTTCTGTAACAATTCTAGCTCCTACTTTCTTCACAACTTTGACCCTTTCAGCAAGCATATATCATCTGCTCCTGGGGACTTGTTTAATGATGCCAATTGTAATGTCTTTCTTAATTTCTGATCCTAGTCTCATGGCTTTTTTAATAGGTGGTGATGGTTCAACTCTGGGCAGTAACGGTGGATAAATCATGTTCTTTCAAAATAGAAAACTATACCTGTATATTTAATGGTTGATAAATTAAGTAATTTCTAAGCAAAAAGAAATGTCCACATGAATAATCTTTAGTGAGCAATGGATGAAAAGTCAGTCCTTTCTATATAGACAGAAATGTCTGCATGACATAAATAGTCTCTGGGAGTAATAGAAGGGCTGGTAAGACATGTTCTTCCTATGTAGAAAGAAATATCTGCATGACAGTACAACAAAAGTCAGACTAGAAGATAAAATCCTTACACATACAACTGCTTTCACATATCTTGGAAGTGTTATCAGCTACGAATGAGCAGCTGGATCTGACATTAAAAGCAGAACAGGCACGAAGTGCATGACACTTCAGACGGTCTGGAAATCAGCCCAATACAGCATCAGAACCAAGATTAAGATATACCGCAGCTGTGTGTTATCAATCTTACTAAAAGGATAAGAATGTTGGGGAATGACAGAACAAGATATGTCCAAACTCGTCACCTTTCATACAACTAGTCTCAAAGATTTTGCGCATGTTCTGATCAAATACTATCTCTATCCAAGAAATGCTTGCACAAGAGAATATGAACACCATCATCTAAGTAACGCTGGAGATGGATTGGACATGTGACACGCATGGAGACTAACTCTGTCACAAAAACTGCACTGAAGATGGACACTAGAGGGAAAACAAAAACGTGGAAGATCCAAAACAACCTGGAGGAGAACAGTAGAACAAGAACTGATAGAAATGAATCAAAGATTTAACACATTAAAGAAGACAGCCAAGAATAGGGAAGAATGACGTGCATTTTTTGCTACTCTAAGTGCTAGAGGTGTCACAGGCTAACAAGAGAGTATAATAAAAGAGAAGACATGATCATACCTGAGTACTTTCTTCATCCTTTACTTTTTTAGATGTTTGCTGACTACTGAATATGGTAGTAGATGGTGTAATCTCTTGCTGACTACTGACTACGGTAGTAGATGGTGTAATCTCCTGCTGATTTGTTTGGATGAAGGAAAGTTTGGAGGATTCTTGTTGCATATTTGATGCTGATCTTAATGGATTCTGCAGTATCTTTTTCGGCTGTGGTTGCTGTTTGATATGCTGTTGACTAATACTCTGCTGTTGTAACTGCTCTTTAACTTGAAGACGCTGCGGATGTTTCTGTATTTGGAACTTCTTATTAATGAAGGATGCTTCCTCAGAATGAAGAGTTTGTTTGAGAATATGGTATGGTCGATGTCGTGTCTCATGCTCAACATTGCGATGTGAGCGCTGCATTGAATTAACTATTTTGTACTGGCATTGAAATGACTGAGTCTCTTGAGATGATTGCTGAGGTAGCAGAGCATGAAGCTGTTGCGAGGAAGCTTCTATCTGTGGCTGTTGGTGTCGATGTTGTGATGAAGCATCAATCTGAGACAGTTGGTTCTGATGATGTTGACCGTTTTGTTGTTGTAAGGAAGAACCAATCTGTGACTGTTCGTTCTGAAGTTGTTTAGGTCGACCTTGTTGTTGTTGTTGTGAGGATGGATCAATCTGAGTTTGTTGGTTCTGATGTTGTTGAGGTCGACGATAGTATTGTTGCAAGAAAGTCTCAATCTGTGGTTGTTTGTTCTGAAGTTGCCCGTGTTGTTTTGATGAAGCATCAATCTGCGATTGTTTGTTCTGAAGTTGCCCGTGTTGTTTTGATGAAGCATCAATCTGCGATTGTTGGTTCTGTTGTTGCTGAGGTCGACCATGGTACTGTTGTAAGAACGTCTCAATCTGTGGTTGTTGGTTCTGATGTTGTTGGGGTTGACTGTGTTGTTGTGAGGAGGCATCAATCTGCAGTTGGTTATGTTGTTGATGAGGTCGACCATGGTATTGTGAGAAAGCATCAAGCTGCGGTTGTTGGTTCTGATGTTGATCATGTTCCCGTGAATCAACATCAATGTGCGGTTGTGGGTTTTGTTGATGTTGCTTAGGATGGCCATGTTGTTGTGAGGAAACATCAATATGCAGTTGTTGGTTCTGAAGCTGTTGAAGTCGACCATGGTATTGTTGGAAAGGAGTATCACTCTGCGATTGTAGGTTCTGATGATGCTGAGGTGGTCGACCATGGTATTGTTGCGAGGAAGCTACATTTTGTGGTTGTTGATTTTGATGTTGTTGAGGAGGTCGTCCATGGTATTGTGTGGAAGTATCAATCTGCGGTTGCTGGTTCTGATGTTGCTGAGGTTGGCCACTCTGTTGATGTTGTTGACCATTGTGTAGTTGCAAGGAAGCCTCATTTTGTGGTTGCTGGTTCTGATGTTGTTGGGGTTGTCGAACATTGTGCTGTTGCAAGGAAGCTTCATTCTGTGGTTGTTGTCTCTGAAGCTGTTGTAGTCGACTACGATGCTGTTGCAAAGATACTTCCATTTGTGGTTGCGGGCCATCCTGCTGTTGGAAGGAAGTATCAGCTTGCATTTGCTGACTCTGATACTGATGATGTTGAGGTGGTAGACTGCGACGCTGTAGCAATGATGCTTCAATTTGCAGTTGGTTCTGAAACTGATGAGAAGGTGCCTGGTGATAGGTTCCAAGCTGGCTATTCCCCAAATCAATGCCTGCGTAAGGGGACACACTTGAACCTGTACAAATGATTATATGACAAGCTATCAAAACATGAAATGATAACTAACTACAATAAAAACAATGTCTGACGACCTTCTTTGTTTGCTCGACATAAACCAATTGTTAAACCACTCTTGAAAGTCTGTATGTTATTTGCATATTAGAGCATGAGGTCGTTGCGCTAGTTAGGCACCTTCGGACCCGCTGACCAGCACATCTAGTTTTGGCATGTCTTTATTCGGGTGCGTCTAAATTGACCTAGAGAAGTTATCCCACTAGGCAAGTCAGTGCTCTGTTAGCCTTGGACCATGCGGTCAAAGTTTCCCGGTCCACACCACTGAGAAGTAGCCTTGGACCATGCGGCCAAAGTTTTCCGGTCCACACCACTGAGAAGAAGCCTTGGACCATGCGACCAAAGTTTCCCGGTCCACACCACTGAGAAGTAGCCTTGGACCATGCAGTCAAAGTTTCCCGGTACACACCATTGAGAGGTGGTTGTTGACTTGTGTGTTCTACAGGACATCAGCTGGCAAATATTTTCCCTTTCACTTTCTGCCCTTTCTACAAGAGACTAGCTGACATCAACTCTGTTGGATACAGGAAACAGCTTACAGACCTGTCTGATTATGATAAACCTCAATTATTTGAAGTTAAACATGTAGGATTATGGTTGACAAATTAGAAATGTCATAAATAGAAGGAAATATCTTCAAGAACACACAGACTGTGAGGTGTAAGAGTTGATAACTAAGGTCCATCATAAATAGAAGGAAATTACAAGAATACACAGACTGTGAGGAGTAAGAGTTAATAAATAAGGTCCATCATAAATAGAAGGAAATTACAAGAATACACAGACTGTGAGGTGTAAGAGTTAATAAATAAGGTCCATCATAAATAGAAGGAAATTACAAGAATACACAGACTGTGAGGAGTAAGAGTTAATAACTAAGGTCCTTCATAAATAGAAGGAAATATCTACATGAATACAGACTATGGGGTTAAGGGTTGATAGGAATCTTGTTTGTGTCTTGCCTCCATACTACACTTCCAAATCTGGACTAAGAAGAATGATGGCCATTGATTCAGGATGCGACTGATGATTTGAGCATCACAGCTGCAGAGACAGCTGTATCTGGCCTATGAGAGATAGAAATTCTAAAGGACTATTAGTGTTGCAAAGTTCTGTTGAGGACAAGCTATTGGATGATAATTTATACTGTGCTAAACACTATATAGAAAAAGACTGTGAGCTCAGATAGCATAAGGCTGACGGGCTCAGATACAAATTATAGAAAATTATTTTACTTTTTTTCCGATCTAGAAGCACTTGAGCTGAAAGCTCTTCGGCTCGGTGTCATGGACATCGTAACCCTTCGGCTCAGTGCCACGAACACTGTAAATCTGGGGAACCTGTAGCTTTTCTGCCAGTCCGTGGAGTTGAACCCGCACTTACAGAGGACTAGTCACCCATAGTCCAACGCACTACGAACACGCTGGGCATGCGGTCAATTCTAGGAAATAAGACCACAACCGTCATGTGACCTCACATTCCAGTATTGTTAGATAAAAACAATACAACATGCTAAATCAAAGTTATATTATGTTACAAATTAAGTTTAACACTTAGGAATATCAGTATTAACATTTTTCCTCACTAATTAACCATGGACTCGTAGAATTAGGTAAAGTTGCAAAAAAGCGTAGTGTTCTATCAAACACATACAAAAACCAGTCCCCATTAAACCGGAATTTCCGATTCCCATCTGAGCTAGTCAACCTTATGTTGCCGGGGGTCACAGAAATGACAAAGTAATTTAGTTTTACAAAGTACAAAAACAAGATCAAGCAAACATTTGATTCTGTGATCCCTGTAGCCACTCGCTTCAATAACACTGATCATTTGTGAGCTCATAACATCACGGTCATAGTCACTCGATCGTGTTCCTCTGATGGTCGGAGTTGATTTGCTCATGACAAATGTTTGATATCTTTATATGGTATCTTCTTACTTGATATCTTTTCTCATGTTCCCTTATATATGTTTCATCAAAAACTAACATATAGAGATCCATGGTATAATAGATATTTCCCCCCAGATCCAGAAGCACTTGAGCTTTCTGCTCTTTGGTGCGGCGCCATGGACACCTAACCCTTCGGTTAGACACTGTAAATCTGGAGAACCTGTGGCTTTTATGCCAGCCAGCGGAATTGAACCGCACTCACAGGGGGCTTGTCATCCGTTGTCCAACACGCTACGAACACACTGGGCACAGAATATTTTTTTTTACATAACATAAAATTAACATTTAGAGTATGAGACAAACTAAATATGCTTGCAGAGAGAAGTCACTTTTGGCAGTAGTGAAACAACATAAGCTTGCCTGGTTCAAACATATAATAAGGCTCTACTGACTTTCAAAGATTATTCTACATGGGACATTGAGAGTGGAAGGAGATGAGGAAACAGAAAATCCTGGATTGTTGACAACATCAAGAGCTAGTGTTTCCCATTTTGTTCTTGTGTCCTTTGATAAAGGTCTTTGGTTGAAGCATCACAGTATCATGTTTTTGTATTTTGTAAAACTACATTACAATATCTTCTCCTCCTTTGCGTTCGTTCTATACAAGAAATTTTAATCACTCTTTTTGATCTGTTTGATCTTTGCCAAGAACATGTATACATTGTACATTGGTTTGGTAGGCACCTAAACGCATAGACTTCTATACGTTTAGGAAACGTGCATCCAACTTCAGCCAAACCTCCTTAGTCACCTCTAACGACACGCGTTGCAGGTAACAGTGGTTCTATTCTTTACACCCCAAATTTGGACCCGGTAACCACTCGGGCGACATTATGATATGTTTTCATAGTTCACATTTGGTAAAGAGTTTTACTGCAGCCTTGTATAGATAATGCTACTGTACTAAGTCACTATATGTACGATGAACTGCATATTAACTTTACATATGCAAATTAACACAACTTACCAGGTACTGGAGTTTGATAAGCTGGACTCTGAGCAGATATATTCCCAAAGACAGAAGAATATTTATGTGATAATAATATGTCTGGAGACATGTTCTGGTAACTTTGATAATTGTTGACAATTGGTATCTGCTTTTGTGGATACTGTCTCATCTGAGAGGGATGAGCCATAGATTCTAGGTCTGTCTGGTACGAAGACTTGTTACGTATCAGGGAACTGCTAGGTACTGAACATACATTAACAGAAATATGTTAAGATATAACAGGTACTAACATGTCAATTTTGGTAAAGAAACATTGGCAACAAAACAAGCAGCCAGAAGACAATATTGAAGTTTCTGTACAAGGTCCAATGCATCATTCTGTGCAAGGTCCAATGCATCGTTCTGTACAAGGTCCAATGCATCGTTCTGTACAAGGTCCAATGCATCGGATTTAAACATGGATTTTGACTTTCTTATCCTTTGACTGTCGCAAGCCTGACTTCAAGTCAGCAGTTATTTGTTGTCAAAATTGTCTCTACTAGGAAAGATGTTTAACTGAACTAACCAGTTTTCCCTACCTGGGTTTGTTTAGTTCTCCTTCATCTATGTGAATTGTAAGCCACTGATTTTGCATAGGGTTTACTCCCTGACCTTGGGTTTTATCACAGTAAGGCATGTCCTTGGTGGGAATTTGGGAGATGTCCACAAGCATGTGAGCCCAATATTTTCCCACCCAACAGGAGAAAATAATCCACTGGTCCTCTAGATGGCTACATTTCTGTTTCCTCTGCCATGTTCGCTGGGGAGTATGTGGCTTTCCTTCCAACCCAGGTTCATGATATACTAGCAGCCTATTCTGTTTCACCATCGGTGGGAATGTCAGCGTTTTATTCATTCAGCAAAAGAAGCAACACACCAAACATTTTCCACCAGTCCACCCTATCATGAATCACTCTGATTCATTCCCAGCCATGCTGTGGTAGTTCATGGATAGACCAGTAAAAGGTAGCATCTAATCCACTAAATACGGACAAATGAATCATCCTGGAACACTAATGTCAGTGCAAAGACTACCATATTCTCATGGTTAAGAAGATGATACAGCATCCTATGGTTTCTTCTTCCTTCATTGGCATCACATTGCTGCAAGGCTTGGGATACATAATGTGCATCCACCAAAGGAATAATGAGTTTTCACTGTGTGCAGCTGTTGTCCAGTCTAGAGTACACAAACATTGAACATGAATTATATACACTAGGATTAACTATACAAAAACAGAACCAGTCAGTCAGCTGTCATCATCCTACAACATCATAGTACTGTCAACTATTGTTTGTGATGATACATACAAAAAAAGACTAATGATGTCAGTCCATGACCCCTGTTTGATAATGACAAAGCAGTTGATGAAGTAGAAAAATCAATAGCAAGCTGGAATTTGGGATTCTCTTCTATTTCATTCATCCTGTAAAGTGCATTTATTATATTTTGTGGCAGTTTACAAAGTCTCTAAAATTGACTTCTTTGAAAACAATATACATTTTTAGGACCAAATTTGTCTTCCCCTTTTGTCCATACTCACTTAGTTGGATTGTAATATGTTTGGGTTTATTCTTAACAACCAAGTTAACCACTCTTGGTGATCTGTGTGGTTTTTTGGCCGAGAATTGAGTATGCCGTTCCACCATTAGGCGGCCATGTCATACACGACAGTCCCATCCACATTTTGGCCAAAGTGTATGCAACAGAAAAGAATTTTATAATTTGTAAACAAGTAAATTATGATATCTTCTTCTTCTGCATTCTCACTAGATTGGGATTTAGGGTTCTCTAATAAAGGCAGCCGTCTGCCTCAGATTATCAGCCACGCCATACAGTTTGTCTTGGACGCTAGTGTAAGTGGGCCACCTCTTTCTTCTCAAGTCTGCATACTTGGGGGCAGTTATGTAGGATATAATTCCTATGATTTCTACTTCCCCATTTGTGCCGACCTCTTCCAGCAGTAAGTTTTGGCCACCATCGTGATGGTAGGTCTGACATTCTTAGTGCGTGGCTAAATCTCTGAGGCAGATTAGCAACCGTAGAATCCGTTATCCCATTCCTCATTGTGAGGATCGTTGCACCATGTTATGCGCCTTACAGCCTGGTGCATCCGTTTTCTGCAAGCATTTGTTTCGGGTTAACATTCCTTAGCGGACACATGCATCCGATTTCAGCCAAACCTCCTTAGTCGCCTCTTCGACATGCATGGCAGGTAACAGTGGTTCTATTCTTTACACCCCAAATTTGGGTCCCGGTAACCACTCGGTCGAAATTATGATATTACAAAACGAAAAGCTCTAAAGTACCACATCTGGAGTTATATTGTAGTATGATATCAGATCTGATAGGTCATAGGGAGACTGTCAGAGCTGACTCATGTCAGCTGGATTGCTGTGATGCAGTCTGCTACCAAAGATCACTATGTGATTGAGGAGTAACGTTTTGACCAGCTTTGGTTTACTGTCCCCTGTCATCTCATTCAGTGTGTCTCATGCCTCTTAAAGAACTGTTTTATTCACCCTGACTCTCTGAGCAAGTGTATCACATTACTACAAGAATTACTTACCAGGAGAAGCTACTCCAGGGTTTTTAAGCGTATTCTGCTGCTGGCTACTCATCTTGATTGTAGATAACTTCTCGGCACAGTACAAGCAACACAGAAGCTGTTAAGAAAGGAAGAAGAATGTATAGTCATTTCATTGTTTCATATAAATTGTTACTTTCTTGGGCAGTAATATAAGCTAGGTAGATAGATAGTTACAGTTTCAACTTCATGACAACTGGTCGCCCCATAATTGCTCCATTCTTGTGCCAGTGAAAACCATTCACAATGTTCATCATTGTCTCATGTGAACCGTGAAAGATACAGAAGTCTCAGCATTAACCAGCAGTTTGCACATGCATTAAATGCATGCAGCTAGAAGCAGCCACCAGAGTAACAACACCAACCGTCCACTACTTGGATTTGCAATTCCTGTTGAAGGAGGCAGCCGTCACAACAAAAATAAACCAGCAGTCCGCACAAGCATTACTGCTTAAGGCTGGCACTATATCAACGACGAACACCTGCTGGCAATTTTCTTTTAAACTACAACACTGTGGACACAAACAAAATGCATTTCCAATGAAATTCACACTTCACAGTGTCATACCAAGCACCCAACTCAGTAGCTGGGTAAGAAACGAGTCCTACTAGTACAAACATGAAAGGAAACGACTAGCAACAACGGCCATAAAAACACTTCCAATATCTCATCGGCTTGTTTACCGTACTGCCATGTAGTAATATAAGAAAATATGAAAAATTACACCAATATGTAAATGATACAACTAGCTAAGAAAAATTTTCTCCAACTCTCTTTGTCCAGTATGAAACTAAAATCTTCACTTTAAAAAAATGTTTAAAATGTTCCACATAAGAAATTAAAATAGAGCAAATACTATGATGGTAAATGTGAAATAGCAGATATCACAGTCAATGCAAATATTCATAATCAATCCTCGGCGTGTCAAATGGCACATATGGCAGAGACAAAAATATCCACTCAATTCGTTATTGTGCTTTTCTATCTCAACCCTAGCCCTACGCATGTTTTCTAACTCTTCTTCAAAAGCTCTTCATGTGTCCCTAGAACTCCATTTTTCGTTGTCCCTATCGTGTTTGCTGTATTGCATTGCCAGCCACTCTTATCACCCTGAGGACATATCCAATCCCCAGCCATCATCTCTTTTGTTTATCTTTATTTATAATGTAAACATTAGGATAATGTAAACATTAGGATGGTGCATATAATACATACAAGACAAACTCACATTAGTCTTCTCGTTCGCGATATTTAATCTCTACACAATTACATTAGTTACTGTTGGCAATAATGGCCCCAAAATGTACAAACATGAGTTGCAAATTTTACAAACACAAATATACAAAGTTTCCATTTCAATCAAAATATCTTTGTCAAGAGAGGGATAAACACAAAAAAAGAAAACTGTGTTTTGGATGCTGTATGTTGACTTTGTGTTGATTTGCAGAACAGCATTTCAACCCATTTATATTTATTTTTAAAAATATTAATTTGCCTATTAGCATCCATTTTTACTGTAGTTTCCCTTGCACAAAACAGAGTTGATGCTGCAAAAGGTAATTAATGTGGGTATGTTATTAAGGTGGGACGGATTAGCGTGATGCATGTGCTCGTCTATCAACTTGGATACAAGAAGGTTGTGGGTTCAATCCTACACTCGGCATTTCAAACGAGGAAAGGAATTGGCCCTCCTACATCCTGCACACTAGGACTAGACATGTGAAGTAACAGGTACTTCATACCCTAAGGTTTGAACAAGCTATGGAACATTTTATTTATGCTACTACGAATGGGGGACTAGCGACCTTTGACCTTGTCATTACAACTAAAGGTGAAAGATTGATTTCATTGTACCAGGTTTCCCCATATGACTCCGTCCCTGTCTGCAGAAATGGCACGCCATCAGCTGAGTATTGCACAAAGCATGAACTCCGTAGCTCCAGCAACTACATAGTTCAAGGGGTTTTAACGACACAAACATACAATTTATAAGCTGGATGCTGGAGCTTCTTTACCTAAAGTGAAAAGGACCCATAAAATTTATTTAGATATATCAAGTAGTTTTGTGCTACATGTTGGCATGATTTGACTATCTACTTTTGCATGTGAAGTATGTGGTATCCAATGTGCTGTTGATTAAATAGATTCAGGGACTCCACCACATATATACAATAAATGATGCTCTTTTTGCACATAAGTCTACACTTAGAAGTACACTGTGGTATTCTATGTGCTGTTGATTTAAATGTACAAGGGATTCATCACAAAAATACAATAATTTGAAGCTAAATAACTTAGTAATGATGAGCAATGAGGATTCCTTTGCCCACACACCCTACAAGTGACACGAGACTGCAGTCAGAAGAACTACGGGTCAAGATTTTATATTAATTAAAATTATGTCTTTCTTCTACTTCAAACACTCCATATCGACCACTTATTAACCACTCTAGTCTATGTGATTTGTATATGATCTGAACCTAAGAGCGATTGTATGTTGTGCCAGTTATGCGCCTACAAGTAGACCTGCACATCCGATTTCTGGGATGCTTTTTATTTACTTACTAGGGTAGCTTCCCTAGGTCCTACATAAGTCACCTCTTCTTACGACATGCCTTGTAGGTTGCAGTGGTACTATTCTTTGCTTCCCTTGCAGGCCCAGCACCACAAGGGCGTATTAAAATTATTTAGTAAAATCCAGTTGGCGATCCCACATTATTTCATCATTGACAGGTCTCATCCACGTCACTATCTATAATAAATAATTTAATATTGAGTATTGTCTTATCCACCAAGCCAAGATGTGAAGAGTAGTGTAGTAGTAAATAGGAAATAAGCCGGCGGATAGGGACAGACTAGCATCTATGTCTGACCTCTACCCGTGGCGAACATAAAATACTCCTGTAGACGAGTCCTACATATGGCCAAATGCTGAGAGTACATATGATGTTGGATCAATGACAAGGCAAAACTAACTAAACCAGTTCCAACTTTCGTTTCAAGAACTCCAATCAAACTAACTTACACGTGCAAATACGCAACTTATTGTAACAACTTACAAACGTTATCACTTATGACTACTTCGCAGACAAAATGTTACATACCTAATTGAAACATCAAGATTAGATACTTAAATTCGGAAATAGTGCATTTAAGAGCTAAGTTATACTGTCAAAAAGCAAAGAAAAACTATCAGACTATCCGGAGGTAGGCCATGTCTGTCGATGTGATGTTCTCGCGCGAAATCTCGTCGCTACGATAACTCTTCAACTATTAAGAAATCATCATCTAGATTACCATATCACGTATGATAAGCGCATGCAATCTAATACTAATCATTCAATACATCAAGGGGGCATTAACGTTTTCTTCATTGAAGTCTGCAGAGAATTGGCCTTTTGTCTTTCACCTGGCGGATGATGGAATTAGTTGTCCACTCTTGCCGTTAGGCGTAGGGTAGGAGCTTTAATTTTCGTTCCAGGGGCAGATGAGTCGCCCTGGTTATGTTATATTCGTGTTTATTTAGTGTGGTCTTGATATTATCTGTCCATCTTTTTCTTGGTCTTCCCTTGGCTCTAGTACCTGGTCTCTTTTATTGTATGCTGTTATTGGTGGTTGGTTGTATTCCATTCTCATTAAATGTCCAAATACTGCATTTGTTGTCTTTCAATGTATTCGGTGCATGAAGTTATGCCACTCTGCTTCTGATGTCCTCATTTCGTAGTTTATCTTTCCTCTTCTTCTTTGCGTTAGTTCTTTACGACCAATTTTAATCACTCTTTGTGATATGTTTGATCTTTGCCAAGAACGTGTATACGTTGCACATTGGTTTGGTAGGCCCCTAAACGCATAAGACTTCTACACGTTTAGGACACATGCATCCGATTTCAGCCTAACCTCCTTAGTCACCTCTTACGACATGCGTGGCAGGTAACAGTGGTTCTATTCTTTACACCCAAAATTTGGCCCCGGTAACCACTCGGGTGATCTATCTTTCCTGGTAACCCCCACTGCCTTCCTCAAGCATTTCATTTCACACATGGTGAGCTTTCTGTAGTGTGTCGATGTCAGAAAACAAATTTGGTACTGGTAACAACGTGTTGGTAAAAAAATACTTTTTAGCATCTGTCTTTTCATCTCCATCTTGATCTTTGGGTGTTGTAGTAATGGTGCCAGCTGGTAGGTCACTGCATTTGCTTTTGGCATCTTGTCTCTATTTCTCTATCGAGTTTTCAGTCCTCTGTGAAAATGCTGCCTGAATATTTGAATTTAGAAACTTGCTTTACTCTGGTTATGTCTATTTGTATGTTTGCTTTTCTTGGTGTTCTGCTGATTTTCATGGTCTTGGTCTTTTGTGTGTTCATTTTCATGTTGTACTTCCTGCATGCTATTAAAAATGAATTCATATGATGTTGTAGCTGATCCTCATCTTCATAGATTAGACTTTGGCCGTCTGCAAAAAGTAATTAATTGATTTGGTTATTTAATTGATCTTAGTTTCTCAGAGAGTTGGTAACAAGATGTAAGCATTAGCAGTAAGATCAGTGACTCAACTCTACTTAATGTGCAATTGCTACACAACGTACAATTGTCCTTAGACTCAGATCACATACAGATCACAAAAAATGGTTAACAAGTGGTCGATATTGAGCGTTCGAAAAAGAAGAAGATACATTACAATGGACATAGACTGTGAGAAAATTCTTACATTTATGCGAACATGATTCATTTTGTTCATCATGAGTGATGTTGAAGACCACTCTGCAAAAATCGAACATATAGAAGGAAAAAAATTAGGTCGAGTCAGTCTCTACGTACGTAGATAAATGATGATCTCATTGAGGATCTGGGAAACGCTTGTACAGCGTGAGCAGAACATGTTTGCAATTGTCGCGTGATGTATTTTTTTATTTCATCTGATGTGCTGCTGCAGTTCTGGATACCTTCCAAATCAAAGCATCGTGCTGTAGAGATCTTGTGTAGCAGTCTCGCAAGTGGTAGTGTTTATATCAGAAGTTTCAATGAGGTTTTGATCATTGAGTTTGTCATTGAATCGCTTCACCACGTTAATTTTGAGCTTTCTGTAGTTTGCAGCCAGTTGGTGGGCAAACCACTTCATGCAGGAATTATACAAATATATCCAACTTTCCTTCGATACTGGAAACATAAGAGGTGTTTACGACGGTGTCAGGAAAACATTTGGTTCAGCTATAAAAACAAAAGACTGCACCCCTCACAACATAAACGGGAAATTCTAAACGATCGCAAAAGGCAGATGGGGAGCTGGGTGGAATAGAGCTGTATTCCACCAAAAATATCTTCTTCTTCGAAAGCTCCGTATTGACCACTTGTATTACTCCCGTGTGCTGCCGGGGCACGCAAGGGAGGCAAAGAATAGTACCAATGCAACCTACGATCCTTGTCGTAAGAGGCGACTGATGTAGGCCCTAGGGATGCTACTCTAGTAAATAAAAAGCAGCGCAGAAATCGGATGTGTCTGCCTACTTGTAGGCGTATAACTGGCGCAACGTACAATCGCTATTAGGCTCAGATCACATACAAATCACACAGATTGGTTGACAAGTGGTCGATATGGAGCGTTTGAAGAAGAAGACCACTTGTTGGACACTCTTTGGGATTTGTATGCGATATGAGCCTAAGAGCGATTGTACGGTGTGCCATTTATGTGCCTACAAGTAGACATCCGATTTCTGCGATGTTTTTATTTATTAGGGTAGCTTCCTAGGTCCTACATCAGTCACCTCTTACAACATGCCTTGTAGATCGTAGTGGTACTATTCTTTGCTTCCTTGCGGTCCCGGCACCACAACAGCGGAACAAAAATATTGCAACTGACATCGCACTCGATGAAATTAAAACTATCTGTCTTGATTAGCTTTGATCAGACGCTAACATAGGCAGAACTCAGTAATCCAATCGGCCCCCTGGAAAACTGGAAAGGATTACATTTCCCCCCTCCTGAAGCGATCAAATGTGATAAGCATTCTCTCCTAGTCAATCTACTTGAAGTATTGTTCTTATGCTTGGAGTAGGGAGAAGTGCCTCAGGACATGAGGGATGCAAACATTGTCATCTTATACAAAAATATAGGTGATCATGTTAACAACTACCGTGGTATCTCAATGCTCAGCATCGTTGGGTAAGGTTTACGATCGTGTTGTACTAAATAGGCTACAAAAGCTAGCAAACCGAGTATACCATGAGCCACAATTTGGATTTAGATCCAACAGATTCACCATTGAAATATTATACTTCTTGACACCACTACAGGTTAAATATCGTGAATAAAGAATGCCACTATAGCCTACAGTGCTTTCATAGACCTAGCAAAAGCATTTGACCTACTCAGTAGAACGGACCTCTTCAAGCGTCTGGAAAAACATCGGCTTCCCTCCTATGCTGCTTAAAGTCATATCATCATTTCATAATAACATGAATGGCACAGTTATGTTTGATAGGGCCTTCTATAGCGCATTCTCCGTCAACAGTGGCATCAAATAAGAGTGTGCACTCTTTGTAATATGTTTCTCTCATGCTTTAAATTAGCAGAAGAAGGTAGGTCTATATTTCTCAAAACAAGATCTGATTAAAAAAAACTATTCAAAATGGCTCGACTTAGAGCGATGATTAAGTTCAAAGAATCACCATCAGGGAGATTCTGCTTATCGACGATGCAGCATTAATATGGAACATAGAAAGGGCTACAATATCTCATGGACATATTTGCTACAGCATCCAACAAATTCGACCCGACCATCAGCCCGAGGAAAATAAATAGTATGATCCAAGATATTAGTAGAGCCCTATCTATTAACACATAAATTTATACGCTTAAAGTAGTTAATACCTTTGCATACCTCTGCACCAGCCCGTCATTAGTATCAACTGCAACAACTATGACAAGTATTGCTAACTACAGAATAATCGATGTAAGGCAAGACTGCAGTAAAACTATGTAGAATGGTGAAACACGTAAAAATAAAGTTCTGTAGTTTTACAAAATACAAAAATAATACACAGCAACTTTTCGAAAAAGATCTTTATCAAGCAAAGCATACAACCGAAATGAAGAAATTCTTACACGGTACGATTCTATTTGTTCTGTGCCGTGTAAGAAGTGAATTTCTTCACTGCGTTAACACGGTACGATTCTATTTGTTCTGTGCCGTGTAAGAAGTGAATTTCTTCACTGCGTTAACACGGTACGATTCTATTTGTTCTGTGCCGTGTAAGAAGTGAATTTCTTCACTGCGTTAACACGGTACGATTCTATTTGTTCTGTGCCGTGTAAGAAATGAATTTCTTCACTGCGTTAACACGGTACGATTCTATTTGTTCTGTGCCGTGTAAGAAGTGAATTTCTTCACTGCGTTAACACGGTACGATTCTATTTGTTCTGTGCTGTGCAAGAAGTGAATTTCTTCACTGCGTTAACACGGTACGATTCTATTTGTTCTGTGCCGTGTAAGAAGTGAATTTCTTCACTGCGTTAACACGGTACGATTCTATTTGTTCTGTGCCGTGCAAGAAGTGAATTTCTTCACTGCGTTAACACGGTACGATTCTATTTGTTCTGTGCCGTGTAAGAAGTGAATTTCTTCACTGCGTTAACACGGTACGATTCTATTTGTTCTGTGCTGTGTAAGAAGTGAATTTCTTCACTGCGTTAACACGGTACGATTCTATTTGTTCTGTGCCGTGTAAGAAGTGAATTTCTTCACTGCGTTAACACGGTACGATTCTATTTGTTCTGTGCTGTGTAAGAAGTGAATTTCTTCACTGCGTTAACACGGTACGATTCTATTTGTTCTGTGCCGTGTAAGAAGTGAATTTCTTCACTGCGTTAACACGGTACGATTCTATTTGTTCTGTGCTGTGTAAGAAGTGAATTTCTTCACTGCGTTAACACGGTACGATTCTATTTGTTCTGTGCTGTGTAAGAAGTGAATTTCTTCACTGCGTTAACACGGTACGATTCTATTTGTTCTGTGCCGTGTAAGAAATGAATTTCTTCATTGCGGTTGTATCTTGTGCTTCTTCTTCTTCTTCTTCAGCGATCTCTGGTCATGCGCTTAATTTAAGGTGGACCACAAACTGGGCAGTCAGCTTCAGGTCTGTCAGGTTTCCCAAAGCTTAGTTTTCAGGACGACTGGGTGTGGTTACATGTTGCTTCTCAGCTCAGCCAGAAGAGGACAGTCTTGCAGGAACATTCTTTGCTTGATAAGGGCTTTTTGGTCGAAACGTTGCGGTGTATTGTTTTTGTATTTTGTAAAAGTACATCACTTTGTTTTTTACGCGTTTCTTCATAACTCCAGTTTTGGAAATAACAGCAATAACAAGCAATGTGATTCAGCACAGAACAAAACTACGTAACGCAAAACCTATTGTCCCTTGAGACAAAGATACTGAACTGACGTCACAGCACTCCGGGTAGACCCATAGGTGCTCAGTTTCTCCAATAGATTTCGAAGGGAAGACATACTGATGGTTCCTATGGCTTGCTGGTTAAATACAATTGTCTTACTGCCCCTCAAGCACCCCCAGCTCAACTTGTATAACTTGTAATTCCAAACTCCCTAAATTGTTCTATTAATTCAAAGTCGATTTTAGTGTCCTCGTCCAACAGCAGTTCGCCAAGAGACCGAAGAACATCCCCCTTATCCATCCTAATCCCTCCTTCCCCTCAACAATCGATGCTTTCGATGGAAGCATGTCCGTTTTCTTGTTGCCGCGAGCACTCGCATGACCAGAACAGTAGATCCACATGAGTCTCTGGAGGTTGGAAACCTCTTTAGACGACATCCACTAATACGGCAACCTGCCATTCTCGATCTCTCGAAGCATCGACTGAAAGTCAGAACAATAACGGCCCCAGTAAAGGGAGTACCAGAGAGCTAATGGAGTGTAGCAATAACGGCCTCAACCTCCATCCTCATACTGGAAGTAGTTGTCCTGTATGCTCCATTCCGCTCTGCAGCAACCCTACCATGCGCGTTAACCAAGAAACCTCAATATGACTTTTCACCACGATGCACAGACCGATTTGTATAAACAACATCATCAATTCCATTATCTTCTATCAGCTGCTTAACTGCAAGATCAGCCTTCAAGTTGTCACAATCTCTGCATTCTCTTTCAAGAGTAATGATAACGCTGTGTTAGTTTGTCAGGCTAACATCTATTATAATCCATTCCTCCCCTTTTGGTAGGATCCCAACTGTGGTCATCTGGCTAATTTTTCTTTCAGCCTGAGCCATCCACAACATGTCACGCTTGATTTTCGTGCCCTTAGAGTTAACATTAGTGTTCTTGTGTAGTAAATGTCTCTTATCAGCAGTAACCCGCATATATGCCTTGGTTTGGGGCAACTACATGACGGGAGTGTAGTGACAGAAAGCCAAGCATATATCTCATCTTTATAATCGGAGTATCTTTAGTGCAGCCAAGGACTATGTGCATGTCTGTATTCTGAATACGTCCGAGTCGTTCATATTGTGATTTTGATATCGTGAGGATGCCGAGTCCGTAATCTACCACGGACATAACCAGTTGCTGAAACAGAAGGACAGACAGTCTCTGATGACTGTATGCTGCTAACATAACTTTGAGAGCTGGAAGACCACACCTGTAACGTTGTATCGCTTGTTCAACGTGATAGTTGAAAGACCACACCTGTAACGTTGTATCGCTTGTTCAACATGATAGTTGGAAGATAGACTACAGTCAAATGTTATTCCAAGATAACGCAGACTATCACGACGCTAAATAGCATGTCTATCAAAGGTGACTCCGGGTAGGTCAGCCCTGACTGGGCATGACAATGGAGTTATTCAAAAAGCACCACAATATGTAGGTCCTTTTGCAGGGTTGACGTGAGACTTCCTGCATCAAAACAGGATGCCATTTAATCTTTCCTGAAGGTCTTCAACAATTTCTTGCCTTTCTGATCCAGTCCTATATATTAAGATGTCATCTGCAAAAGTCTATGTTTGACCCAATCAGGTTGGATGTATTTTGGCTCACTTCTCTTCCCTCCTCTACATCTTCTTCTATGTGAATATTTCCTTGCTTGATCTGCTGGAGAACCAAACGACAGTGCGCGAATTTCGTAGCACCCGCTGGAGCTCATTGAAAATATGACATCTTACAAAACATAAACATATAAACAAATAGCTGAGACAAAGATGCAAATGAGGATGATTATCTGTACATTGCACTTATTAATGTTAGCAGTTGCAAATCACCACTACTCTTTATCGGACAGTGTATCGTAGACACGCAAGAAAACTAATCCACTTCCACACAAGAGGTGTACGCAGAATACCAAAAATAAACTGGCAGGACAAAATTCCAGATAGCGAAGTCCTCATAAGTCAATAAAGATCCCAAACGTCAACACCCTGTTGCAGAAGGCCCAAATGAGATGGACCGGTCACGTTGCTAGGATACCTGATAAACGCATCCTAAAACCGTTGATGTATGGTGAACTTGAAGGGGGCAGATGTTTTTCTGGTGGACAGAAAAAAAGCTTTAAAGACACTCTTAAAGTGTCTCTGAAATGCTTCAATATAGACACCATGTGCTGGGAATCCCATGGGCAAAATCGACAAATGTGGTGCTGTAACAACACAAGAGGAACACGCATAGCTTAGAACCAGAGCCAACTATAAACTTATGGGCCTTCGGACTCAAGTTATCTAGAGTTGGCTGTGCTTAAAATCATCGAGCCGTTGAGGTACAGAGAAAACGAGCTGCGCAAAAAAGACAACACACAACACGCACATGTCTAGCCTTGATCATGTATGCCCCACCTGTGGTAGGGGATTGTATTCTAGGATTGGACTCTTCAGTCCCCTCCGCACACACCAGAAGTGCAGCAGCACACGTCTGATGCTGTTGTCATCATAGATTGCGATGGACGGCTATTATTACCCTTTATGGCATATATGGATAAAATAACTTAATAGTCAAACTCAGAGTAAGATGAAATAAATGAATTGCTTTTTGCAGATGATCAGTGCCTGATACATCAAAATGAACAAGATCTACAACATATATTGACACCTTGAACAAAAATTGTATAAAACATGACATGACAATCAATAACACTAAAACAGAAATAATGAATATGGGAAGAAAACATGATAATCTAGACATCCATGTCAATGGCATTACACAAAATCAAGTGAAAGAATTCAAATGCTTAGGAAGCATATTCACAGAAGACGGAAGACTAGATAGAGAGATAGAGGCTAGAGTGCAAAAGCAAATGCTGTAACCTACCAGCTAGTCCCATTGTTAAGGCACCAACTATTTCACGGACAGCTAAGCAACAGATGATCAATAGTATTTTCATACCTACGTTGCGTTACCAGAGCCAAACATGGACAATGAGCAACGCGCAGTCACAAAAAATAACTACATGTGAAATGTGGTATCCGCGAAGTTACCAACAACACTAGAAAAGACAGAACCACCAACATCAGCATAAGAAAGAAAGTTAGCACATAATCTTGCTCATTGTGTTACAGTGAGAAACAAAGAATGAAGTGGTTTGGTCACTTAATAAGAATGCATCCAAACTCCACAAGTATACTGAGACTTCTACAACAGAACTTCAGGAGAAGATGGCTAAAGGAAGACCACAAAAAAGATGGTTATATGGCATAGCATAATCCTAACAAAGAGCAAAAATAATCACCCAAGCCACACGAACATCGCAAGAGAAAAACAGAAAACCACGACACTGGGCAACAACCCGGTAACAGTGTGACGACAAATGAAGACTCAGTAACGAGTGTTTGGTGAGAACGTAATAAATAGCAGGCAATATTTAGAAGTAACTGAAACGCCACATCTCTGCTTTTGATTCCTGTCATCTCAAGCACGATGGCGCCACCCGTTCAGAAAGCAATGGCAAACTACTGAACGTATAAGTGGTGCCTAGAAAATCAACGACTTGTTTACTGTAGTTGATGGCTACGTCCTTTGGGATATGCCACGATTTTCATTTTCATCTCAAGCATAGCCTGGCTGTGCCTCAAGCGACACAGGTGAGTTAGTTGACCTATTTACCTGTTTGTTAGTAACCAATCAAATCGCGTCGCTTGCTTTGTATCATTTGATGTCGCCGAGATGGCGATCAAGTCAAAAACTTTTACACTTTTAGCTTTTATATTCGCAGTGACTTGTTTAGTATCTTTAATCGTGGCATTCGCTTCAGACCGTTGGTTTGTGTCCTCTGAAAAAGAAGTTTCTGGGTTTAACAACATAGGTTTGTGGTCAGCATGTTTTTCCAGATATCGCCCTCCTGCTTGGGCCCTAGTTGACAAATACTACGATGGCTGTTGGTGGGTTTTTGATAGGGAAATGGACGACCTACGGCAATTTCTATTTCCGTGTAAGTGTAATCTGCACTGGAAATGTGATTGTGATTATCTATTGTTATATTTACTTGATTGAGAATGTTCTGTTTTGTCTCTAGTATCTAATAGAAACAGACATTTCCTTACGTTCTTTGTTATTTCATATTTTCTTTCTGAATTTAGTGAGTATCAATCATATTCATAAGTATCATATATAATTATATATCATCATGTATGAATGTATGTATTGTATTATTTTGTGATAAGTATCATATATAATATATAATTATGTATCATCATGTATGAATAATAAGTATCATATATATTATAATATATAATTATATATCATCATGTATGAATATATGTATTGTATTATTTTGTGATAAGTATCATATATCATATATAATTATATATCATCATGTATGAATATATGTATATTGTATTATTTTGTATTAGAAAAACTACAACAATTTGTCAACATGACCCATAAAACACTCTACTAACTTAATTAACTAATCAAGCCATTAGAAAACGACACAAGAAACACATTGCTACTTTCAAGTCATACTAAGAAGACATTATTATTATTATATTATCGGCATTTCCTTCAGGGAAACATCCTTTAACCATTTCAGCCCCACACCAGTTTACATCAAATCACCTCCCAAATCCCAGCAAAGGAAATAACCCGGACATCCCACAGCATGTTTTAAAAAAATTAATTACAAAAAACTATTGATCCTAAGACACTCAAATTTGTGTCAGTGAACAAGAAAATGGACATAATTTAAAAAGAAACTAAATTAAAATGAATAATGAATACAACAAAAAAGGATGATTGAAAAATGCAGTAGAAGTTTATGGAAAAAACAAATTTACTCGACAGTTCAAGACTGTGTACTCACCCAATTTCAAGTCTCCAGGCTGGAATGATACTTGGAGTAGCATTCGCCTTTGCAGAGATGTATCTGGCAAATGCTACTCAATCTATCATCTGTGTTCCAGTACATTTTGTGCTGTGGCAAAACAACAATGCCCATCAAGATATTCATGTGCAAATAAAGACAAATCTCAGAAGGTGTTACAGGTACCCAGTACTTATCAACATTGCTGGTGGTTTCCTGATGTTGAACGGCATATACGTTGGTCTGGTCAACAGCTAACTGATAGAAGTCCTCATTAACTATCAGGCTAAAGTAATCAAATGGCTCAGCATTCTCATCTAAGACGTGCATAGGCCCACAGTCTTCGACAAATGGCTCAACTTCAGCTGGGGAGGTGGCATCACTCCAACGATCATTGTTAAAAACCGGCAAATTATCAGTCTCTTCATCAGAACTAGAAGCCTCGTGGTCAGAATCAGAGAAAGGAACATCTGTGTCACTTTCCACGTCAATGACACAAGTATCCTTTTCTAATTCCATGAAATGACCATCAAAAGAGATATCAGAGCTATCACTATCATTGCCATAATTCGCAGCCATTTTCAGAGAATTTTAGAAATATTTTCCAACGATTTTGAAATTCAAAATAAAATACACAACCTGCCAGTAGCGCGTCCCAAGACAAAGAGAACGCGGTTCTGTTAGTAAATGCCAGGATGGGAAATTCAGTTATTTGAAAGGTGAATTAGTTGTAATGTATAGTGAGTTACAACGCGACAGTATAAAAACCCGTATTTTATCGTATCCGGGAACCTCCACTATAGAAAAAAAACCCAGTATATTTTTGTTACTGGGTCGGAAACGGTTAATTTAAATAATGAAGCTTAAATAAATATTATTTTTATATAATATTGGTAGTAGGCCGTAGGTATATTTTCTCAGTATGATGCAAGTCTTCGAAATCCCTTAAACGGTTTTTCTTAAAATAACCTTTAATTTTGATTTGCTGTTTATGCCGCCCTTATGGTTTCGCCTGATGCGTTGCCTCTCTGTTTCATAGCACGGCACGATACGACCCTGATTGGTAGTACAGTCAGTATGAGTATGCTTATGCTATGCCTCTTTCAGTCCTGAGGGGTTTATACTATTTGCTATTATTCTATGACTATAGAATACGAGGATAGTGTAGACTAGAGCAGTGTGAGTGCTGCTGGATAAGTACTTTGCAACTTCCTTGGTGACTGTAAAACTCGATGTGAGAGTGACGGTTCTGCCACAATTTAAACACCAAATTTGATGAGATAGGTCTCTCGACATGGGATAGCATCCTGATGTCGAGATTTTCTTCTGCTTTGTTTGATCAGATTGAAAATGCTCAAAATGCAATAGCCAACTCCAAACCTTTTTACTTCTGGTACATCTTTCTTTGTCAATCGTTTCCAATGTGCATGTGTTTATGTCAAGAGCCTTCAAATCTGGCTTATAGGCATCCTTATATTGCATGTGAGGTCTTTCAGTCAGTCTTTTCCCAGAGATCAGTTCTCCATAAAGGAGATCCGTGGAAATTCAATCATCTTCCATGCTTGTCATGTGGCCTAGCCACCATAGACGTCTATGCTTGAGGAAAGTGTAACAGTAAAGGTAAAGGAACCCTTTCATACCTTGAGGTATATAGGGCAATACAGTGTTAGGCCTGTATTTTTCATTGACCATCAACACACGATGGGTGATGTGGTCAGCATCACGCCGCCGCCTTTACTTTCCCAGAGCATGTCTGGTACCCAGTTGAGGCTGGTCGACCTGAGAGCCGTCGCGGTCGGGAAAAATTCCACGCGCACTGCGGAGTTGAACCCAGACCACCAGCCTTGAGAAGCGAGTTCACTAACAACTACGCTACCGTGGCTCTCTGAGGAAAGTGTACATTGTGAGAATTTATGCTCTCTTAAGCACTCATTTGTTTTTTATATGGTCATTCCATCATATGTCAAGATATGTCTAAGGCATCTCATATGAAAAACATTGAGCTTTCTTTCCTGTTGAGAATAAGGAGTCCAGGTTATGTGTTGCTGAACTGACAGTAATCTATCACAGACATAAGGAGTTAATGAAATAGGACAGTTAACACTGCTCAAGGTGTGCGGCTACCATAACCTTGCGAACTGCAAAATCATGCTTGCAACACTGTATCATTTGTTTAACATGATGTTATTACCAAAGTTATTTCAAGATAACACATCTTGTCACAGTGTTCAATAGTCTGTCCCTCAAAAGTGACTCCGGGTAGGTAAGTCCTGAATATGGAATTATTCAAAGAGCACCACAACATACATGCTTTCTCAGGATTGACCTGAGAGTGAGACTCCTTACACCAACGAAAGATAGTATGCAATGTTTCCTGAATCTCTTTGACTATTTGTTGTTTATTTGTTCCATTCCTATATATTGAGATGTCATCTGCAAAGGTCAAATGTGTGGACCAACTTATATGGTTTAATTTTGACTACATTTGCTGTATAGATGTTGAACAACACTGGTGATAGAAGGAAACTTGTGGCATTTCTGGACATATACATACTGGGTCTAATGTCCACGTTTCTAAAGGTTGTGCAACGATCCTCTCCATCAAGGAAGCTACTATTCAGATCACCAGTCAAGGATTAATCCTACATTTTAACAAAGTGGTTATCATGTTTGGAAAGTCTACTTTGTTATATGCATCCTTCAAGTCAATGACCACAACAACAGTCTTCTGTTGCGATTGGAGGCCCTTGTAAACAGCATAAGCAAAAGTGCCAGCATTGTTCCAAGTCCCTTCCATTGGCTGGAAAAGAGTTTAGCCATTGAACCCATAGATTAGCATGTTCACTATGAAAGTCTTATTTAACTGTGTTTTTGCATGCTCAATTAGTTTGTTATTTTTATAGACTGTCCTTGTTAGTTTGGAAAATGTAGTAGCTGCGTTGCCACTGCGTTGAGCTTAGTCCCCAGTGTAAGATTTTCGAAGGTAGTAAGATGAGCACAGTTACACAAAATTATGGACAATCTTCAGTTCGTGGCTGGAGATTCTGATTGATGGGGATGCACTTGCATCCTACACTTGAATCACATGCATTTGACTTAGACTGATGGTAAAGCTGAAGTCTCTGCGTGCAGTTGTAAAGCAATCTAAGAACTGTTGTAGATCTTCTACAGTATGAGCAGTTACATATTACATATTTCCTGTGCAATCAAAATTGCTACCCAAACAGGAGTCCTGCTATGTTTAAAGGGTTTTAAAGCCAAAGGATTGACTTCATTGCACCGGGTTTTACCCCATATGGCTTGGTCCTCTCTGCAGAAATGACACACCACCTGCAGAGAGTATTGCACAAACTCCGTAGCTCCAGCAACAATCCTAGGGTCTCTAGAATGTTATGTAGTGCCAATCTGGGGACAGCCAAAGGCTGAATGAGAGCGAACGCAGCAAACGCTGGTTGAAATTGGACACATCGCAGAAGGATAAGCACCAGAGCTCCAAATGGCGCTGAAGATGTGACGTATCACACCTGTTCTTGGTGTAAGAATGTTTATATATCACAATAAGAATGATCAAAATGTCAGAAAAAGACAATCGAGAAGAAGATTCTATTTCAAAACCCCATGGGGGTGTCTGGTCTTCTGCATTCTTAATGTATGTCCCAAAAACATTCATCTCTTTTGTATTTTCTCCTTGATGTTGTTGATGCCTGTGCATCGGGTGATCTCAGTATTAGGTATTCTTTATAACAAACAAATGCAGAGAAGTCTTCAAAGACATCTTCCCTGAAAGCTTCTTATGAGTCTGTCTTCGTAGTTGTTTTCAATGTCTCTGATCCATGCCATAAGACTTGAGCACACATTTGATTTGTATATATTGATTTTGATTATTTTATTTTACCTATCCTATTTGATTACTTCCCCAGCGTGGCTTGTTGGTACACAGGTGTTGGTGACCATAAGTCTAACCTTCCAGCTCATTGCCATGATAATCATGATTGTTAATGCCATCAACTGTTTCCCATACAACAGATTTAAGGATGTCATCTCAATTGGGTTAGCACTTGCATCTGTTGCACTGCATGGGTTTACAGGTACTGCATTGTGATTTAGTAGTCTTTAGATGATGTAGATAAGTATTACTACTACTAAAACTGTTACAATTATTGAACCTTCTAGTTTCCAGTGAAACATAGGTCTACAACTGTTCCTCTCTTACCACTGCCACTACTGAACCTTTTTGTTCCTAGAGATATATAGGGCTTTAATTGTAGCTCTTATTCAGCTTTCCGAGCCGTTGAGGTTCATTGCTGCATATATCACCCTGCTCCATTCATCTCCGTCCTTAGTCTTCTCTTTCCAATTGTTGACTTTGAGGTTCATTGTTGCAGATATCACACGCCTTCATCCATTTCGGTTCTTACCCTTCTCGTCCCAATTGTTGGCTCCTAGTATTTCTAGGTCTATTTCAATGTTATCTCCATTGTTTTCTTGATCAGCTTCATAGTCTCTTTCACTTCATATTTTTGGTAATGCTACTTTAGACTTTGTGTTCCCTGCGATTCTGTCAATATACCCTGGCCATTAATTCTATTAATTTTTAGGATGGTATATTTAATGACACTAAACAAATTATAAATATACTTATTGTTTCTCCTTTATTTTTTTTCCTATTTTCATCCTTGATGGGCCCAAATAATCATTCTAAACTCAAAGGTCTGTAATAATGTTTCATCTTGTTTTGTTGTACTCTGTTGCCATAGAAAGTGGCTACTTAGTTAAGTCCTTTGCCTTGTGAGTCGAAGGTCATGGGTTCGAACGACCACACAGTTCTGTTCATGAGTGTAGTTTTTCCAGACACTCCTAGGATTGTTGCTGGAGCTACGGAGTTCAAGTTTTATGCAATACTCTCGGCAGGTGGCATGCAATTTATGTGGAGTGGGACCAAGCCAAATGGGGTAAAACTCGGTGCAATGAAGTCAATCCTTCGGCTTTAAAACCTGTTTAATTGATCCTATTACAGTTTTGTATATTGTGATTGTGGTATTACAGGACATATACTTGGATTTTAGCAGGTATTGTAGAAATGTGGAGATTAATGAGGTACTGAGGTGAATTATTAAATTAATGAGGTACTGAGGTGAATTATTAAATTAATGAGGTACTGAGGTGAATTATTAAATTAATGAGGTACTGAGGTGAATTATTAAATTAATGAGGTACTGAGGTGAATTATTAAATTAATGAGGTACTGAGGTGAATTATTAAATTAATGAGGTACTGAGGTGAATTATTAAATTAATGAGGTACTGAGGTGAATTATTAAATTAATGAGGTACTGAGGTGAATTATTAAATTAATGAGGTACTGAGGTGAATTATTAAATTAATGAGGTACTGAGGTGAATTATTAAATTAATGAGGTACTGAGGTGAATTATTAAATTAATGAGGTACTGAGGTGAATTATTAAATTAATGAGGTACTGAGGTGAATTATTAAATTAATGAGGTACTGAGGTGAATTATTAAATTAATGAGGTACTGAGGTGAATTATTAAATTAATGAGGTACTGAGGTGAATTATTAAATTAATGAGGTACTGAGGTGAATTATTAAATTAATGAGGTACTGAGGTGAATTATTAAATTAATGAGGTACTGAGGTGAATTATTAAATTAATGAGGTACTGAGGTGAATTATTAAATTAGTGAGGTACTGAGGTGAATTATTAAATTAATGAGGTACTGAGGTGAATTATTAAATTAATGAGGTACTGAGGTGAATTATTAAATTAATGAGGTACTGAGGTGAATTATTAAATTAGTGAGGTACTGAGGTGAATTATTAAATTAATGAGGTAATGAGGTGAATTATTAAATTAATGAGGTACTGAGGTGAATTATTAAATTAATGAGGTACTGAGGTGAATATTATTGAGTAATATTATGAGGTACTGAGGTGAATTATTAAATTAATGAGGTACTGAGTGAATTATTAAATTAATGAGGTACTGAGGTGAATTATTAAATTAATGAGGTACTGAGGTGAATTATTAAATTAATGAGGTACTGAGGTGAATTATTAAATTAATGAGGTACTGAGGTGAATTATTAAATTAATGAGGTATGAGGTGAATTATTAAATTAATGAGGTACTGAGGTGAATTATTAAATTAATGAGGTACTGAGGTGAATTATTAAATTAATGAGGTACTGAGGTGAATTATTAAATTAATGAGGTACTGAGGTGAATTATTAAATTAGTGAGGTACTGAGGTGAATTATTAAATTAATGAGGTACTGAGGTGAATTATTAAATTAATGAGGTACTGAGGTGAATTATTAAATTAATGAGGTACTGAGGTGAATTATTAAATTATTGAGGTACTGAGGTGAATTATTAAATTAATGAGGTACTGAGGTGAATTATTAAATTAGTGAGGTACTGAGGTGAATTATTAAATTAATGAGGTACTGAGGTGAATTATTAAATTAATGAGGTACTGAGGTGAATTATTAAATTAGTGAGGTACTGAGGTGAATTATTAAATTAATGAGGTACTGAGGTGAATTATTAAATTAATGAGGTACTGAGGTGAATTATTAAATTAATGAGGTACTGAGGTGAATTATTAAATTAATGAGGTACTGAGGTGAATTATTAAATTAATGAGGTACTGAGGTGAATTATTAAATTAATGAGGTACTGAGGTGAATTATTAAATTAATGAGGTACTGAGGTGAATTATTAAATTAATGAGGTACTGAGGTGAATTATTAAATTAATGAGGTACTGAGGTGAATTATTAAATTAATGAGGTACTGAGGTGAATTATTAAAATTAATGAGGTACTGAGGTGAATTATTAAATTAATGAGGTACTGAGGTGAATTATTAAATTAGTGAGGTACTGAGGTGAATTATTAAATTAATGAGGTACTGAGGTGAATTATTAAATTAATGAGGTACTGAGGTGAATTATTAAATTAATGAGGTACTGAGGTGAATTATTAAATTAATGAGGTACTGAGGTGAATTATTAAATTAATGAGGTACTGAGGTGAATTATTAAATTAGTGAGGTACTGAGGTGAATTATTAAATTAATGAGGTACTGAGGTGAATTATTAAATTAATGAGGTACTGAGGTGAATTATTAAATTAATGAGGTACTGAGGTGAATTATTAAATTAATGAGGTACTGAGGTGAATTATTAAATTAATGAGGTACTGAGGTGAATTATTAAAATTAATGAGTATGAGGTGAATTATTAAATTAATGAGGTACTGAGGTGAATTATTAAATTAATGAGGTACTGAGGTGAATTATTAAATTAATGAGGTACTGAGGTGAATTATTAAATTAATGAGGTACTGAGGTGAATTATTAAATTAATGAGGTACTGAGGGGAATTATTAAATTAATGAGGTACTGAGGTGAATTATTAAATTAATGAGGTACTGAGGTGAATTATTAAATTAATGAGGTACTGAGGTGAATTATTAAATTAGTGAGGTACTGAGGTGAATTATTAAATTAATGAGGTACTGAGGTGAATTATTAAATTAATGAGGTACTGAGGTGAATTATTAAATTAATGAGGTACTGAGTGAATTATTAAATTAATGAGGTACTGAGGTGAATTATTAAATTAATGAGGTACTGAGGTGAATTATTAAATTAATGAGGTACTGAGGTGAATTATTAAATTAATGAGGTACTGAGGTGAATTATTAAATTAATGAAGTACTGAGGTGAATTATTAAATTAATGAGGTACTGAGGTGAATTATTAAATTAATGAGGTACTGAGGTGAATTATTAAATTAATGAGGTACTGAGGTGAATTATTAAATTAATGAGGTACTGAGGTGAATTATTAAATTAATGAGGTACTGAGGTGAATTATTAAATTAGTGAGGTACTGAGGTGAATTATTAAATTAATGAGGTACTGAGGTGAATTATTAAATTAATGAGGTACTGAGGTGAATTATTAAATTATTGAGGTACTGAGGTGAATTATTAAATTAATGAGGTACTGAGGTGAATTATTAAATTAATGAGGTACTGAGGTGAATTATTAAATTAATGAGGTACTGAGGTGAATTATTAAATTAATGAGGTACTGAGGTGAATTATTAAATTAATGAGGTACTGAGGTGAATTATTAAATTAATGAGGTACTGAGGTGAATTATTAAATTAATGAGGTACTGAGGTGAATTATTAAATTAATGAGGTACTGAGGTGAATTATTAAATTAATGAGGTACTGAGGTGAATTATTAAATTAATGAGGTACTGAGGTGAATTATTAAATTAATGAGGTACTGAGGTGAATTATTAAATTAATGAGGTACTGAGGTGAATTATTAAATTAATGAGGTACTGAGGTGAATTATTAAATTAATGAGGTACTGAGGTGAATTATTAAATTAATGAGGTACTGAGGTGAATTATTAAATTAAGGGTACTGAGGAATTATTAAATAATGAGGTTGAGGAAATTTAAAAACTGAGGAATTATTAAATTAATGAGGTACTGAGGTGAATTATTAAATTAATGAGGTACTGAGGTGAATTATTAAATTAATGAGGTACTGAGGGGAATTATTAAATTAATGAGGTACTGAGGTGAATTATTAAATTAATGAGGTACTGAGGTGTTTTAGAAGATGAATTATTAAATTAATGAGGTACTGAGTGAATTATTAAATATACTGAGGTGAGTGAGAAGTCATTGTTAAGTATTGTAAGTTTTTGGAAGTACTGAATTAGATGAGGGGAGCTGTTTGAGAAATGCAGAGCTGTGAGGCAAGGAAAGATACTGTGAGCAAAGGAAAGATACTGTGTGAGGCACTATGAACATCATAAATAGCTACACAACATTTACTTCTCAGATGCCCTGAGCTCAACTACAGAGAGAGGAAATGTAATGTCAAGTTGCACCCAAACAGTGTCAAATACTCTGTATAGTACCACCGAACAGCTATAAACTGCATGCAAATTAGTGAACTTGATATTGATTGACAAAGAAATCTGTTCACCGTCTTTAGTTTTCAACAATCATCATCAAAAGTTTGTCCTAAGCAGAACTTTGCCACCCTAACAGTCCTTGGGAATCTCTTTTTTTCTCTCTCTCTCTCTCTCTCTCTCTGATAGGTCTCTGCAGTCATCATGCTAAATCATCAGTTACATCCTGAATCCATCTTTTCAGTGTCCCTTTTCTTCTTCAGGATGTCTCCTTCCATAATGGTCTTCTTTAACCTTTCATGTCTTTTTGTATGCCCAAAGAACTTTAATTTTCTTATTTGTAGTATCAGTCAATTTTCTTTGAGTTCTTTCTGGGTAGATTATATTCACTTATATTCAAAAGTACATATGTGTTTTTCCCCTGCATTGTTAAATATTCACGTGCATACCATATTACTATTAGACATCTAGGAATATTCTTTGAAGGTAGTCTGCCATTGCTTTCTTTCATCGTCTCTATTACAGAGATCCTCTGTCTAATATCGTGAGTTTTGAAACTATTGACACTGTCGACAGCTCATGCACTCATTTCAAGAATAGGAACAATAAATCTCAAGTTATTTATGTTTTAGCGATACACGTAATAACAAAGTAGGCCTACTGTAGTTTTACAAAAACAATGACAATATACAACAATGTTTTGACCAAAAGGCCTTTATCAAGCAAATGATACAAAAGGAGTGACGAATTTCACAGTGCACTACATATAGATTATGACAGAGACATTAAAATGTTCATAAAATAAAAATCTGTGACTAAAAATGAATAACGAAATAAATACATAAAGGACAACTACTTCTAGTATGAGGATGGAGGTTGAGGCATACTGCCGCCTCCATTGGCTCTCTGGGACTTCATTTACTGGGGCCGTTGTTGTATCTGACTCTCAGTTGATGCTTCACAAGATCCAGAAGGGCAGGTTTTGGTATGAGTAGATGTCGTTTATATAGAAATTTCTAACCTTTAGAGGCGTACGTGGATATACTGTCCTGGGCATGCGGGTGTTTACGGTAATGAGAGAGCGGACAGGCTTGCATCAACTGATTGTTGTATCAATCGAGTGTTGGGGAGTTGAAGATGGATAAGGGGGATGTTCTTCAGTCTCTTTGCGACTGTCTGTTGGATGGGGACACTAAAATCGATGTTGAATCGATCAAGCGATTTAGGCAGTTTGGAGTTACCCATTGTACAAGTCGAACTGGATGCCTGTGAGCAATTTTCCGAACTCAATGCACAGCAGATACAAGTACCTTCTCCAGGTATATGCGCTTGCAAAAGAAATCAAGCATTTCATGAGCTCTATAAAAAAAATCATCGTCTTTGCTACCCAGGTGATGAAGGTGCATGAGTTGGGAGAATGGCTAAGAATCACGACAAGCCTGGGGATGGGAAGAGGCATAAAGGAGAAAACTATGTGAATCGGTAGGCTTAAGAATGGCTAAGAATCACGACAAGCCTGGGGATGGGAATAGGTATAAAGGAGAAAACTATGTGAATCGGTAGGCTTATAATATTGTGATGTTGTTTTAGGAACATGAATTTGCCTTATTGAGTCATACTTTCCTATTTTACTTTCCTTTCAGCCATTTTGTTAATAGTTGCTGTGATCCTGTTTGGAGCAAGAGCAGATAATGACCGAACGTGGATTCAAAAACCAGACCAGAATTACCTCTCTTGGTCTTTTGGATTGTGTGTCCTTGCAGCTTTTGTATCCATCCTGACCTTCATGACAGTGAGTGTGGAGGTTCACCGCTTGCGTCTGCTGCGACGTGGAGGTAGCGATCCAGAAGGATTTTTAACAAATGTGCCCCCACCCCCCACATTTTATGCTTACAGTAAACAGAAATTTCAATTGTCAAACACTGGAACAACCGATTCTGAGAAATCACAACCAGCTTATGCAAACAGATATGGAAATCAAGATTCTTCTGGACGTCCTAGACCTCCGAATACAATGTTTGCTGTGAGTGGTGCTGGAGATGTATATCTCAATCGTGGCACATGAATGAAGGAAACTTACAACGAGGCCGATTAAATGGTTATGAACCACCTTATGAAAGACGGCAACTAAATCCTCCACAAAATCAAGTCAGAAGACCACCTGATAGCAGGGTGTATACTGACGATGTAGACTCACAGCGTCTCCAGAACATGAACTCTGCAGCTAAATCAGGAGAATCAGAAAATATCACATCAAAAAAAGGGGCTGACACTAACAATGATTATGAAGAAGCAAAGAAAATTAGACAACCAGTCTTACCAGAATATGTACCAAAATTGAAGTCAGAGAATGTGAAAAAGATCAAATTAGATAATACACTTGATGAGTCATGTGACACTGACATACCAAAGAAAAAGGAACAGGATTCTGGGGATGAGTCTCGTGAAAGGAAAAGAACTCGATCAAACAGTAAGAGTAAAAAATCTACAAGAAGTAGATCCAACTCAAAAACTAAGTCAAAAGAGAAGAAAGATGCTGATAATAAACACTCCAAACGGCGGTCAAAAAGCGGGTAGCTAAAGTGATAACTCTGATAAAGATGTTTTCAAGCCGCCATCATTCCAAGGAAAGAACCTCTACACGGAAAAAAAGGAGCCATTCTCGTGGAAGTACTTCTAGGGACTTGAGTTCTTCAAACTCGACAGCTCTGGAATCAGACTCTGCATCTGTAGCAAGTAGGTCACGACAAAGACATAGAAAAGAGTCTTCCAGAAAAAATACACGACAACAGTCAGCATCTAAAGAAAGCATGGGAAAAGAAAAACATAGGGGTCACACAGATGATATGTCAGGGTCAGAGTACAAGAGTAAGAAAAGGTCAAAGAGTAAAGGTGATCCGACTGAATCTGATGCAAAAAAGAGAACAAAATCAAAAGTGTATTCTGATACAGAAAGTGTACGAAGCAGACAAAGATCAAAGAGCAAAGGTGATCAGACAGATCCTGATAGTAGGAAGAAAGGCAAATTACGAGACAACTCTGATAATGAAAGTGTACGCAGTAAACAAAGTAGACGTGGTGATTTAAAACCAAAAGGAACATACTCTAGTTATTATGAATATTAATCGTAGTATGTTTGTCTGTAACGGATATAACAGAATGACCCAATATATGCACAACTCAGACTCATATCTTGTCTATGCTGATGCAACTCAGTTAATTATGTGTTTAAATCCTAGCTCACAGCAAGATAGTTCATGTGCCTCACCTCTTGTGCCATTTAAAAAACATCTGATTGCTTGAGATGTCTAGAGAAAGACACTATTCTGACCATGCAGATGCTTGCAGTAATAAAAGAACTGACAATTTGTTTTCTCACATACCTGGATTAGGGATGTTGAAAATGGGGAGCCGGGGAAATCATACTGCACTTTGCTTAGTGACCACCTGTTGGATGCTGACACTTCTATAGGACAATTGAATACACTCGAAAAATGTTTCCAGAATTGAACTCAACACTTGTCAGCTGATGTGTGTCTAACAAGCAAGCAACAGAAACCATCAACATGTATACCCTTTGACGTCTGCTGATGCAGACTGAACACCTATGGGTCTGCCTGAAGTGCTATGTTAGCTCAGTAACTGATGTTCTAAAAATGGAAAAAAATAATTTTATTGTTTACTGCAGCATATCTTTCCATATACACAAATGTTAGCAATGTAAATAAATGATAATTACTATTAATGATTTTGATACATAACATAATATATATGATATTGTATATTTGATTTTACTAACCTGTTTATACCTAGCATTCAATTCAGAGCATAATTTTTAAACTCTGAACCCAACACATACCACTTAATAATCACATGAACCGAACACATACCACTTAATTACAGAATTCAACCATTACACATTCCAGCGTATCATTTGTGTGACCATCATCATGAAACCGTTCAATACCACCTCTTCAAGTGCCAAGATGTCAGAAAGATTATTCTTCCTCTAAGATCAGATAAATGTAACACATTAGACATAACAAATCAACAACTTACAAACATAGGCAGATATCATTACATTGCAGTGGGTGGAGGGACAAGAGCCTAAGTGCTTCTGAATCATTGAAGAAGAAGAAGTAAAACCTGTTTATTGAACAATGGGCAACATTTATCAAAGTTGTCAGGAAATATGCTAGTGAAATCAGCTTCATTTCCTTTTGTTCTTCACTAGGTACTAGTGACGCCCAAGTGGTTACCGGACCCAAATTTGGGGTGTAAAGAATAGAACCACTGTTTCCTGTCACGCATGTCGTAAGAGGCGACTAAGGAGATTTGGCTGAAATCATATGCATGTGTCCGCCAGGGAATGCTAACCCAAAACAAATGCTTGCAGAAAACGGATGCACCAGGCCGTAAGGCGATAACAAGGAGCAATGACCCTCACAATGAGGAATGGGATAACAGATTCTACAGTCGCCAATCTGCCTCAGAGATTTAGCCACGCATTAAGAATGTCAGACCTACCATCATGATGGTGACCAAAACTTACTGTGGGAAAAGGTCGGCACAAATGGGGAAGCAGAAATCTTAGGAATTATATCCTACAGAACTGCCCCCAGTATGCAAACTTGAGAAGAAAGAAGTGGCCCACTTACACTAGCATCCAAGACAAACTGTATGGCGTGGCTCATAATCTTAGGTGGACGGCTGCCTTTATTAGAGAATCTGAAATCCCAATCTAGTGAGAATGCAGAAGAAGAAGATACTAGTGAAGCACGTAGTAACCATTATGCTTAGATGTCTATAATGCAGAAAAATGTATTGATTTGTTGTTTCTCTAAAAATTTATTGTTACATGCTTAGTCACAATATGATATGAAAAGTTCAGCTTCCAAAAATAACAATCACACAAGCCACCAGAACAGCGCAAGACAAAAACAGAAAACCTCGACACTGGGCAACAACCCGGTAACAGTGTGATGACAAAAGAATAAGAATAAGAAGTTCAGCTTCAGACGAACCTGAAAGACAAATTCAAGTTTAGGGAAAAATGAAACCTTTGTAGACAACCTTCATTGGGCAGCTATGCATATATACCAGAATTCAATCTTATGCTGACCTACAGAGAGCAGCTGAGAACATGGTACGGTGAAAAGTTTTGTGGAAAGACGACTAATCGCTGGATCATCATAACCGCACATCAAACCAGTTAGTAAATAAGTGCTCCAACCTCCTCTTCAGTATGTCTCTCAGCATGTCGTAACTAATGACACCGATTGATTGTTGGTTTACTATTCTTCTATTCTTCATTGGCTACCAGTATAGTTTCAGTTTGGAGTATCTTCATTGTACTCCGGACATGCCCATAGGTGCTCCGATCTCCTTCGCAATATCTCCAACAGCGCCCAGCGACTGACCATACCAGTTCGATTTTGATTGATGAGCCTACTCACGTACCTGTTAGGCTGTTCTTTTCTTGCTACTCCAATCTTCAAACCCAGCTCCTGCAGTCTAGTAGTTGACGTGGATTGTTTTAAATGAACATCTTCTTTGCGGCCACACTATATGAGGGTGTTCAAAATATCAGCTCTATCCATTGGCTGGCCATCTGATATGGTGGCAGAGCCAGCCTGTCTGCTCTCTCATTGCCAACGACACCCATGTGCTCCAGAACGAAGATAAGTGTGATTCTGCAAATTGTTGACGATTCAGTCCATTGCCTGTGCACAGTATAGTGCTCTTGTCTAGCTACATCACATTTGACTTGGTATTCATGTAGTCTGATTAGGGTTGTAGATTAATTACTATTACAGGAATAATTGACATGACCTCTCTCCCTTAATGAATTCAGAATATCAGCTTGGTCCAGTACTCGCTCACTTTTTTACAGCAGCCATCCCTCCCGGCTATCGACGCGTTCATTTCCCTTTGTACATGCATGCCCTGGCACAAAAATAAAACTGATTTTTGTCAGTCTGGTCTTCCTCAGCAACTCCCAACCATTGTCTCCAAGCCCTGCCTGTTTCAATCTTCCTGAGCATTCTCAGTGAGTCACTGAGGAAAGATGCATGGATAAAAGTCTGGAACTCAAGCCAGATTATTGCTTTAGTTACTGCCATGATTTCCATAGTGAAACTGCTTGTTATCAGAGTCAAAATGGAGAGATATGACCAAAGAGAGCAGCTGAGAACATGGTAATGTAGAGCGAAATGGCCAAAAATATAACCACTGACAACTACCATCAACTAGAGCTAATAAAAAATATAGTGGAAAACTTAATGGAATCAACATGGCTTAAGGTAGACATAATGAGATGTTAGTAGTTCAGATTAGCAAGCCAGATCTGACCAACACCCTACTCTAACTTCACAAATTATGACTGTTGACAGGAGATTTTACTGTAATTTAAACAAGCAGGGATGAAAGAGATAAAGTAACACCAGTCCCAAAATGTAGGGCCAGAAATGGATGCCTCAGGTCAAATTACCTACACAACAAACATCTTTCCAACTAAACAAAGATGGTGTTGATGATGAATGTGTATGAACAGCAAAGCAAATAAACAGTAGATCCACAGTATTGACATGACATATTTATTTGAATAATAATAATAAATACTTTGATTTTGTGAATTCTTTTTTTTATTTATGAACATAATATTTGACAATTGACATGCAAGAAAATGGCATTTTCTGAACAAATTCAGCATAAGAAAGTATATTCATTAAACATTTCCTGAAATACGAAATAAGCATTTTTCACTTGCAAATTTCAAGCTTGCAAAAATTATTTTCAAAGTTTGGTTTGGCCCCTACCTTGAAATTCTTATTTTTGCAATCACTTCATTATCAACCTTTTAACTACTTTTCTTCTTTCAAATCATTACTGAAGACTAAGGGACTCTCCAATTACAATAATGGAAGAAACAACAGACCTATCGAAACTAGAAGAGTGCAGAGATAGAAAAATCATGATCTTGAGGGAAAAATTCAAACACTTTAAACAACAGCACACACGTGAAAGAATAACATAAATAACCATGAATCGGTTGAAAGATTAAGCTTCAAATACCTAACAAGGAAATTGATAACTTTCAGTAAAGACATCACCACAAAGAACCAAGAGAAATGTGAGCAAATTGTGACACATGGCAGCAACAAAAACACCACAGCTACATACATTCTTATCTTAACCACAGTTGTCGTGGGGAGATTTAGTTTTCTATCTTGTGCCAGGTGTGTTGTGCTTGACGTTGTCAGTCCATGCTTTCGCAGGGCCGGGACTCTTGAGATGTTATCTATCTATCGTGTTCTTGACCTACCTCGTGCTCTGCGCCCTGAGCGTCGATTATTATAAGCACGTGATGGTAGTGAATGTGGTTCCATTCTCAGATGGTCGAACCACTTGATTCTTTGCTTCTCGATGTACTGTATGTATGGTATAGTACCAACGATGCTTCTGATATTCTCGTTTCTCACTCTATCTCTCCTTGTAACGTTGACAGCTTTTCGTAGACATCTCATTTCACATGTTGTAATCTTTCTTTCTTGTGTCTTAGTCAGGGCCATGTTTGGCACTGACAGCAGAGAGTTGAAATAAATATGCAGCTTATCAGTTGTCGTTTGACTGCCATGTTAATGCTTGGATGTTTTAGTAGTGGTGACAGTTGGTATGCCACTGCGTTTGCCTTCTGGCATCTAGTCTCGATTTCTCTGTCCATCTTTCCATCTGCTGTGAATATACTCCGAGATATTTGAATTCTGGAGTCTGTTGTATTTTGACATTATTCACGTGTATATTTAGTTGACCTACTTATTGTCATGACTTCTGTTTTGAAGGTGTTAATTTTCATGTCATATTTTTCGCATGTCGCTTGCAGTGCATTTGTGTTGTTGAAGTTTGTGTTCGTTGTTGTAAATTATACTCTGATCATCTGCAAAGAGTAGTTCGTTGATTAAATTGTAGTTGTTATCGAGGTTGTTATCTGTCTTGGTTTCTTGCGTTATCCTGTCTATGTATATATTGAAAAGTATAGGCGAAAGCACACATCCCTGCCTTACGCCTGATGATAATTCAAATTCGTCTGTCAGGCCGTCGCTTGTTCGTACTACGCTTGCGCATTTTTGGTATAGCGCTCTAATATTGTCTAATAGTTGGCCCTGAATTCCGTATTCACTTAGTATGGCCCATAGTTTGCCTCTGATACATACTTTAAACATCTTTAATATTGAACATTGAGACAAGAGCTAAATAAAACTATGACATTTTTGAAATTTAAAACACTTGGAGCAAGTATGTGATTTCACAGTGAATGGATTCATGCTGTCATTGATAGATTTTTGGAGACAGTAGTGAAGAAAAAAAGGGTTTGGGATACACATATCAAATGCTCCTAAAATAGAACATCTAGTTGTTGTTGAAGAACTCTCAACAAACTACAGGGCAGAACTACATGAGCTTCCATAGGCCACAAAGATAATGAAGAAACAAGAATTAAAAAGATTATATGTATATAGTATTCCTGTTCGTCTTTAGGTTAGATCTTCAAGTTTTTCAAAAAAAAATCTGTGAGGACTTTCAAACAAAAACTTATATAGAACACATAAACATTTATTCACTAACAACCAAATTTCAATGGAGCTCCAAAGGGTATTGCAAGATATGAGACGAACTGACAAACTAGTGAAAGCAGGCTCCAAAAAATAAAAAATTCTAGCACAGAATCTCTTTGAGGAGGGTAAAAATACTTATCAAAGGGAAATGCAAACGTGCATGAAGACGCAGAACATGCAGCAATTGATGACAAGACTCAATTCTAATATTAGATACAACTCAACAAACATCCATCTTTAGGCTCTTCACAGAATACTGTAGACTACAAGCACAATTTCAAAAATGAATGCTGTTCCAAATTGACTAATATACATGCAAAATAGCCCTCAGACAACCCAAACACGGGGTAAAAGAGATGCTGAATTTCGGACTAGATGATATTTTAGCGTTATATATTCAACTTTCAAGGCTAATCATTGTCACGTTAAAAGTAATAATTATGAACAAATGATTGATAAAATAATAAATACACGTTGCACATTTCTTTCTAGTGTGGTCTGACCCTTAATGACGAGCCGCCACTGCTTGCTACAAGACAAAGAAGAAGGTTACTATATCGTAAACTTGCTATAAGTCAAAAAAATGTTACCGTGTGTTTGTAATCACGGTCAAAATGGAGAGATGTAACCAAAGAGACTTCAGAGCTATACACATGCTTACTCAGCGAACAGAGGAGTTTCAGGTCTGTGAATCCCACTCGCTGACCAGATTGAGAGAGATGGGTGTCAATATTGGTGCAGCCCGAAAAGAACGACATACTAAATATGCAAAGAGATTGATTAATCAACTTCGAACTTGTGTGTTGGGCTGCTGGATTTGCAGAGATCGGATCACCTATGGACATGTTCGGAGTTCTATGATGATAGTCCTTATATAACAACTATTCTTATGGAATCCGTAATATACTCTTTCAATAAAAACAGAACAATTTAGTTTAACTGCCATATCTAAATGGCATTTCTTCTCCGAACGCTCCATATCGATCACTTGTTAAACCCCTTTTTGTGATTTGTATGTGATCTGAGCTTAAGAGCGAATATACATTGTGCCAGTTATGCGCCTACAGGTAAGCCAGCACATCCGATTTCTGCTTTTTATTTACTAAGGTAGCTTCCTTAGGCCCCTACCTCAGTCGACTCTTACGACATGCCATGTAGTCGCAGTGTTACTAACCTTTGCTCCCATTGGGGGCCCTGGCAACACACGGGCGAAATGGCATATCATTTGAGTGCTTCTAATGGACCAGCAGAAACGAATATTTACACTTCTTTCAATTAATTTTTCACGGTCCGTAGCGTCTGAGCTCACATGGGGCGTTTGTTGTTTTTCAGGATGGGGACATTATTGGCATTCCTCCAGACATTAGAGAGGTTCTCATTTCTAGGTAGTCTCTGTGGCGTAGAGGTTAAGTGTTCACCTCTCGTATCAAAAGTACTCGGTTTGCTACCTCGTGGGACCATCGGAATATTTTTCTCAGAGATCCCTGATCTCAGTGTAGGTAAATCTGGTTCCTAGTCCTATCGGAGATGGACAAAAAACGTTGACAGTTCAAAACCGAGAAGAGCAGGCTGGAAAGCCACTGCCCGTGAAAATTTATTAGAAAGATTAATAAATAAACTTCCTACAAGCTATTTTAACTATTTTCTAAATTAATTCGGGACCCTCGTCGGTGCTACGGAGTTGGTGCACTGCCGCTGGGATCTTCCCGTGTAAGAAAGAGATCAGAGCACACATGGTCACTTCTTCTTGCGTTCATTCGCTATGAATTCAGCAGTAGTCAGGGCACCTGGTATGACCATTCTGACTGATTTTTGCGTGAAGGCATGCTTTCCTTATTATCAGTGTCCCCGCCATACAGGCATGCCTTCTCTGACTACAGAGCTATACACATTGTTACTCAACGAAGTGCAATATTGATGGTCCAATCAATCAATCAATCAAATCAAACTTATTACTGAGATTGCTCAAACAAAGAGCCCTTGATATTGCTTAGAGACTTCATCGTAGACATTACCTATCTTGCCAGCAATGGCGGAATGCGGGAGGGCCATTCAGAGTCAGGACTGTTTGATTATGGACACGACTTTGCTAGCGCATTTCCACCTTGTTTGGTCGTGTATTTTTCGGTTTCGTTCGCCGAACTACTGAGTTAGTGCTTGATCAACGCTGTGAGCTATGAATATTACATGGAATGCTTTTTGCTGTGTCAACTGTGCGTTTGTTGTCTATATTCAGAAAATGGCGGACAACGGTTATGGCGAACAAACTCAATCTGCTGTATGCAGTTATATTGCGGGTACAGAAAGCTGGATTTTGTCGTGATTGATGTTCCCTTCGACATGAATTGCAATTCAAGTGATGGACAGTTTTGTGCTGACACTTTATAGTGACGCCATATGCATTTATGCGGTGCATGTTTCTTTTTGTGGCGGTACACGGCTGTTTCATTCTGGAATTAGTTCACAGCACAGGAGACATTTCACAGTTGTTAGTATTTCGTGTGATTTTCGTTGGCATAGGAACGGAACAATTATGGGGTGACCCGATGCAGTGAAGTTGGAACCGTACTTATGAACTATGAACTATGAACTGAACTAGTAGATGTGTAACACATACATTTAATTTCATAGATGAGAGGGCTTTATCTACATTCTAGTCCGATAGATGAGAGGGCATTATCTACATTCTAGTCCAATAGATGAGAGGACATTATCTACATTCTAGTCCAATAGATGAGAGGACATTATCTACATTCTAGTCCAATAGATGAGAAGACATTATCTACATTCTAGTCCAATAGATGAGCGACATTATCTACATTCTAGTCCAATAGATGAGAGGACATTATCTACATTCTAGTCCAGTAGATGAGAGGACATTATCTACATTCTAGTCCAGTAGATGAGCGACATTATCTACATTCTAGTCCAATAGATGAGAGGACATTATCTACATTCTAGTCCAGTAGATGAGAGGACATTATCTACATTCTAGTCCAATAGATGAGCGACATTATCTACATTCTAGTCCAGTAGATGAGCGACATTGTCTACATTCTAGTCCAATAGATGAGAGGACATTATCTACATTCTAGTCCAATAGATGAGCGACATTATCTACATTCTAGTCCAATAGATGAGAGGACATTATCTACATTCTAGTCCAATAGATGAGCGACATTATCTACATTCTAGTCCAATAGATGAGCGACATTATCTACATTCTAGTCCAATAGATGAGCGACATTATCTACATTCTAGTCCAATAGATGAGAGGACATTATCTACATTCTAGTCCAATAGATGAGAGGACATTATCTACATTCTAGTCCAATAGATGAGAGGACATTATCTACATTCTAGTCCAATAGATGAGAGGACATTATCTACATTCTAGTCCAGTAGATGAGCGACATTATCTAGACTCTAGTCCAATAGATGAGAGGACATTATCTACATTCTAGTCCAGTAGATTAGCGACATTATCTACATTCTAGTCCAGTAGATTAGCGACATTATCTACATTCTAGACTAGTAGATAAGGAACACTGTCTACATTCTAGACTAGTAGATAAGGAACACTATCTAAATTCTAGACTAGTAGATAAGGAACACTATCTACATTCTAGACTAGTAGATAAGGAACATTATCTACATTCTAGGCTAGTAGATAAGGACCACTATCTACATTCTAGACTAGTAGATAAGGAACATTATCTACATTCTAGACTAGTAGATAAGGAACACTATCTACATTCTAGACTAGTAGAAAAGGGAACACTATCTACATTCTAGACTAGTAGATAAGAACACTATCTACATTCTAGACTAGTAGATAAGAACACTATCTATATTCTAGACTAGTAGATAAGGAACATTATCTACATTCTAGTGTAAAATATGAACAACATCCTCTTCTATTCAAACAGATGAACGATATTATCTACATTCTAACAAGATGGTGAATATCATCCTAGTATAGGTACATTCACATATGAGAACACGATGATAGTCTATATTTTCTAAAATGACTGTCACAGATTGAGATGATAACTAAATAATTCAACTAATTAACTTCTATTACTTTTCGCTGAAACAACATCACACCTGTCTTCTAATTACTGAATAGCTAATAAACCATATACTATTAATTGAGATGCAATACCGTTTTTTGGACAACATTCATATTTGGATGTATATGAAAAGTGTTTGATGTTATCTTGTGTGATAAGGTTACTACATCCATCTTCTATATTTATATGCGCATATATTCATATTTGCGCAAGTAAAGCGACTAGAGATGATAAATTATGGCCTTCTATAGGTTAAGTAATTCTTACTCGAGTTTTTTTAATTGTTTATATGTAGATTTATGTTTGGTAAAGTTGATTTCATTGCAGCTGTTGCATCCGATGTGTCTGAATGGAATTTGGATGGGGATGAAGATCTGATCCAGAGGGATGTTGATAACATTATGGAGACTATAGATATTGGTGAAGATGGTAAAAGTGAGTCTTAAACGCGACTTAATTGTGAAACACGTACAAACAAAGTACTATAGTTTTACAAAATACATAAACAGTGACGATAAACAGCAACGTTTCGACCAACAAGGCCTTTATCAAGCAAACGAACAAACAGGAGTGACAAATTAAAATGAAACACAAATGGACGACCAAATACCAACGTAGCTAAGGAAAATCTGGAATAAAAACGAATAACGAAATAAATGTAACACAAAAAACACACATAAAAACTAGAAATAGAAAAGAAACAATGAAACATCTAGTAAATATATAACTTGAATACATGCAACATATACCCATATAGATTATAAAGCATGGGAAGAGAAAGTACTAAGAAGCATAAGAATGTAATACATGCAACATATACCCATAGAGATTACAAAGCATGGGAAGAGAAAGTACTAAGAAGCATAAGAATGTAATACGTTGAGCCCGCGTGGTCGCAAGGTACCATATAAAGAAATCAACCGATTCTCCAGAGCAAATCGACTACGATCATCAGAGGAACATGATCGGATGGCTGTGACCTGGACATCGCAAGCTCCTGAATAGCCAGTATCATTGAAATGGGTAGCTACAGGGGTCACAGAGCATTGGCGTATATCGCGCAAGTGTTGGGCGAATCGGTCACTGAGTCTCCTGCCGGTTTCCCCAATATAGGCCTTGTTGCACCGCTTGCAGATAATGGCATAGATAATATTACGGACTCGCACGTGAAACTGTCTTCAACAACGAACGTGGCTTTTGGAAAAGACACCGTGCGGGTCTGTATTACATAAGCACAAGTGTTGCAGCGCCGACGGCCACACTGGATGGTGCCAAAATGACTCTGGATGTTAGGCTTGAGGCGACTGTGAACCAACATATCCTTAAGGCTTCTGTCCCGTCTGTACGCCACCAAAGGATAGTGTTGGAAGATTGAACGTATCTCAGGATCAGACTGAAGAATGGAGAGATGACGGAATAAGACTTTCTTCACAAGGGAACTATGAGGGTCTAAAGTTAAGACAAGTTTCACCCTGTCAGAATTGGAAGTTCTATGCTGGTTAGAGAGAGCCTCCTGGCGAGAAATTTTCTGAACGCGCCGCATAGCAGAAGCAAGCACCTTATCCGGGTATAAGCGCTTACGAAAGAAATCCAGCATCTCGTGAGCTCTATCGAGGAAATCGTCGTCCTCGCTACAGAGGCGACGAAGGCGCAAGAGTTGAGAGAATGGTAAAGAGTCACGACAAGCCTGGGAATGGGAAGAGGTATAAAGAAGAAAACTATGTGCATCAGTAGGCTTGTAGTATACTGATGTAGTGATGGTGGATAGGCTGATAGTGATAGTGATGTCAAGAACGTTGACACAAGAGGTAGAGATGTGAGATGTAAACCAATAGCCGGATTGAAGACATTAATGAAATTAATGAAGCGTTACAAATCGGCTTCAGGCATATCGGTAATGCCAATACAATCATCAATGTATCTATGATACACAGACGGAAGAGGGCCATCATAGGAATTCCATACTAGGTGCTCAAGATGACCCATGAATAGACAAGCATAACTGGGTCCCATTTTAGTACCCATGGCGACCCCACTGATCTGCTCAAAGAACTGGTCATTGAACTGAAAGGAGTTGAGAGTTAGAACTAGTTCTGCAAGACGAAGGAGAGCCGAGGTGGAGACAAGTGGGTTAGTTCTCCTGTCGAGAAAGAACTGGAGAGCTTGAAGTCCGTCGGACTGAGGTATGGAGGTGTACAATGAGCACACATCAAGGAGGAAGAGACGGTAAGTCCTGCCAGGCAACAACTCAATAGACGAAAAACAGACAAGGTGTGGTTCGTATCAAGCCTAACATCCAGAGTCATTTTGGCACCATCCAGTGTGGCCGTCGGCGCTGCAACACTTGTGCTTATGTAATACAGACCCGCACGGTGTCTTTTCCAAAAGCCACGTTCGTTGTTGAAGACAGTTTCACGTGCGAGTCCCGTAATATTATCTATGCCATTATCTGCAAGCGGTGCAACAAGGCCTATATTGGGGAAACCGGCAGGAGACTCAGTGACCGATTCGCCCAACACTTGCGCGATATACGCCAATGCTCTGTGACCCTGTAGCTACCCATTTCAATGATACTGGCCATTCAGGAGCTTGCGATGTCCAGGTCACAGCCATCCGATCATGTTCCTCTGATGATCGTAGTCGATTTGCTCTGGAGAATCGGTTGATTTCTTTGTATGGTACCTTGCGACCACGCGGCTCAACGTATTACATTCTTATGCTTCTTAGTACTTTCTCTTCCCATGCTTTGTAATCTCTATGGGTATATGTTGCATGTATTACATTCTTATGCTTCTTAGTACTTTCTCTTCCCATGCTTTATAATCTATATGGGTATATGTTGCATGTATTCAAGTTATATATTTACTAGATGTTTCATTGTTTCTTTTCTATTTCTAGTTTTTATGTGTGTTTTTGTGTTACATTTATTTCGTTATTCGTTTTTATTCCAGATTTTCCTTAGCTACGTTGGTATTTGGTCGTCCATTTGTGTTTCATTTTAATTTGTCACTCCTGTTTGTTCGTTTGCTTGATAAAGGCCTTGTTGGTCGAAACGTTGCTGTTTATCGTCACTGTTTATGTATTTTGTAAAACTATAGTACTTTGTTTGTACGTGTTTCACTATTTACCAAGTTTTACTGCAGTCTTCCCCTATTTCGATATTCGACTTAATTGTGCAAGCTTGTGAGAATTTACTTGTTAATCCAAGTACTTGGATTGACAATAATATTGTTGGGTATAGTTATCTGCACTGGTTAAATCAAGTTCTCATCTGTGTGGTTCCTGGCCCGCAAGGAAGCAAAGAATTGTTTCTTCTCAGACCTACAAGCCTTGCTGTAAGAGGCGATTGATGTAGGGCCTAGGGAAGCTACACTAGTAAATAAAAGCGTCGCAGAAATCGGATGTGCTGGCCTACTTGTAGGAGCATAACTGGCACATCGTTCTTAGGCTCAGATCACAAACAGATCACACAGAGTGGTTAACAAATGGTTTATATGGAGTGTTTGAAGAAGAAGAACGATAAACTTTCACAACAGATAAACTTTCACAACAGATAAACTTTCACAACAGATAAACTTTCACAACAGATAAACTTTCACAACAGATAAACTTTCACAACAGATAAACTTTCACAACAGATAAACTTTCACAACAGATAAACTTTCACAACAGATACACTTTCACAACAGATAAACTTTCACAACAGATAAACTTTCACAACAGATAAACTTTCACAACAGATAAACTTTCACAACAAATAAACTTTCACAACAGATAAACTTTCACAACAGATAAACTTTCACAACAGATAAACTTTCACAACAGATAAACTTTCACAACAGATAAACTTTCACAACAGATAAACTTTCACAACAGATAAACTCTCACAACAGATAAACTTTCACAACAGATAAAATTTCACAACAAATAAACTTTCACAACAGATAAACTTTCACAACAGATAAACTTTCACAACAGATAAACTTTCACAACAGATAAACTTTCACAACAGATAAACTTTCACAACAGATAAACTTTCACAACAGATACACTTTCACAACAGACAGAAGGATGAAACTTGGTACAGATAAACTTTCACAACAGACAGAAGGATGAAACTTGGTACAGAAAAACTTTCACAACAGACAGAAAGATGAAACTTGGTACAGATAAACTTTCACAACAGACAGAAAGATGAAACTTGGTACATATAAACTTTCACAACAGACAGAAGGATGAAACTTGGTACAGATAAACTTTCACAACAGACAGAAGGATGAAACTTGGTACAGATAAACTTTCACAACAGACAGAAGGATGAAACTTGGTACAGATAAACTTTCACAACAGACAGAAGGATGAAACTTGGTACAGATAAACTTTCACAACAGACAGAAGGATGAAACTTGGTACATATAAACTTTCACAACAGACAGAAGGATGAAACTTGGTACAGATAAACTTTCACAACAGACAGAAGGATGAAACTTGGTACAGATAAACTTTCACAACAGACAGAAGGATGAAACTTGGTACAGATACACTTTCACAACAGACAGAAGAATCAACAGTCGTCGATTTTCTAAGCACCACTTATACGTTCAGTAGGTTGCCATTGCTTTCTGAATGGTCAGTTCCTTAAACACACCTTGTTTATGGCTGGATGCTCGTCTTGTTACTCCCAGCATTCTGCGTAGACATTTCATATCTGTCGTGACTAATTTTCTTCTATCATTAGATGTCAGCGTCCAGGTGTGACACTGATAGCATAATGTGGGGAGAAAGATTGTGTTAAACAATTCTCTTTTTGTGTTCATGGTGACATTTTCTAGATTAAAAGTTTAAATGCTCTATGAACAGACTTTACACCTGTTAGTATCTGTTCTCATATTTTCTAGATTAAAAGTTTAAATGCTCTATGAACCGACTTTACACCTGTTAGTATCTGTTCTCATATTTTCTAGATTAAAAGTTTAAATGCTCTATGAACCGACTTTACACCTGTTAGTATCTGTTCTTATATTTATTCTCGTTATTTTTCAAGCAAATTTTATCCATGTAGGACGTTAACTTCTAGTCACTTGTTTTCTTGTACATCGAGTGATCTGTTAGTCATCTGACATTTTTAGATTGTTTCTCAGCTTTGCTGTTTATCTTGACGTATTGTAAAACAGTGGTCATAATTTTGATTTTAAACGAATACTTACCAATAGACAAACCTCAAGCTTTTTTTTTTCTTCTTTCTGATCAATGCTCCGTGGATAGAAACTAATTGCCAAGCCAGGTATTGTTAAATATACTACACGATTCAGAAGTGTTACAGTATCATTAACAGTAAGTGACAAATATGGTGACACGTTGCAGGAATGGAATGACTAAATAATAGTTCACACACTACACACTATTTAAAGAGCTGTGAAATCATGACTGTTTATTCTGCTGTTTGATGTATTTGGTTTCATAGTATCGTGTTTTTCACTTGGGAAATAGGTGAGACTTTTTGTTTTACGGAAATACATCAAATATACAAATTGTACATTTGTTGTTATTGTTGAAAGAGTGATTGTGATTTTGTCAAATTTTTCTTTTCTTCCAGGCAGGTGTGTTGGAGCATCAGTTTTTCCAAAATTAATGTTTGTGACCTATCTTGTATGCCCATTTATTTATAAATTAATACAAACTAAAAAAAAATATCTCGTAGTCTTTTCAAATATTTGGGTATGAAATGACTGCTACTTCACATTTCTAGGCAATAGTATGCAAGAAGTAGGAGGGATAAATCCTTTCCTCACATAGAGGGTCTCTTTGACAAAGTTGTTAAGCCTTCGTCTTGCGTTTCGAAGGTCGTCGGTTCAAATCCAGACCACTCATTTTACAAGAGTATTTTTGCCAGAGATCCTAATATTTTTGCCGGTGCTACGGAGCTCGTGCTTTGTACAATACTCTTGACAGGTTGCGTGCCACTTCTGTGCAGAGGGACCTAACTCTATGACTCGGTGCAATTAAGTTGATCCTTCAACGTTAGCATGTTTTTCTTAGACATATGGAGCGTCTTAGTGAGATTTAACTCACAACCCTCTTGTGTCTGAGTTGATAGGCGAACACTTTTATCCTTACCCTTAGCACTACGCTAACCCGTCCCAGTCTATTGAGATAAGTCTGTGTACAAAGCTAAGAAACAATCTAAAAATGTCAGAAGCCTGGCAGATCCCTCGATGTACAAGAAAATAAATAACTTTGGAAGGGAACGTCTAACACGGATAAAATTTGCAAAAAAATAATGAAAATAAATATGAGAACATATACTAACAGATGTAAAGTCGGTTCACATAACATTTATAATTCGAATCCAAAATTGTCATTATGAACACAAAAAACATTGTTCAACACAATCTTTCTCCCCACGTTATGCTGCTATCGGTGACAAACATGGACGATGACATCTAATGATAAAAGAGAAGAAATACGATTAATGGTATATGTGTTTGTTGATAATGCTTATATCATTATCTACAGAATAATGGATAATGAAGATAATGAATAATGTTATAGGATAGATTCGGTTTCAGTTTGTTATTTCAATCTTGTATCTGAAGTATACATGATGGATCCGTTTTTGTGTGCCGTTCTTGTACAAGTGGTACATATAATGACTCAGTCTGTTGTTTCATTCTTGTACAAGTGGTACATATACTGCCTCAGTCTGTTGTTTCATTCTTGTACAAGTGGTACATATACTGCCTCAGTCTGTTGTTTCATTCTTGTACAAGTGGTACATATACTGCCTCAGTCTGTTGTTTCATTCTTGTACAAGTGGTACTATGCAAACTATGGATGATACTTGAAGGATATGGCGTCCAGGGACAACTATTAGGTAACATCAAGGCCTTATTTCAAGATAACCAGAGTACAGTAAGAACAACAGAAGGAATGACCGACTGGTTCTCCATTACATCAGGTGTCAGACAAGGTTGTGTTCTCTCACCACTACTTTTTATTACATATATGGATGAAATAACTCAAGAGTAAAATTCAGAGAAAGATGAAATAAATGAACTGCTGTTTGCAGATGATCAGTGCCGATACATCAAAATGAACAAGATCTACAACATCATATTGACACCTTGAACAAAAATTGTGTAAAACATGACATGAAAATCAACAACACTAAAACAGAAATAATGAATATGGGAAGAAAACATAATAAACTAGACATCCATGTCAATGGCACTAAAATAAACCAAGTGAAAGAATTCAAATACTTAGGAAGCATATTCACAGAAGACGGAAAACTGGATAGAGAGATAGAGGCTAGAGTGCAAAAGCAAATGCTGTAACCTACCAGCTAGCCCCATTGTTAAGGCACCCAAAAATTTCACAGGCAGCTAAGCAACAGATGATCAACAGCATTTTTATACCTACTTTGTGTTACCAGAGCCAAACATGGACATTGAGCAAAGCGCAGTCACAAAAATAACTACATGTGAAATGCACTGCCTGCAAAAAGTTACCAACAACGCTAGAAAAGACAGAATCACCAACATCAGCATAAGAAAGAAAGTTGCAGAGAACATTGCTTGAGTTACATTAAGAAACAAACAATGAAGTGGTTCGGCTACTTAATAAGAATGCATCCAAACTCCACAGTATACAGAGTCTTCTACAACAGAACATCAGGGAAGAAGGCAAGTGGAAGACCACGAAAAAGATGGTTAGATGACATAGCAGAATCCTGTCAAAGAGCAAAAATAACAATCCACAAGAACAGCACAAGACAAAAACAGAAAACCACGACACTGGACAACAACCGGTAGCAGTGTGATGACACTGGACAACAACCCGGTAGCAGTGTGATAACACTGGGCAACAACCCGGTAGTGTGTGATGACACTGGGCAACATATAGATGGTTTAACAGTTCGTTGTACCAATCATATATCTGTAATATAGATGGTTTCCCAGTCCGTTGTACTAATCTGATATCTAATATAGATGGTTTCCCAGTCCGTTGTACCAATCTGATATCTAATATAGATGGTTTCCCAGTCCGTTGTACCAATCTTATATCTAATATAGCTGGTTTCCCAGTCCGTTGTACCAATCTGATATCTAATATAGATGGTTTCCCAGTCCGTTGTACCAATCTTATATCTAATATAGCTGGTTTCCCAGTCCGTTGTACTAATCTGATATCTAATATAGATGGTTTCCCAGTCCGTTGTACCAATCTTATATCTAATATAGCTGGTTTCCCAGTCCGTTGTACCAGCTTTGTATTTGTGATATACATAATATCAATGTGATGCTTCTTGTGTGCATCACGAAGATAACGTCTAGTATCTTATGTAAAACTAAGTTCAAAAATAGTGCGTTATTAAATAAACTCTAAAGAGAGATATGGTGCTCGTTTTTCGCTCCAAAAGTTTTTAGTTCGTTTCTTGTGAGAAGCTATCGTTCTATTTTAAAGTGATTCTAGATCTCAGTGTAGGTGAGACTGAGTTCCTAGTCATATATGTGATCGATTATAAAAAAATAAGTCTCTTGTTCAAGTTAAACATAGGAAAGAATCATTGACAGTTGAAAATAGATAAACGTTGCTGAAATACATATCAAATTTATACAAAATTTAACTATTCTCAAAATTACATTTGCCTCTCAGTGAGAGGCTCCCAACGGTGCTACGAAGTTCGTGCACTGCCGCTGAGATCTTCCTGTGTAAAAAATAGAACGAAACTCTTAGAGCAGTATTTCTCAAAGGTTGTGCCCAGGCGCACTAGTGTCCCCGGCGACATTCCTAGGTGTGTCGTAGGAAATCCAAGTTCATGGGTCAGCAACGCAGTGCTATCGGGCACCAGGATAACAAATCTTAAACACACATCAGGCCCACGCTTCTCATAGACATAAACTCAATAATGAATAAAGGTACGTAGAGTTTTCCAGTTATTTCTGTATTCCTTTGCTTTATGCATCTTATTTATTCAGTTTTTGTGTGTAGCGCGTCTACGATATTTTGTTAAGACTTCAAGTGCGCCCCGACTTCAGAAAAGTTTGATAACCACTGCCGTAGAGTTATTCACAAAAATGCAATGAGGATGGTCCTTTCACTCATTATATATTGCAATTATTTATATATTTACGTACTTTCATTTTTTGATTAATATTTAGGAATCCAATTAGATACGGAAGATGTGTCTCCAAAACGCAACAAATGTTACGCTATATGCTTTCATCAGAGATAAATGCATACAAATAAAAGAAATATAAACTTTATTGACTTTTTCATTTATTTATAGAATAGCATTCATTTATTTATATATCTATATATCTATATATAAGAATGAGTTTGATGTAATTGTATATGTGTCTGTTCCCATTGTTTCAAGATATCTGGGCATCCTACGGACTTAACATTTGGCAAGAGGGTACCTTTAATAGATGGGAAGACGTAAAAATGATAAAACCGAACTATTGGTTCGTCTCTATATCTAAATTACAATTTAACGAAATGGTCCTGAAAAGTTAAAAACCGAAATGTTGTATTCATGTTTTAATTTGCGGGTCACATGTTACGCTAATATTTGATGCTATTTATTGGTATTTCAAAATGTCTGGCAATGGATTAGATGCTGGGCTGTCATGCGGCAGACTCGTGTTCAATTCAAGCAAAGACCCAATAATTTTTGTTTAAAAGTTTATTTTTTTAAACACATCTGGTCACTATTCGATCACTTTATAATCTCAACAAATTCAATTTGCCAGCTTTCACTGGAATTCTATTGTATCAGGGTTCTATGACAATCGGAATGGGGGACATTTCAATCTTATGTCATCAACCGACAAAGTTTTCTCACCAAGCATAGAGAGAAAAACGTACTTTTGTTAATGGAAAAATATTCGATTTTGACGGGAAGGATCATGTTTCTTTAAAATGCTCAGTCTCGCACTGTTTGGAAATTAAAAGTTTCGGAACTAATGAAGTTGGAGATATGCGGTTGGAGAATGATAAGAAAAGAAAACTGAAGGCCAGAAACATGGAGACAAAGGTGGGAAAAATTAGTTATTAGTCTTGACTACAAGCGTCAGAGGAGTGCAAAGGCGATTAATGAGGAAACTAAAGAGGAACGACTTGGAAGATCAGCGGAAAAGGATAACAAATGTAACTTTAAATGTTCAACATTACTACTAGGTTTAAGCTAAATTCCCGTGCGAACAACAGGTACGTCTGCTAGTTAAATATAAAAGTAGTGACAAGAATTGAGTGTTTTATGAACATTAATTTTGATAACGACTCAGGTCAGGACCAGAAAACTGAAACATTGTCAGAAGTATTCTTTGAATAGGTACTGTAGATACTAGACGTCAACATTAAATATATTCGATATCTTTAAACATGGGACGTCAATAAGTGCTCAGTCCCTCACCTGCAGCCGAAACTGTTAGCGGCAGAGCATTTGCACTGTAGCTCTTTCGGATATTCTAATTTCCACCGAACTTAGAAAGTCAGGGAGAGAATTTTAAGTTGCTTGACTGGAGAATCGACTGTACGGGAAATTCAACATCAACCCTCGGTACATATATCAAACTTTTTTGTTATAATGGTACATTAACACTAAAATGTCTTGAAGAGAAATTAATTAAATAAAGAAGCCTTGATAAATTAGTGTTTCAATATAATTAATGGGCGATAATTAAAACATAAATATGTGAATTACTGTACCATTTAAAGCCGTGTTTCACAACATGGGGTCCAGCTCCCACAGGGGGCATTTTCTTTGCTAAGGGGGAGGGAGGGTATTTGGATTCGTTCAGAGTTTAACTAAAGTTCATGATGTTGCAAAACCGATATATCGGCTTTGGATGTCAGTTAACAAAAAGCGTGTTGCTTCACAATCACGTTACTGAAGTTTAAAAAATATTTAGGAAACTGAAAGTACTTGTATCTAGGTACACTTCTACCTCCATTTAACAACAATTTGAAAGCGGGAAACATGTGTTCTTGTGTTAAAATCGATTAATATTTTTTTCAAAAGGTTAAGTGTCCGATATTTGCCAACCTTGTCATGAAGACCAAAATGCGTTTCTACAATTCAACCTTAGTATTGCTAGATCACATTGTAACTTGTGATAGTTTTGAAGAATATTTAATTGATGGTAATAGCGACATTTTATTGTTTATGCGGTATCATGTGAGTATCGATAGTTGTAATTGTAAATCTGATGTGATAATTGCTTCTAAAGAATGGGCTGTGCACATAACTAATACGTCATTTATATGACAAAAAAAATATTTTGAGTTTTATCATTCTCAATATCTTCCATAATAATATAGTAGTATGAGTGTAATGTGTTGTAAGTCACCATCAATATCTTCCATAATAATATAGTAGTATGAGTGTAATGTGTTGTAAGTCACCACCAATATCTTCCATAATAATATAGTAGTATGAGTGTAATGTGTTGTAAGTCACCATCAATATCATCCATAATAATATAGTAGTATGAGTGTAATGTGTTGTAAGTGACCATCAATATCTTCCATAATAATATAGTAGTATGAGTGTAATGTGTTGTAAGTGACCATCAATATCTTCCATAATAATATAGTAGTATGAGTGTAATGTGTTGTAAGTGACCATCAATATCTTCCATAATAATATAGTAGTATAAGTGTAATGTGTTGTAAGTGACCATCAATATCTTCCATAATAATATAGTAGTATGAGTGTAATGTGTTGTAAGTCACCATCAATAGTTTTCGACAAGTAAATACATTACGAAGTTTAGTTTTATCTTTGTATGCTAATTGTTTTGCTAATTGTGTATGCTAATTGTTTTGAGTAATTTCCATTTGTTGACGTGTCCGCACTAAAAAGTGAATATCATAAACACTAACATAATGTGCAACAAAAATGGCCGCTTAAAATTGATAAAAGATGAGAACCCAGAAATACTTCTTGTGCATTGTGTTATTCATAGTGAAAACTTGATAGCTAAAAATATTTAACCTGTTTTAAATGAAGTACTAAATTAAGTTATAAAGCGTATCAATGCTATTAAAGTTAATGCCAAATATGAGCGTCTCTTCAAATTATTTTGTGAAGAACAAAATACAGACCATGTGAGACTTTTACTTCACACTGAAGTAAGATAGCTCTCGAAATGGAACTGCTTGAAAAGATTTATGGAACTATTTGATACTCTTAGCGATTTTTTACTGGTCAAACCTGAAATCAAATATCTGTTAACGGTCAATAGTAAGGCATTTGTGAGTTATTTAGCTGATATCTTTGAAAAACTAAATGTATTAAATAAACAACTTCAAGGAACAAATAAAACTTTTGTTGATTAAAAAGCAAAGATATTTGGTTCCATTACCTTTATTGAATTATGTTAGAAATATATTTACAACAACAATTTTTTAAAAGTTTCACTGGCTCTAAAAATGTGAAATGACTGATACCGCTATACATGTTATTGACGATCATCTGAATATTCTATCGGCTGATTTAAAAGAAAGATTTTCTGATTTGAAAAAAATTGATTATCCAATGGATGTTGCAGCCAATGTTAGTGGATTTGTCTGATATTTCCAATATGCGGTATCAAGAAGAACGCGCAGAAATGCAAAAGGATGAGTCAGTTAAAATTTTATTTAATATAAAAGGAGGGATGTCATTGCCTTGTGCGGAAACAGAAATGAAATATAAAAAAAAACGTATGAGTGGTTACCGGGTCCCAAATTTGGGGTGTTAAGAATAGAACCACTGTTACCTGCCAACGCATGTGGCAAGAGGCAACTTAGGAGGATTGGTTGAAATCAGATGCACGTGTCCTAAATGTTTGGAAGTCAACCTGCTGCCTTGCAGGACGGCTGGGGACAGCCAAAGGCTAACGGAGAGCGAACCCAGTAAACGCTGGATGAATACGTACACATCGTCGAAGAATAAGCACCAGAGCTCCAAATGGCGCTGAAGATGTTACAAAACCCATCCATGCTAAGACCGCATCAATCAGATTTCCCACATGAATGAATTTATGGAGAGATCTGGTACTTCGGTCTTTTAGGTGATCGCGAGAGAGAGAGAAATATCCAAATGTGTAAGAAAACTGTTGTTACCGTTTCCATCTTCATATTTAGCTGAATGTGGATTTAGTGCCATAACTGATTTGCTGCTCAAACAAATAAATCGGCTGGATGTAACACAACGAGGAGACTTGAGACTGAAGCTAACTAAATTGAAACCTAACATAAAATCTCTATGCAACATGCATCAAGTGCAAAGGTCTCACTAAATGTAAGTAATCTACTAAACTAAATAAACTAATAATTAAAATAAGATAGTCATTATATTTATAATATCTGTCATTAAAATTATTTCGTACTTGAATTTCAGTTCTCCATTAGAGTACACCATGAAAATAAATATAATAAAGACAGAGACAATGGCAATAAGTAGACAACCAGAAAACCTTACAATAAAACTCCAGAACGTAGAAATAAAAACAAACAATTGAGGCCAAATACTTAGGAGCCATTTTCACAGCAGACGGAAGTATCGATAGCTAAATCAGCAATCGTTGCACAAAAGCTAACCAGGTACTGGTACAGTTAGCACCACTGTTGTCACACAAAGAGATACCGCTAACAACTAAAGTAAATCTCATAAGAACGATTTTCTGGCCAACACTATATTACCAGTGTCAAACATGGACAATAACAGCAGCTAATGAGTGGAAAATCATAACGACAGAGATGAATTGTCTTAGAAGAGCTGCAGGTGTGACAATAAGAGACAAAATTAGAAATGAAGAAATCAGAAGAAGACTGGATGTGAAACCAGTCATGCAGTTCATAAAAGAACAACAGATTAAATGGTTTGGACACCTGACAAGAATGCCTTGGTATCGCCTACCACAGAGAGCCAAAAAAAAAAAAGTATAATGAGTACAAAGCAAGAGGAAGACCACAAAAACGATGGAGCGCCGGCATCAAGAACAGCCTTACGAAAATGAATATCAGCTTACAAAGTTCCTTCAAACAAGCACACACAAGTTCACTACGACCTCAATCTCCCCCACTCCCAAAATAAAACTCCCCCACTCCCAAAATAAAAACTTTTATAAAGAAGTAAATGGTGGAGAAGAAGAAGAAGAACAATTCAGGTTTTCGAAATTATAATTTTTGTATGTTACATAAAAGGAGGATGGTGGTGGGGGAGACGAATTCTTGAAAGAATTTGGTGGGGCATTGCACAAAAATGGTTGGGGAACACTGATTTATAGCAAGCTGCAATTGTATAGGACAAGTACACATAAGCGATTCAGAAACAGTAACTATAATTAGCTTTCAGTTGATTGTGAAGAGAACGCGAAAGACAGTCTGGCAAATATTAGCTGCAGGTGTAGATGTATAGTGTTGGATATATCTGAGAACTTCTGTCATGTATAGACATGGACCGAGCACAGTGTTGGTGAGACTTTATTTTTTTCTTTACCGATTCAGAAGCACTTGAGCTTTCAACTCTTCGGCTCGGTGCCATGGACATCGTGAATCTGATGAACCTGTGGCTTTTCTGCCAGCCCGCAGAATTGAACCCGCACTCACAGGAAGCTTGTCACTCGTAGTCCAACGCGCTACGAACACGCTAGGCAGGCGGGAGGTAAAACTTGTAACACCCTGCCATGGATGGACATGGACCGAGCACAGTGTTGGTCAGACTTGAGACACCCTGTCATGAATGAACATGGACCGAGCACAGTGTTTGTCAGACTTGAGACACCCTGTCATGAATGAACATGGACCGAGCACAGTGTTGATCAGACTTGAGACACACTGCCATGGATGAACATGGATCGAGCACGGTAAAGAGATTTATTGTTATCCTACACAATGCTAAGCTGTGTCTGCCACTGACTACTTTGTCGGTCCATGATGAAGTAAAATCAGAAAAAGAAAGAGTATAAATGACAAACAGAAGCTGATCCCTTCTTTTTTGTTTACAAATATTATAACATTAACATTTGAAAGTGTGCGTGTTAAAAAGAAAAGAAAGCCTATTTAACTAAAGAACCGTTGGGTATATGCAACAAATATGATCATCACATGACGACCTGAGAAAGCTTACATGAATGTGACAAATACAATTTTGGAACACGTTCTATGAAGATATCAGTTGTCGAACATATGTTTTTTAAGTATGAAGTGTCCAGCGTTTGATGACCAGCGACAGCTAACATCAATATACTTAAGTATGAAGTGTCCAGCGTTTGATGACCAGCGACAGCTAACATCAATATACTTTAGTATGAAGTGTCCAGCGTTTGATGACCGGCGACAGCTTACATCAATATACTTAAGTATGAAGTGTCCAGCACACGATGACAGCGACAGCTTATATCAACATACTTTAGTATGAAGTGTCCATCACATGGTGATCAGCGACAGCTAACATCAATGTCACCTTACTAATTCTGGGAGATCATCATCATCATCAAGTAGCTTATCCCTTCCAGAGTTTGGTTCATATGACAGCAGTCCTAAAAAAACTCTCTATTCTGTGCAAGTTGACCGGCATCAGCAGAAGTCATTCTCAGATCGTGAATGACATCTTGCAATCATCGTCTTCTATGTCGTCCTCTCATTTTTCTTCCAGGCACCATTCCCTCTAAAATTATCTTCTCTAGGAACTCATGTTGTTTGATGTGTCTGAAATATTTAATTTTCCTTGATGAAAATATGTGCTCCTATTCTTGGAGAACATCATCATAAAATAGCTTTTCCTGAGCAGAGTTTTGCCCCCACCCCTACCTCAACAGTCCTCTGAAATTTATCTCTCTCATATGCTAGATGTCCCACCTTTGCAGCCGTCATGCTCAAACCATCAGTTACATCCTGAATCCATCTTCTCCGTGGTCTTCCTCTTCTTCTTCTTGTCAGTATGCCTCCTTCCATGATGGTCTTCCTCTTCTTCTTCTTGCCAGTATGCCTCCTTCCATGATGGTCTTCCTCTTCTTCTTCTTGTCAGTATGCCTCCTTCCATGATGGTCTTCTGGGAGATAATCTATGTAAATACTGCAACCTTGGAGAAGCGATGATGATGCTTTATGGAAATGAATGACAGATTCTAAGAAAAGAAGAAAAGGCACAAACGCAAGGGGAGAAATATATCTGAATTCAATAATAATGTTACTACATGTATTTGGTGATTTAGTTTTAAAGTTCATCTCGGTTTAAAGGTCATAACAGGTTATCATAAAATGTCATCAACATTGTAAGCTTGGTTTATGTTTCCAAAATTAGGGTTTTCTTGTCTGGTCGAGTTTAGCCCTTTGTAGTCAGGGTTGACTTGACTTGACCAAACTTTGTCTACTTCGTCATCAAATGTTGTGACAGCTTTAGGCTTGCTTCTCTGACCAGGTTGCTCGTTGCTTCCGTCATAGTTGGCCGGTTCTGGAGCTTTATTTCTGTCTGGGATATCATTGTAATCATCATCTGGGAAACCTTATCAAGATAAAATAAAACAACATTGATTGGTTAACATCTTGGAAACCTTATCAAGATAAAATTGGTTGGTTACAATCATGACACATACTTGACGCCGGGAGTACTTGACGCCGGGAGTACTTGACGCCGGGAGTACTTGACGCCGGGAGTACTTGACGCCGGGAGTACTTGACGCCGGGAGTACTTGACGCCGGGAGTACTTGACGCCGGGAGTACTTGACGCCGGGAGTACTTGACGCCGGGAGTACTTGACGCCGGGAGTACTTGACGCCGGGAGTACTTGACGCCGGGAGTACTTGACGCCGGGAGTTGACATTTATTGTTTCGTTCATCCGTTATGAAATCAGGAGTAATCAAGAGTAATCAGGAGTAATCAGGAGTAATCAGGAGTAATCATGGAGCCTAATATGTCGCCTCTGACCGATGTTTACATGAAGACTTGCTTTCCTCATCACCTGTGTCCCTAGTCATTCAGGTAAGCTTTACTACGACTTCAGAAGTACTTAACCTAGATCCCCTAGTATAGAGTCAGGGTCTCCTCGCGTACCGTGTTGCACACCGATAATTTCTAATCGGTATCCAGGGATCTAATATACAATTAGTGAGATGCTATAAGTCATGGTCAACGAAAACGAGCTGATAAAGCACCTACTTCACCTGGATGTGGTACTCTTGACACAAATTTGTATCCCACCACCCTGGCTTAGCGAGTGAGAACCCAAAAGGGAAATTACATATGTTTACAACAATGACATGATAAAGATGGATTTTTTCAGGCCGAACGGGACAGATAATCGCAAATCTCGTTACAAACAGAAACATCGTTACAAACCCGTTTGTCAGAACAATCGAGGATCTAATCGAGGATCTAATCGAGGATCTAATCGAGGATCTAATCGAGGATCTAATCGAGGATCTAATCGAGGATCTAATCGAGGATCTAATCGAGGATCTAATCGAGGATCTATGGAAGATGGAGTAGAACAAGAAGAAATCAGGACAAACACTTTATAGAACTGTCGATACTGCATGTCATACCACGTGTTCGGGCGTTATAGAACTGTCGATACTGCATGTCATACTACGTGTTCGGGCGTTATAGAACTGTCGATACTGCATGTCATACCACGTGTTCGGGCGTTATAGAACTGTCGATACTGCATGTCATACCACGTGTTCGGGCGTTATAGAACTGTCGATACTGCATGTCATACGACGTGTTCGGGCGTTATAGAACTGTCGATACTGCATGTCATACCACGTGTTCGGGCGTTATAGAACTGTCGATACTGCATGTCATACCACGTGTTCGGGCGTTATAGAACTGTCGATACTGCATGTCATACCACGTGTTCGGGCGTTATAGAACTGTCGATACTGCATGTCATACCACGTGTTCGGGCGTTATAGAACTGTCGATACTGCATGTCATACCACGTGTTCGGGCGTTATAGAACTGTCGATACTGCATGTCATACCACGTGTTCGGGCGTTATAGAACTGTCGATACTGCATGTCATACCACGTGTTCGGGCGTTATAGAACTGTCGATACTGCATGTCATACCACGTGTTCGGGCGTTATAGAACTGTCGATACTGCATGTCATACCACGTGTTCGGGCGTTATAGAACTGTCGATACTGCATGTCATACCACGTGTTCGGGCGTTATAGAACTGTCGATACTGCATGTCATACCACGTGTTCGGGCGTTATAGAACTGTCGATACTGCATGTCATACCACGTGTTCGGGCGTTATAGAACTGTCGATACTGCATGTCATACCACGTGTTCGGGCGTTATAGAACTGTCGATACTGCATGTCATACCACGTGTTCGGGCGTTATAGAACTGTCGATACTGCATGTCATACCACGTGTTCGGGCGTTATAGAACTGTCGATACTGCATGTCATACCACGTGTTCGGGCGTTATAGAACGGGTGGGGGAGGGGGGCATGTGGGATTTAATATCTGCATGGCTACTGCAGTCGCGGCAAAACTGTTCAGGTTATGATTTGTCTTTATGCTCCCGATGGAAAAGAAACTCATTGGCAGTACCTGGGATTTAACCCGAGTCTCCAAAAGGACATACAATAAACTGCATAAATGCGAGGATGTTGACAATCGAAGCTAACGTTATCTATCGTATTGCTCGTAGTGCTAAACTCTCAAAGAAAGTGAAGATTACGAAGTCGATTGCCACGGGCAAATTTTCAAACAACTACCTGGCAGAAGAAGCAGAGGCGATAAGAACAGCAGCCGAAAGAATCTCAGAGAGAAGAAGCGCTTCGCACAACAAAGTCGTGATATTCACCGATGCTCTGTCGGTCATCACAGCACTAAAAAGCGCAGCCAAAATAAAACTCAATGAGCTGAAAGCGATCCTCGGTGTACTATTAAACTCACTTAAACGCACGGTGATTCAATGGATACAATCACACTGCAAAATAAGATGTAACGAGGAAGCCGACAGGCTGGCAAAAGAAGGAGGGCGACTACCGCATACTGATCACGAGATTAGCTATGAGGAGGCCAGAACAACCATCGGTTGAGAGTACAACAAAAAATGGTCGAAAGACCACCCACAACACAACAGCAGTGATGGGTAATATGGTCTGTCCGGAGTGAACAAGTTGCCATATTCCGCCTCCGTACCGGCCATAACAGAGTCAGGGTCCACATGTTTAACAAATTTAAGATTGTCACAATTAGCGTGTGCCACTGCGAACATGACGGCAGAGCACATACTGCAAGACTGCCAGCTGTTAGCAGCCCGATAACACAGAGCTTCGCGAGCAGCTGTACGGGGGGACGGAGTCCCTAAAAGCAACAGTAAAATTCATGATGAGATTTGGTTTATCAGTCTAGGCGGGGATCGCGAGAGAGACTATTGCTCGTCAGTTATACTACATATGCTATATTTCCCTCTCTCTCGCGATCACCGTCAAGACTGATGTACCAGATCTCCCATAAATTCTATTCATGTGGAAACCATATTCATGCAGCCCTAACATTGGTGTGTTTTACGTCACATCTTCAGCACCATTTGGAGCTCTGGTGCTTATCCTTCGGGGATGTGTCCGGTTTCAGTCAGCGTTTACTTGGTTCGCTCTCCGTTCTGTAGCCATTTAGTGTTTTACAGTGCGGGGTAGCTAGCCCCACACTAACCCCCTTAGTCACCTCTTACCACATACATGGCAGGTGACAGTAGTTCTATTCTTTAGACCCCAATTTGGGCCCCATGTAACCACTCGATTGATTCTATATTTGATATAAACAAAACAATCTGATAAAATCACATAGATTAACGACAAGAAATAGCATGAGTCAGTGCTTACGGTCTCCCATAGGAACAATCAGATCTGAGACAATACTACAGTTTAACACAGTAGGTGCTGTACTATAAAGTGGGGTCTTAAGTTCATAGAATCTGATCAGTAACAGATTTACCAGTGAGCCACAGGAACCATCAGTGTAGATAGCCTTTGATATCTGTTGGAGGATACTGAACACCTATGGGTTTGGCTAAAGTGCTGCAACGTCGGTTCACTGATAAATAACCAACCAGTAACATATATCTACACATATTTGTTCTATTAGACAATATGTATGACGTCTCTGTGCTTGGACAGAAGTAACACATCTCTACACATATTTGTTCTATTAGATAATATGTATGACGTCTCTGTGCTTGGACAGAAGTAACACATCTCTACACATATTTGTTCTATTAGATAATATGTATGACGTCCCTGTGTTTGGACAGAAGTAACACATCTCTACACATATTTGTTCTATTAGATAATATGTATGACGTCCCTGTGTTTGGACAGAAGTAACACATCTCTACACATATTTGTTCTATTAGATAATATGTATGACGTCCCTGTGCTTGGACAGAAGTAACACATCTCTACACATATTTGTTCTATTAGATAATATGTATGACGTCCCTGTGCTTGGACAGAAGTAACACATCTCTACACATATTTGTTCTATTAGATAATATGTATGACGTCCCTGTGCTTGGACAGAAGTAACACATCTCTACACATATTTGTTCTATTAGATAATATGTATGACGTCCCTGTGCTTGGACAGAAGTAATACATCTCTACACATATTTGTTCTATTAGATAATATGTATGACGTCCCTGTGCTTGGACAGAAGTAACACATCTCTACACATATTTGTTCTATTAGATAATATGTATGACGTCCCTGTGTTTGGACAGAAGTAACACATCTCTACACATATTTGTTCTATTAGATAATATGTATAACGTCCCTGTGCTTGGACAGAAGTAATAATAATGATGACTAGACTTAACACTTTGGCTCCGTTCATTCGTTTTTTTGAAACCTACAGGCGCAGTTTCATTATAATGTAAACTGAATGAACCAGTAAACTGACTTTGAGTCATCTTAAAAAGTAACTCCTAGCAGTATATCGGCTCAGAGAGATGAATGGGTTAAGGTTAGAGAACCAATATGGAGCAGCTTTCTGGAGACTGATAACCATTGTAAAGACGTAGTGACTTAGGACGTGACGATCCTAGAAAACTTTAACCCGTGTCTAGGGTATATTAGAACTCGACATAAGCAGTAGATAATCTGATGGCGAGGAATGAGCATAGCGAACCATATCTTGGTTATTCTATTATTGAGCAGCACAGTGGACGTATATAGCTTAAATTACAGTGAGCTCGATTACAACCCAAGCGTACCTGGTTCAAACTCCGCGAAGGGCAATTTGGAAGCAAATTAGTTCCCATAGATTTTTACGAATGGTAATATTAGACCTCACCGTTGAGAAAGCAATGACAAACTACTGACCGTAGAAAACTTACGACTTGTTTACTGTGCTTGATAGCGACGTGCTGTAAGAGATATGTCACAATTGTCCTTACTTAATTGGTTTTCTAATGTTAGAGCTGTACAGTTCTGGCTTCTATCTCAGGTGGGTAGAAAACCCACAGATAGCCCCCAGTTCTAGAATATTATGTCTACTTGTCATGAGGACGAGGGGCCAAGAGATCAAGTGCAGCTGTATCATTGAATTAAAAGTAGAAGAAGACGAAGAAGAATAAAAAACAAAAATGAAGAATTTCAAAGTATATAATGCAGTTGTGGTGTGAAATATTAGAAACCTTACAGTACTATGATATCATTACAACATTGTTTCACAACATATTTGTTAACTTCCGTTCACGTTGCTCAGTCAAATGAAAGATGTTTATCTTTTCAGTTGTTATTTTCTATCTTATTTGTATGTGTGTATAATAATGATAATAATTCCTATCGTACCGTTATACGTTACATAGGGCCTGCAAAGCAATTTTTCCATACCGCTCTATCCTGGGCAACTCGCGCAATCTCCTCCATGGAACTGAGACCTATATTTTTGCCTCTCTCAGCAAATTTCGTTTCAGGGTCTCCTTAGGTCGTCCTCTCTTGAATCCTTTGCATCCCACTTCAATGCCTGCTTTGACATTAGTTGATCTTTTCTTCTAAAGGTGTGTCCAACATATCTCCATCTTCTCTTTCTTATAACAATTGTCACTAGTGGTTGACCAAGAAATGTGTGTATGTGAGATGTTTTATCTTTCTGTGTGTTTTATTTAGTCTTTTGGTTTATTGCTTTATGTTTTGGTTATATTGTTTTACATTTTTGTTTAGTTTTGTCTTTTATTTTTTTGTAGTGTTTATTATTTAAGGGTTCGCCCGTCTGCCCAGCGTGTTTGTAGCGCGTTCGACTACTGGTGACTATCCCTCTGTGTGTGCGGGTTCAATTCCGCGGGATGGCAGAAAAAGCTACAGATTCCCCAGATTTACGGTGTTCATGGCACCGAACCGAAGGGTTACGATGTCCATGGCACCGAGCCGAAGAGCTGAAAAGCTCAAGTGCTTCTGGATCGGAAAAAAATAAAAATTTAAGGGTTAAGGCCTAGGCACGCTCTTTTCAACCCAAGGACGAGTTTTATTTTGGTTACATCAGAGCGTGTAGGCCAACAAACCTGAAATATATTTAGATACAAGCGACAAATTATATTTATTGGTAAAGCGGTTTCCATCGTGAGAGAAAATATATATATATATATAAATGAGAGTAACTACATAATCTAAAGTCATTTTACAAGTATCATTAATAAATCTGATATATATAATTCAATAATTATGGACAAAACAAAGCTACTGGTTCCTTACGTTCTTTCCAGAATTTGTCTTCAAAATTACCAGCCCTTGGTTTGTTTCTGGCGAATGAAAGGAGAAAAAGTGTTTTTTAAATGCAGTGATATCTAATGTTATTTTTAGAATCCGACAGTTGTTCCCAACCTGGAGTTCGTAGTGGCCACTAAATTATTTTCTGTCACTGTCACAGTGAACAATTTGTGTAGCTATAATTACTGACCAGTTGGCTAGAACATTCGTTTGCTGCTTGCTTTTTTATTCGGGTTCGACGTCCAACACAGAACTAAACAAACATTGACCTAGGATACGCTAACCATTGGACGAGTCAGAGCCCTATTAATCTAGGTCTTCGTAGTCAAAGTTTCCCGGACTAAACCACTGGAAGCTAGGATTGTCTTGTGTGTTCTACAGGTCATCTGTGGGCTACTAATTTTCAATTTTCACCCTTCCTAAAAAGAAACTAGTAGACTCCAACTCTGCTTGATGCAGAGCCAGGAACAGAACACACACTGTTGGCCTTTCTATCAATTTGAAAGCTGATATTTGATCGTACCTGAAAGTTAGATTGTCCAGAATTCCATATCTCAGACATTCTCTGCCTCGATCTCCACTGATTTTGTCATTATTTCTATGTGTTCTAATCTTTTGTTTTTCTTATGGCATTCCCGGAAACTATTGATATATCGTTAGATTGTTGTTGACAGCAACTTCAGAAATATTCGATACCATAAAGTGAGGATTACTAAGTTAAAATGAAGGTTGATAGAAGGACGACGATACATGTGTTACCACTGTGATTATGTGATTAATGAGAACGGCGATACTTTTACTTAAGCTTTAAAGCTAGTAACATTAATCTGCGTCAGTGGTGATCACCATTAACTTAAGCTTCAAAGCTAGTAACATTAATCTGCGTCAGTCGTGATCACCATTAACTTACGCTTCAAAGCTAGTAGTATTAATCTACGTCAATGAACACATGAATTGTAAAGCTTTCTAAAATGTACACAACAATATAAGATACAATTAAGAAAAGGGGAACGTCAGAATTTGATTAGGTTCAAATGAGTTTCACTTGAAAATTTACTTCTGAAGTCGGAGAAGACAAGCCTGCATGGTGATGGACACCGATGACAAGACAAGTAGACTTTCACTATAAAATAAGTCAGAGACTCCATTACAGACTACCACTGAATTCATAGTGGGCAAACGAAAGAAGAAGAAGACTGGAAAATGAGGTCACTGTTTTATCTGGAGATAATGTCAAATTCTAAGAAAGTTGGTAGTACAAAGAGAAGCAACGAGTATATACTGTCAATGTATACTGTGAAAAAAGTGAGAACTTATTGTGACAACAGATATGAATCTATGAAAATAAATACAATTGCTTTTAATAAAATGGAGAAAAAAAACAGTGTTGATAAAAATAAGGGAGAGAACTGGTTAAACGTTATCGGGTCTTCTGGCAGAGACATGCTGTGATCGATTCCTGTGTAAGGTCAACATTTGTAAACAGTGGCTGTAGCGTGGTGGTTAGTGTACTCGCTTATAGGTCACGTAGTTGGGATTCAAGTCCCTATTGGAGTTGACATTCTTCAGATCATAACGGCTCTTACGTCGACACTGCCTCAATTGGGTACCAGAAAAAACTGGGAAATAAATGCGACGGACGGGATGTTGACCACAACTCCCATTGTGCACCGATGGTAAATGGAAAAATACAAGCCTAACACCGTATTCAATAATAGACTTCATAGTATGCAAAAAAGTTTCTTTTACTTGTAAATCACTAAAAATGACACAATGGAAAACAACTAACAACATATTATTATAAACATGACTAGGTATGAATTAATGGAAGGATTAGATCGAATACCCGACATCAGTGAGTAAATAAAGTGAAGGAACCAGTTTTCATACTGTGAGTTCGCCCGAGTGGTTACGGGGCCCAAATTTGGGGTGTAAAGGATAGAACCACTGTTACCTGCCATGCATGCCGTAAGAGGCGACTAAGGAGGTTTGGCTGAAATCGGATGCACATGTCCTAAACGTGTAGAAGTCTATGCGTTTAGGGGCCTACCAAACCAATGTGCAACGTATACACGTTCTTGGCAAAGATCAAACATATCACAAAGAGTGATTAAAATTGGTGGTAAAGAACGAACGCAAAGAAGAAGAAGATACCATGAGGTATATTATGGAACACTGTGTTAAGTCTGTATTTGTCTGTGATCAACGACACGCTGTTGGTGATGCGGTCATCATCAGAGCTGGATTAGCCTAGTAGCAGAAGTAGCAAATGCTACGGGCCCCGCGCTTCTAGGGGGCCCCGCGCCTATGTGACAGATGAAAATGGAAAAATAACCAGATGTTATATCAAAAAACACGCAAGCTGTCTGAATTTTTAAATGTCGATGGTGCTGAATCCAACGAAATCGAAGCAGAAAATACAGAAGACGTGTCCTACTGTGTAGTAGATGAAAGCAGTGCTATAGAAGAATCATCATTACCAATATTACCATTAAGATCAGCAACTCTTCACGATTTAGCCACATTTTTCACAAGACAAACTGAAATCGAATGTACAACAAGTCCTCCCAATTTAGCCATATCATCTTCAAGTCAAAGAGAGGCAGAAAGCACAGCCCATGCTTCTAATGTAGCAACATCATCTACAAGCCAAAAACACAACGAAAGTAAAATGTACTCCAACGATATTGGTGAATGGCCAAACAACTTCAAACAATCCACGATTTTGTCGAAAGTCGTTTTTCACATACACACATACACCAACAAACAAAACTCACGTGAGAGATTGGTTGTGTTATACAGAAACTAAAGGACAACTGTTCTGTTTTGTTTGAAAAGTTATTGATTTAGACTGTACCATAGAGTGACTGGTGTATTTGGAATACTCCGGCAGTTAAAATCTATTACAGAGGAAGAGATCTTGAAAAGAACTCCAAATATTGTCAGCTCTTACCAAGAGGATTTGGAAGAAAGCCTAGGCGACGAACTTATGCAGTTCACTGAACTCCTTAAAACTAATGTAGCTGCTGCTATTTGCAACGAAAAGCATGAGGCTCTAGAACTGCAATTTTATAAACTTATAATGGAAAATTTATTAGAGTCGTGTTTCCCAAATGTAGAAATAGTCTTACGAATTTACTAGTTTTTAATGATTACTAACTGCAGCGGAGAACGTTCTTTTTCAACATTAAAGTGTATAAAAAGTGAGTTAAGGAACATGATGGGACAAGATCGTCTAAATAACCTCACCTTATTGAACATTGAATGTAATTTACTTAGAGAAATTGATTTATCTAGTATTATCTCTAAATTTGCTCACATTAAATCAAGAAAAGTTTGTTTGTAAAAGTTGTGTTTTATTTTATTATCATACAAAACCTAGGGCCCCGCGCTAAAATTTGCTACAGGCCCCGCGCTAGCCTAATCCGGCACTGGTCATCATCACGTCGGACATCTTTACTTCATAATTACTACGCTATCGTGGTACTCGATCGAAGGGAAGAAACTCGAATATTGATCAAAAACACACCACAAAGTTTCCCACTTACTCTGGGTTCTGTTCTCTTGGCGTTAAATCTATAACACGTGTTTTCCTTGGTTTGCTGAAACAAAGAGCAACAACAAATGTGGGTACAATTTGATAGGATCTATAAATTAAAAGAAATGTCCCTAAATAAAAAAAATATCTGACTGTATATAAGGTCTTCTCGTGTAACTTAATAGTTTAGAATGTAACATCTACATTTTATCTCGTTGCAGAAAGACAACAAATGTTTCAAGTGTTGTAATCAGAGTCCATTTTAAGGATTTTAGTCAACAAAACCGACGTCGTACTCCTGGTAGGTCAATGTGTCGACAACTATTACGAAGTTAATATCTGTTGTTAGTTCCCTTGGTACGATGGTTATACACACGATGTATATGTTAGCACTAGTAGTAGTTTAAGTGGTAGTAGTAGCAGTACCAGAGGTAGCAGTAGTATTAATAGCAGCAGTTGTAGTTATTGTAGCATCAGCAGTAGTAGTAGTGTTAGTAGCAGCAGCAGTAGTAGAGGTATAATTAGCATTAATAATATTAGCAGTAGTAGTAGCAATAGTTTCAATCCTAACATATGGCAACGAGAGTTGGAAAATGACTAAAGATGTAGAAAGCAAGTTAAATGCATTTGAAAATAGATGTCTGCAAAAATAATGAATATAAAATGGAACGAATTCAGGAGAAGCGATGAAATCAGAGAAATGTCTGGTCAACCACTAGTGACAACTGTTATAAGAAAGAGAAGATGGAGATATGTCGGACACACCTTGAGAAGAAATGATCAACGAATATCAAAGCAGGCATTGAAGTGGAATGCAAAGGGTTCAAGAAAGAGAGGGCGACCTAAGGAGACCCTGAAACGAACTTTGCTGAGAGAGGCAAGAAATATCAGTCTCAGTTCCTTGAGAAGATTGAGCGAGTTGCCCAGAATAGAGCGGTATGGAGAAATTATTTGCAGGCCCTATGCAACGTATAATGGTACGAGAGGAATTATTATTTATTATTATTATTTTATAGCAATAGTAATAGTAGCAGTAGTATTAGTAGCATTACTAATAGTAATAATAGCAGTAGTATTAGTAGCATTACTAATAGTAATAGTAGCAGTAGTATTAGTAGCATTAATAATAGTAGTAGTAGCAGTAGTATTAGTAGCATTACTAATAGTAGTAGTAGAGCAGTAGATTAGTAGCATCACTAAACTGTAGTAGTAGTAGTAGATTAGAGCATCACTAATAGTAATAGTAGTAGTAGTATTAGTAGCATTACTAATAGTAATAGTAGCAGTAGTATTAGTAGCATTACTAATAGTAATAGTAGCAGTAGTATTAGTAGCATTACTAATAGTAATAGTAGCAGTAGTATTAGTAGCATTACTAATAGTAATAGTAGTAGTAGTATTAGTAGCATTACTAATAGTAATAGTAGCAGTAGATTAGTAGCATCACTAATAGTAATAGTAGCAGTAGTATTAGCAGCATACTAATAGTAGTAGAGCAGTAGTATTAGAGCATACAATGAGTAGTAGCAGTAGTATTAGTAGCATTAGCAAGTAAAGAGTAGTAGTAGCAGTAGTATTAGCAGCATACTAATAGCAATAGTAGTAGTATATAGCATTACTAATAGTAATAGAGCAGTAGTATTAGTAGCATTACTAATAGTAATAGTAGCAGTAGTATTAGCAGCATACTAATAGTAGTAGTAGCAGTAGTATTAGTAGCATTACTAATAGTAATAGTAGTAGTAGTATTAGTAGCATTACTAATAGTAATAGTAGCAGTAGTATTAGTAGCATTACAAATAGTAATAGTAGCAGAAGTATTAGTAGCATTACTAATAGTAATAGTAGTAGTAGTATTAGTAGCATTACTAATAGTAATAGTAGCAGTAGTATTAGTAGCATTACTAATACTGTAGTAGTAGTAGTAGTATTAGTAGCATTACTAATAGTAATAGTAGTAGTAGCAGTAGTATTAGTAGCATTACTAATAGTAATAGTAGTAGTAGTATTAGCAGCATACTAATAGTAATAGTAGCAGTAGTATTAGTAGCATTACTAATAGTAATAGTAGCAGTAGTATTAGTAGCATTACTAATAGTAGTAGTAGCAGTAGTATTAGTAGCATTACTAATAGTAGTAGTAGCAGTAGTATTAGCAGCACTACTACAGTAATAGTAGTAGTAGCAGTAGATTAGCAGCATTACTAATAGTAATAGTAGTAGTAGTATTAGAGCATTACTAATAGTAATAGTAGCAGTAGTATTAGTAGCATTACTACACTAGTAATAGTAGCAGTAGTATTAGAGCATTACTAATAGTAGTAGTAGCAGTAGTATTAGTAGCATACTAATCAGTAGTAGAGCAGTAGATTAGTAGCATTACTAACTAGTAGTAGTAGAGCAGTAGTATTAGTAGCATACTAATAGTAGTAGTAGCAGTAGTATTAGAGCACTACTAATAGTAATAGTAGCAGTAGTATTAGTAGCATTACTAATAGTAATAGTAGCAGTAGTATTAGTAGCATTACTAATAGTAATAGTAGTAGTAGTATTAGTAGCATTACTAATAGTAATAGTAGCAGTTGTATTAGTAGCATTACTAATAGTAGTAGTAGCAGTAGCAGTGTTTGCAGACATTCTTATCAAGAAGCTCGTCCTTGTGACATCTTTGCTCCCTTCAATCCGGTCTGTAAGCTTCTCAACAGAACTCATTCTCTTCATTGTCGTCCTCAAGGTTTTCTTAATGTTCTGTATAGCCAACATCGTCTTGGTCATCCACTGTCTCATCTTCCAGGAACTATACCTTCCACTACTGCTCTTTTATAAAACTAATGCTCATCTTCCAGGAACTATACCTTCCACTACTACTCTTTTATAAAACTAATGTAACGTTTAGTATGACCAGAATATGTCATATCGTCTTGGTCATCCACTGTCTCATCTTCCAGGAACTATATCTTCCACTACTACTCTTTTATAAAACTAATGCTCATCTTCCAGGAACTATACCTTCCACTACTACTCTTTTATAAAACTAATGCTCATCTTCCAGGAACTATACCTTCCCCTACTGCTTTTTTATAAAATTAATGTAACGTTTAGTATGACCAGAATATGTCATATCGTCTTGGTCATCCACTGTCTCATCTTCCAGGAACTATGCCTTCCCTACTGCTTTTTATAAAATTAATGTAACGTTTAGTATGACCAGAATATGTCATATCGTCTTGGTCATCCACTGTCTCATCTTCCAGGAACTATACCTTCCCCTACTGCTTTTTTATAAAATTAATGTAACGTTTAGTATGACCAGAATATGTCATATCGTCTTGGTCATCCACTGTCTCATCTTCCAGGAACTATGCCTCCTACTGCTTTTTATAAAACTAATGTAACGTTTAGTATAACCAGAATATTTCATTTTTCGATACGTGATATTATTTATGAATAAATGTAGTCGATGATACAAATAAGAAAGAGAAAACATATATTTTGGATATATAAAAATACATGAAGGGCTGGAAAAGACTATCATGGAAGGATCCATACCGACACAGAGAAGAAGAGGAAGACCACGGAGAAGATGGATTTATTCAAGATGTAACTGATGGGTTGAACATGACGGCTGCAGAGGCAGGACATCGGAGAAATTCCGGAGGACTGTTGGGGTGGCAAAGTTCTGCTTAGGTCAAGCTGTTTGATGACAGTAAAATATTCTTCAGTGTTCAGATCTTGTAGCATGTATATATTCTGTCGCTTCAGTGTTCAGATCTTGTATCATGTATATTTTCTGTCGCTTCAGTGTTCAGATCTTGTAGCATGTATATATTCTGTCGCTTCAGTGTTCAGATCTTGTATCATGTATATTTTCTGTCGCTTCAGTGTTCAGATCTTGTAGCATGTATATATTCTGTCGCTTCAGTGTTCAGATCTTGTAGTATGTATATATTCTGTCGCTTCAGTGTTCAGATCTTGTATCATGTATATTTTCTGTCGCTTCAGTGTTCAGATCTTGTAGCATGTATATATTCTGTCGCTTCAGTTTTCAGATCTTGTAGCATGTATATATTCTGTCGCTTCAGTGTTCAGATCTTGTAGTATGTATATATTCTGTCGCTTCAGTGTTCAGATCTTGTAGCATGTATATATTCTGTCGCTTCAGTGTTCAGATCTTGTAGTATGTATATATTCTGTCGCTTCAGTGTTCAGATCTTGTAGTATGTATATATTCTGTCGCTTCTTTGTTCAGATCTTGTAGCATGTATATATTCTGTCGCTTCTTTGTTCAGATCTTGTAGTATGTATATATTCTGTCGCTTCTTTGTTCATTTCGTTTCTTAGAATTTATATGTGGCTATGATTTTTGATTGTAATGTATGTCCATGTAGTAATTTATGACATTACTTTAACTAAATGTCATTTCAATAACTTATCTAAATGTTGCTAAAGGGGAGGGTGTGGGCTAAGTGCTTAAGCCGGTCGCAATGTAATCAGAAGTTCGTAGTTTCCGATCCAGACTGCGCTGTTTTATTCTCGAGTGAATTTTTGCCCGAAGATCTCTAGGATTGTTGCCGTAACTATGGAGTTCGTGCTTTGTGCAGATACTGAGACATATTGTGAAACCAGGGGCAATGAAGTCAGTTCTTCTTCTTCTTCAGACACTTAAACCCTTTAAATGTGACTTCTCACAATAAAGACTTATATAATTATATAATATCAATCAAGCAGTCAAGTTGTTTCACGTACCTGACAGTTCGTCTTTTGCAAATGTCGCTTTCCCCACTGCACAAACCTCTTTCACCCCCACAGCCTCTGATCCAGTGACCTTTAGGTATCCCATTAGCACAGAAGGGTAGGACACGTGACAGACATAACCACGCTGTGATTCCTGGAAGAAGTATTAATCTCAGCTCAACATTAATGTCAAAGTATAATTTTACTTCAAGGTGACAATTGCTAGAGTTCGTATAGACATTTTAAGGTGTCCAATTGTTACAACTAGCAAGGACAACTTGAGATTTTCTATTGCTTCTTTTATCTCGGTTCGGAGATATTCGTTTTTCTTCCCCGACATGAATTGAGTCTTATCCATTGCGCCTAATTGCGTGAAGGCTTGTTTTTCTTATCACCAATGTTCGTTACCATTAAAGAGAGACTTGAGCCGATGTCAGATGTAATTGAAATGTCGTTCTCAAGTAAAGTATCACGGTCTCATATAGTCCAACCGTGTAAGACGTAAGGAAGGGATGTTGTGAAGGAAGACAGTGGTGGTTTCGCTGTGACTACGAGCAATCTCACTATGAAAATTATGGCAGTAACTAAAGCGATGGTCTGGCTGGAATCACAGACTTTTATCTATGCATTTTTTCTCAGTGACTCAATGAGTATCCTCAGGAAGATTGAAAGTGGATGGGCTCAGAGACAATGGATGGAGTCACTGGGGAGGTCTAAGCTGACAAAAATTCGTTTTATTTTTGTGCCAGGGCATGCAGGTGTAAGGGGAATGAACGTGCGGATAGGCTTGCAGGTATGGCTGCTGTACAAAGCAGGAGAGCAATGGACCAGGCTGATATTCTAAATTCCCTAAGGGAGAGAGGACGTGTACATGATTCAAGTGATAGTAGTGAATCTACAACGCTAACCAGACTGCTAGAATTCCAAGTCAAGTGTGGTGTAGCTAGACAAGAACACTATGCTGGTAGTCAAAGAAGAATAGTAAACCAACACACAACCGGGGTCGTTAGTTGCCAAATGCCACACTTATGGACTAACTGATTCGACGTGCAGTGATGATGATCCGACGACAAAACTAAATTAAAAAAAGGAGTCCAAATCAATTTTTTGGGATAAGCTGGCCTCGAACCCTGGTTTTTCCATGGTACGTAGTCACTAGTGCAGCAAGCTTTCAACTGCACTATCGGCGACTCCGCTGTACGGTGTAAACAGGTTCAAATGTATATTCTACTTTGTGATCTTTGTGGCGTAGAGGTTAGGTGCTTGTCTACCGTCCCAAAGATACCAGGTTTGCTCCCTCGTGAAGACATCTGGATATTTTTCCAGAGATCCCTGCTCTCAGTGTAGGTGAGATCGAGTTCCTAGTCGTATCGGAGACGGACGATAAAACGTAGGTCCGTGTTCAATTTGAGCATATAAAAGAACCATTGACAGTTCAAAAATCGAGAAGATCAGGCTGGAAAGACATGCCCGGGCAAAATTCATTAGAAAATATTACAAATAAAATTCCTACAAAAAGTATCTTCACCATCTTCAAAATTACATCAGAGACTCGCTGGTGCTACGGAGTTCGTGCACTGCAGCTGAGATCTTCCTGTGTAAGAAAGAGATCGGATCCACATGGTTACTCACCAATGTAAAATGATGATGGTCCAATCAACCAATCAATCAATCAATCAATTAATCAATTAATCAATCAATCAATCAATCATTGTATAATGGTTATTCGTCTAAACATGTTTAATGTCCTTGGAAACTTTATTATTCTTTGAAACGCTGATTACGGTTCTTGTAATGGATGATGACATGGTGACGATATGAGAATAGTCATCGTGCGATGATAATGGTAAATGTTGGATGAGTACGTCAATAATGATGAATTTTATTGTAGTGACTTTCTGATGTTGATGTTGGCATGTACAATTTGTCGTAGTGGTCATACTACGAGTGCGTGAGTTAATAATAATGTTGATTTCCGTGGTTGCTGTCTTGTTCGTTGGTGATGCTTGCTGATATATGATACTGATGATGGCAATGTTGGTCATGATTATTGTGCTTATGATGATGCTGTTGTTGATGGTTAGGATGTTGTTAGTAATTATAATGACAGTCATGATGATGACACTTCTGGTGATGATGATGGCTGTGGTAATGATATTGATGATGATGTTGATGCTGTTAGCGCTGACTGTGCTGGTGGTAAAAAATATGACACTGCTGACAATGAAGATAACACTGATGTTGATAAAGGTTGTGAGTATGTCGGTGATGATAGTGATGGTGATGTTGATGAAGGTTATGAGTATGTCGGTGATGATAGTAGTGGTGATGTTGATGAAGGTTGTGAGTATGTCGGTGATGATAGTGGTGGTGATGTTGATAAAGGTTATGAGTATGTCGGTGATGATAGTGGTGGTGATGTTGATAAAGGTTATGAGTATGTCGGTGATGATAGTGGTGGGGATGTTGATGAAGGTTGTGAGTATGTCGGTGATGATAGTGGTGGTGATGTTGATGAAGGTTATGAGTATGTCGGTGATGATAGTGGTGGTGATGTTGATGAAGGTTATGAGTATGTCGGTGATGATAGTGGTGGTAATGAATGTCCAAATTCCTACCGGCAAATGCAGTTCCCACAAGCGCTGAAATTACAATCCACCACAAATTATCATCAGTCGAAAACGACGATGGTATTGACGTTGTTGTTGTTGTAGTAGTAGTAGTAGTTGGTGTTGTTGTTGTTGTCGTTGTGGTGGTGGTAGTTGTGGTAGATGTAGTTGTTGGACAAGGCTGCATAAAAAAGATCATATAAATAGGTAAATGAATTTCTATCTGTTTTCATAATTACTCTAATCTATTTTGTTCTATCTGTTTCATAGTTACATTGTTACGTTTTGTCTTATCAATATCAAAGTTACGATAGGATACAACAGTGTTATTATTACAGCAATTAGACAGAATACAACAGTGTTATTATTACATCAATTAGACAGAATACAACAGTGTTATTATTGCAACAATTAGACAGAATACAACAGTGTTATTATTACAGCAATTAGACAGAATACAACAGTGTTATTGTTACAGCAATTAGACAGAATACAACAGTGTTATTGTTACAGCAATTAGACAGAATACAACAGTGTTATTATTACAGCAATTAGACAGAATACAACAATGTTATTATTGCAGCAATTAGACATAATACAACAGTGTTATTTTTACAGCAATTAGACAGAATACAACAGTGTTATTATGACAGTTATGAAACATAATGCAACAGTGTTATTATGAAAGTTATGAGACATAATGCAACAGTGTTATTATGACAGCGTTAAGACAGGATACAACAGTGTTATTATGACAGCAACAAGACAGCATACAACAGTGTTATTATGAAAGGTTTGAGACATAATACAACAGTGTTATTATGACAACAATAAGACAGGATACAACAGTGTTATTATGACAGCGATAAGACAGTATACAACAGTGCTATTATGACAGCAACAAGACAGCATACAACAGTGTTATTATGAAAGTTATGAGACATAATGCAACAGTGTTATTATGACAACGATAAGACAGGATACAACCGTGTTATTATGAAAGTTATGATACATAATGCAACAGTGATATTATGAAAGTTGTAAGACAGTGTTTTATGTTATATAGCAAAAGCTAAAAGACATCTTACCACTGACATAATAACACAGTTACGAGCGGTCTTATTGTTCTCATAATAACACTGTTAGTGCTCAGTTTTGGGTATTCATATCAGACACCATGTTACTTTTGCCGACGTCTTTGTAACGAAAGAAGTCTAGTACAAACATTCTTTTACAAGGTCAGCTTACCGTATATAATATCTCTTGGGATTCGGTCGTCACCAATTCAGATAAGGTGATAAGACATCTTGTGAGGGGGTTGGGGTTGGTGGAGTGGGGCGTTGGCGGATAAGAATAACAATGATAAGAAACTCAGCGTATTTTCATACCTCATTATTTGTTACTTTGTGTCTCTCCATGAGATCCTGAGTATACTTTTCGAGTAGATCATTTGGAATGTATTTTTTTCTCCTGTAACGTGTGTGTTGGAGAACGATTTGCTGACATTGAGTAGTGTGCTCAGCACGCAGACTTGGTACACATCAATCTTAATGGTGATGTTCAGTATGCTACCCCCATTTTATGGGATAATCTAGATACGGCTCTGGAGGCCACGCGTGTTCTTCTGTGCAGTTTCGCATCTAGTGAGAGGCCGTCTCTGATTACAGACCTGAGAAAAAAGAATTGATTTAAGACTCCCCTCCAGTTCGAAGACATGGAGGTTTATATGTGGAGGTTTATATGTGGAGGTTTATATGTGGAGGTTTATATGTGGAGGTTTATATGTGGAGGTTTATATGTGGAGGTTTATATGTGGAGGTTTATATGTGGAGGTTTATATGTGGAGGTTTATATGTGGAGGTTTTGTGTTTGGACCATTATAGTGGATTTATTAAGATTGTTAGTAAGACTAAAATCTTCGCAGGCTATCATCAATCATGTGGTCATAATTGTCCAAAGTTGGACTTTTGCATGTGTGACCAAAGCGCCATCATCTGCAAACAGCCTATCTCTGATTAATATTTTCTTTATCTCGCTTTCTGCTTTGAATCGTGCTAGATTAAATAATCTTCGGCCGGATAAGGCCGGATCGTGGGTGAAGGTAGACATATTACTGTAGATTATTCAAAGACGTGATTTAATACGGCAGTAAAGAAGTGCTGGATCAAGGGCACACCCTTGCTTATTTCCCCTGCTGTTACTGAAGTCTTCTGACGTCTTACGTGGATCTACTGTCCTGGGCATGCCGGTGTTTGCGGCAATGAGAGAGCGGACAGGATTGCATCAACAGCAACAATTGTTGGGGAATTAAAATGGATAAGGGTGATGTTATTTGGCCTGTTCGTGACTGCCTTTTGGATGAAGACACTAGAATAGATGTTGAATCGATCCAGCGATTTAAGTAGTTTGGAGTTTCCCGTTGTACATGCAGAACTGGACGCTTGAGGGGCAGAGCGAGGAGTGTGTTTAATCACCGAGCCACGGGAACCATTAGTATGCATGCTCTTTGATATCATCTGGGGGGAGACTGAGCCTGGAGTGCAATAACGTCAGTTTAGTAACCGATAACCTATAACCAATCCTGTGTACTGAGTCATCACCTTTTGAGACATGCTTCCTGAAAGTTCAACAACGCTACGGAAGTTGGGACATATAGTTATATATAGATTGAGTCTGGTTAATGTTATAAGAAGCAAGTCACAATCTAGCACAACAAAGACATACCTACTTACCAAGCTAGAAATGGTAACTGTACCAGGAATCAGACATGTTAATGGTCCCGGATACTGTCCATGATCCGTAGCACTAACTGTGTACGTAGCGCTAGTTCCTGCTGGAAATATTGTGTTGAGAATTATGTCTCCGTTAGGAGAGATAACAACGCCACTGCCACCTCCGATCTTGTCAAATGAGATCACGTTATTGTCCTGAAGGATAAAACATACACACACAAAAGTTAAACAAATTTAGAAATCTTGCTTTTTTTTTAAGTTTGCGTTTTTCCTAATATATTGTTAACATTTGTTGGCTTGTTTGTGACACGATCAGATTAAATATCTGTTAGACAGTTCTAACGATTTAAGGAAGACTGCAGTAAAACTATGTAGCAATACTAAACGCGTAAAAACAAAGTATTGTAGTTTTACAAAGTCCTACACAATACACATCAACGTTTCGACCAAAATGCCTTTATCAAGCAAAGGATAGAACAGAAGGGAAGAAATTCACTTCTTATACGGTGGACATTACACAATAAGACAATAAATCCCTAACGGCTCTAAAAACAAATAATATGACTAGGTACAGTCCCACTCTGGAGAACTGGTACGACATCTGCTGAAAGTATTTCACAAAACATGAACTTCTTAGCTACACTAACAATCAGTGGCATTCGGAAAAAATGCACCGGTGAATCAAACAAAACAGTTTGGATTTGAACACCTTACTCTCAGAGCGCGGTAAACTGTTTGACCACCTTAGAACAGAGACTCCGGATTAATCATTAAATAGTTTATCAACATCCAACGTTGACTGTAACAGATCTATAAAACTGCCTGTCTCTTATCTAGTTTAGATCAGATCAAATATTATCCCAGTATCTAAAGTTGGATGTAGCGGTTATCCACAATTTTACTTGTCATGTGTTGATAAGATCAAATGCCGTTTCCATTATTGAAGAAATGGTAGTTAATCTTCAACAAATCCTGTTGATGAGATCTAGCACCATCTTCACACTAGAAAGATGTACTTATTCAAACCTTGAGGTATATTGGAAAATACACTGTTAGATTTGAATACTGAAATGACAGTATTGGAAAATACACTGTTAGATTTGAATACTGAAATGACAGTATTGGAAAATACACTGTTAGGTTTGAATACTGAAATGACAGTATTGGAAAATACACTGTTAGGTTTGAATACTGAAATGACAGTACTGAACTTCCTAAAAAGAATAACAAATTAATTGGTTCTCTCACATAATCAACTTACCAAAAAAACATTGCGTCTCAAAAGGGAGTGTTACTTACATATAGTGGATACCAGGCAAAAGATAATCCACGTAAAAGGTGGATTACATACATAACAGAGACAGGGAAAGACATCAAAGAGCCAGTTCTAGAAATCTTTTATTGTAACGTTGTGAGACAAAACAGGATTTTAAAAAAAATTAGGAAGAAAGAAAGACGGTGCGAGGCCAGTATTTTTGTAATGATCATCTGCACACTGTGGGTGACGTGGGTCAACATAACTCCGGATCCACATTGAAGGCTTATTGTATTTACTTTTAAACATTTGTTAAATCATTTGCCTATCATGCTGAAGGTTGTGTGTTCGAATCCAGACCGAGGTACATGTGCAATGTTTTCATGAGATCCCTAGCATTGTTG